>JAWWEU010000017.1:3935194-3980578 GCA_035583155.1 Acropternis orthonyx
TTTCTGTAAATATATGTGTATATACCAGTTTCAGTTTTAAGTTTTTTTTCCTCACTTCTTTTAACTGAAACTCTGTTACATTGGGAAGTGGTTGGCATTTTGCCAAGAGTCAAACCAAAACAATAACAAATGCGCAGGCAATACAGCAGAGATCTGGAGAGGTGGAATTCACAGTCTGCTTTGCCACTTCAGTGACAGCAGAGGCAAATTGGGTCTCTGTGGTCTCTTCAGCCCCAGCGAAGGTCTTGTGCTTTGGAGAGGCTCCTTGTCAGCATCCTACAAACTACAAAGTGTCACCCTGGTAACTCCTAATCCTGCCTCAGCACAGCTTGTTCCGCGTGCTCTCTCATCTGCGGAGTTTAAAGGATGAAGCTGTCACTGGGGAAATGTTCTGATTCCGACATTCCTGAGAAGGATTGACGCAAGGAAAACAGAGTTCATTAAAGTGCTGCAAGATGCTGTGATTCCTACTTATATGGGAGTTTCAGACCAGATGTTTGTTTACAGACCAGTGTAGGAATATTCCCTCCCCGCCCCGTGGTGGGTGGGAAGGGGTGTGAAGTGCAGTACTTCCCATTCTCACCTTCTGGCTTTCATGGCCACTCTGCATTTATAACAGAGACAACAAAGCTAATACCTGCCATTTACTGCTTAATGAGTATCAGATATGTCCCAAAAAGCTAGAGTTCAGCTCTCGGCATCCTTTCCTGGGCTCTCCAAAGGCTGGAAACCCTCAAATACCGGATAAAATATCCCCAGAACAGGGAATGTTTCTCCACAGGCTGGAACTGAAGCTCCTCTCTCTGCTTCCAGACCGGGGGGATGCTTTGCCACTCCCACAATCCCTGCAGCATCTCCACTGTCCTCCCTGACTTCGTGGGCAGTTTCACAGCTTATGGATTACTTCTTTCTTCCGAGAAGATCAGTTTCCTATATGCCATCCCGTCATGTTTGCACCCCTTTGGATAAATCTTTGCAGAGGTACAACCTGAGAGCAGGAGTGTGTCTGCAGAGCCGTCCGTGCACCCCCACAAGCCACAGCGCCCGAACCACCTCCCTCCCGTGACCTTCAGATGTTCGAGACACGAGCAGTGACCTGGTTCTCTTTCCAAAAGGCCTGGGGAAAAAAAGGAGCCTTATTTAACTTGGTGCAGAAGGGCCTTTTTTTAGAAGCTCCCCCGGAAATACTCGTTTCAAAGACCGCAGAGGTTCTGATTAAAGTATTTTGTTGCCTCTATCAAGGTGATTTTTCTTCTTTGTGAGCTCTTGCCTGCGGTTTTTCTGAGCACTTGCAGAAGTGGTGGCCACCTCTAGATGGTGTGTTTTACTCAGAAGAACTTTGTGCCTCGCCCCTTACGTAACTTTTGCTCCTTGTCTGAGGTTGCAAACCGTCTCCAACCAAACCACACAGATTTTAGTATTTCCTTGTTTTCTTGACTTGAGGATCTGGCTGCAGTAATGCAAAATTAATACAAATATATTCCTTAGACACGTAAAAAAGGTGTATTATATGGCACATTTGGCTGACCCTGCGAAGTATCTACTATGTGGTGTATCTACTGCATAGCTGATGGCTTTGCCTGTCTTCTGGGTTCATTACTGTGCTAATTAAATTGAAACAATTGAATTTTTTTTTTCAAATACAACACTCTGCTCTTGTACTTGAACATAAAGAAAGAGGGAAGGAACAAAGACTGGCAATACCACCAGGCTAAAATGATGGTGGGGTTACCATAACTTACTCCAGCCACAGTATTTATACTTCTTTACTCTGGACAGCATTTCCCTCCTTGAAGGAACAACACAAGATAGTTTAACCCCCCCCAGTTTTGGTCACTTTAGAATTGCAATGAGGAGGACATAGAGAATTAGTATCCCTAGTTCAGGGCTGGGGATAAGTGCCGTTTAGTTTTGCTGTGGGATTTTAACTATTTTTATTTTCTTTTTAAGGAATTGAAAGAACACGTAGTTGTCTTCACTGTTCGTGGGCTTAGGAATGGAACAGTTAAATTATCCAGGAGCAGAAAAGACACCAACCTGCTCGCACTGTCCAGCTGCAGTGTACAGAAAGTAATCAAAGCAGAATAAATGATAAAAACAGAAATTAGATCCAAAAAATCTGCTGGGTTTTCATAAGTTGAAATGTTCTTCATAACACAGGAAAGGAAATTGCTTGTGCCGACTTCAATGGGTCCAAGATTTTCTCCACGATTTCTAACCTGAAATTGCTGCTTTTAGAAGCTTATAAAAAAGGCCTCGTATGGAATCAACTCTTCTAGTGCGTTATGAGTAATATCCACTGCTCCTATTTTACATCTCAGCTCAGCGACAGAACTTCCTTGTAAATAAGGGTTATTTCCACTAAAGGGCTATTAGGAAGTTATCTTTGATGCCGAGGCTCCAGTCTCGGCTCCCAAGCACAAAGGAACACTTCAGAGTATAAATAGCTTTGCTACCCTGTTTTCTGCAGGAGCAGCCCGGGGAGGAGCGAGGACACAACCTGGGCTGCTTCGCTGCTCCGTGCGACATTCCAGCTCCCCTGGCAGGGTCCTGACAAAAGGCCACCAGGCCTTTCATGTGGTTATCGCAGGGTGTTGCTACAGGGTTTCACTCGGCTTTTACGAGGAGATTGTTCCTCCCGACAGCCCGCAGGACCGTAAATGCCATCAGAAGCACCTCTCCCCCGGTCCCTCTCGGGCTCTGTTTGCTGAGCAGCCTCATGGTTCCCATCTAATGTGATGCTCTCCTTTGCTGGTTTCAGATGCTGGAGGTGGGAGCTGAGATTCGTTCTTACATCGTTTTTCTTGTTTTCTGATTTATATCCCCCCGGTTTGGAGTGGATGACAGACATTCCTTGCTGCAACACGGGAGCCATCAGGAAAAGGCAGCGCTCGGAGCCTTCTTGGAGGATGTCTCTGTCTCCCTCCCACTTCTTCTTGGCCTCTTGGTCTTCTTCAACCTCCCACCTTCTTCCAGAGTCCCACTGCTTCCAACCTCCCCTATATGTGCACCTCCTATTCGCCCTCCTCGGGACCTCAACCCCTCCTGGCTCCCAACTCTTTTGCAGCTCCCACTGTCTTCAGACCTCATGCTATTTTTTGGCATCCAACCCATCTTTGGCCTCCCATTTCACTATTCAGCCTCTCACCCTTTTCTGCATCCCATCTCTCCCTAAACTCCCACTCCCCTTTTTGGCCTGACATCCCCTTTTTTGGCTGGCCACCCTTCTCCCACCCCTTTTTGAACCTCCCATCCTTTCTGAACCTTCCTCCTCATCCAGGACTGCAATCCTGTTTTCCATTTGCTGCCTTTTTTCCCTGCCTGTAACCCTGTGTTCAGCCTGGCACCCCTATTTCAGCCCTTTGTCATCCTCTCACCCCTTTTTAGCCTTCTGCACAGTTTTGGCCTCTAAGCTCCCCCTGTCCTCCCACCCACGTTTTGGCTGCCCCAGTCTGGGGTTGATGAAGGGCAGCACTGCATCTGGGCTATTTTAGATTCTGGAAAACACCCCTGAGAGGCTGTTGATCACATTTTTTAACAGCAGGTTGTTTGCAAGGAAACTGCTGAGAGCGTTTGCACCCGGAATTTAATCAGTCCCAAAATATTCAGAGGAGCCTCAGCAACAGCGCTGCTCTTCTTGTCTGTCAGCCGGGTGTCTGTGCAGGGAGAAGTGGCAGATCTGCTCACACAGACACACCACCTCTGACTTTAGCTCTGTCATCTTGTTTTCCTGTGTCCCCACAATCTTTTGGCCCTGGCTGAGTATCAGCTGCAATGGTTATTTAAGAGTAAAACCCCTCGTGCTCCTGGGAAAGGGTGGTATGTCCAATGATGGTGTTCCTACCTCACCTGGAGCAGTGGCACAGGGCCAGGAGAGCCTGGGAAGGGCGGCTCACGGGAGCCAGGCTGGTCTCTCCTCTCCTCTTAGCAGTGGTAGCTTGGGTTAAACCTTCAAAATGGGTGTTTTCATTCCACATGTTGATGCAACACATTCTTCCCCAAATTCTCCACACCCCATTTGCCCTCTGGATCATTCGGGTTGGGAATAGCTTGGCTGTTTTTACATAGAAGACGTATTTTAAGGTTCTTCATGCACAAAGAAATTCATTTCCCAAGCCATGAAATTACTGTCAGTGTTCTATAAAGCTATGGTGGAACAGGCCTTCTCAGATCTACCCGTTTCATCTCAGACTTGTGCAAACTTCTAGAAATTAGATTTGCAGGACAAATCTTAACACTCCTCCTCCCATGCTTACCCATTTTGACAGTCAGCTAAGGGGGTGGGTTTAATTTGTTATTCCAGCCACGCTGACCATCAACCCTGGATCCTCATTTAGGACAATATTTAACCACAAGCTTAAAAAGCCTTGAAAGGAGTCATTTTTATAAATGATTATCTGAGCCATTTGTCCCACTCAAGGCCTTGAGGGTTAACAACAGGAACATCTGCAAGGCAGTTATTGTGGCAATCAGTCCCAAAATACAAATCACTCAATAATTTATAACAGACCCCCACCATTAAATTGTGCTGTGCTATTTTCACTTATCTCAGTGCTTATTATGCTGTTAACACTGATTTCTAATAATCTATCTGGCCTTTGAATTTGCTTACCGGTGCTCCTCAGATTTAGCTCTGGTTTGGTACTGGAGAGCCTGTGAACCAGGCTGGACCTACAATTGTAATTATTCCAATTCCCTGAATGAAACATCTGAATTAGGAAGTAACATTTAGCCCTGTCAGTGATGAATTCTCGTCACTCAGAGGAACAAATACGTGCAGTTATTTTGCCTTTTCAGGGTTTAGAGCTCCAGTCCAAATTTTAATTTTTGCCCTGGAACCATTTTCTCCCTTATGAAGCCTGTTCCAGAGACAAAAGTCGCCTGGTCCACATGTCACCTTTGCCAGCAGTGCTGGAGCACAGTTAGATTCAGAACCAAAACAATGATCACCTGGGTCCTGCTCTGGGATCTTTTACAACACCAAAGCTCTCAACATACCTGTGCCTTGGAAACAGCCTCAACTCAGTGGCTGAAGGGTGCAAAATCCAGAATCTCAGCCCTGCCTGCAGAGGACGTGAGGACAAGCAGAAAGGGAAGAGGCACCAAAATACTGTGATTTTTGGATATAGATGCAGTTACAGTCTGAGGGCTTCTGCATCCTTAGTCATGCAGCAGAGGTGGCTTGTGCAGGGAATTCGGTTCCTGTATTTCCCTGTGTTGGGGCTCTGTCAGGTTTTCCTCTCTAGACGAAGTCAAAACGAGACAGGTGTAGGGTGAAAGCCCCTGGAACAGGAGTGTGAGGTGGTGCCAGAGGTTTCGCAGGTGGCAGTTGTTATTTGTGAGTGGGAGCGGGGGCGGTGCTGGGAAGGGCTGGCATGAGCTGAGCCATGGGGGCCATGGGGGGTGTGAGGGGCTCAGAGCTGTGCTGGGCAGCACCAGGGGGGTTTTACAGCCCCGCCGGGTGTGCAACTCCGCAGCCTCACCTGGTCTTGCTTGTTCTTACAAATTAAGGAGCTTCGTGCTCGTTTCACATCGGGTGCTTGCTCACGAGGGTTCAGTGATTTGGTTTTTAGGCATCTTTGGTGAGAGTTACACAAATAGGTTCCTCAGAAGGGAGGTCTTTCCTCAAGCCAGACTTCCTTGCGCCCTCCATCTCCCACCAGGCAAGGCTGTGTTCCTGCTCCCTTGGCATTTGGGAGGGGTGGGCTGATCCCTGCCGCTGTTCGCAGAGAGGGCTGCGCTTCAGTCCCCATGGAAACAATTTGGAGAGTTTTCGAGCTTGTGTAGCATCGCTGAGCTGTGTTTTGCCTTCCTTTCCACTTCCATCAGGAGGGCTGCAAAGCTTTAACGCATTCATGTTTGAAAAGCACTTTGAGGCCCTTGAAGAAGGTGCTACAGAGGAGCGAAGTGTTATTACTCAGATTAACTGTTTCTCTTTTGCCCTGGAGTCACAGCTGTGAGTGCTGGCTGTGTGATGGACGCAGGATAACAGAGCGAGGTCGTCCTGGATCCCTGGCCGCCTGGAGAGCTCTTCTGCAGAGTCACCTCGACACCCAGGGAAGGCTGAGCAGAACTTCCACGACTGCAGGCAGGCAGGGAACATATTCCAGAGGGCTCAGTGGTCTGCTTTACACGGGCAAAAGGGAGGGAATCTCCCAGGAGAAATGGCACCACACGGTTCGTGTGCTTTGGCACAGCCAGAGGAGCGCAGAGGGCGAGCCCACGGGGCGGGGGAATGGGGATCCACCGGCTGTGAGGGGCACCCCCAAAGCTCTGTTGGAAAACACCATTTGCTGCTATTACAGTGCTCACTTCAGGGCAGCTTTCGGCAGCGGTTTGAGGCCGGTTCTTGCTCCTGCCCGCAAAGCTCCTGCCCCGCCCGGAGCCGCCGCATCCCGGTGCTGCGGCAAGGGAGAACCACACACTTGCCTGGGATTCGGGAATGTAACGTGATACAGCCTAAGGGATTTTGCATTTCTATTCCCCACCAAGGGCCCCAGGATCTCTCAGGTACCTGCTGCCCTCCAGACCCACGTGGACCCCTGCCAAATCCTCCTGCACTTGGGAATCACTGCACAGCGCTGGCCACTTGTGCACCCGTGGATTGGGCTCCCGTTTCCCCATTCCTCACTCCTCTTACCTGCATCCCGTAGGGTGGGTCCCCTGCAAAAGCCTCTCCAGTTTCTAGGCATGCTGGCCTTCCCAGATCTGGAAGATGACTCTGCAGCAGCTTCTGAGGGTTCCTGAGGACCCTGCCAGGGTCTATTTTGTCTGGGCTGGCTTTTTCCTCCCCTCCTCCAATTCTGGTTGGTTTTTGAGGGAGGGGTGTTGTTTTGTTGTTGTTGTTGTTTTGGGGTTTTGGGGGTTTTTTTGTGAGTTTTTTTATTATTGTGTTTTTCTTTTCCTTTCTTTTTAATTAATTGTGTTTTCTCAGGAAGTAACAAATAATAAACCCAAGCTGAATCTCCACAGCCTGCCTTGTTATGGGTACAGTGAGCCAGGACCACATTGCCCCATCTCTGCTCTTGGTTCCAATTAGGAATTGGAATAACAATTACAAAATCCAGTCATAAACTGTTTGTTTTAACATGTAAAACAAATTGTTTTACATACATGCTTTCTCCGGCTCAGTGTGATCAGCTGAAAACAAACCATACCAAAAATATGAAGTGATCCGTTTGCCCCTCTGTCAGGTCCCTCACCTGCCAGGCTGCCCACACCCTGGGACACAAGGAGGGGGAGTGCAGCCAGGAGGGGGCCCTTTCTCTCACAGCAGGCTTTGGTCAGCTTGAGCCACCCACAAGCACAGCCTCACTTCATTCTCCTCCTCCCTGGAGGTGCCCTGTCCCCTTCCAGCCCCTCCCCTCGCTCCTGGCCCTCTGTGGTGCCCGCTGCTCCCCCTGCCCATCCTGCCTCCCTTCCCCCTTCCATACATCCTCTCGCTGCCGTGGCTGTGATTCATTAACGCTTCAGAGACACCAGGCTGAATGGAAAAAACCCAACCAAACACCAGGTTGTGCTGCTCTGTACATTTTCTATAGTGACTCACGAGTCTGACCAGGTAACTCCCCTTCCCTCTCACTTAGTCACACTCTCCCTCCCGGATGGGCTTGTCTGACTCCTCACTTCACTTATTATTATCGCTCTGTTTTCTTTTCTCTTCCCTTCCCAGCCCATGCTCTGCCTTGGAGCTTCAGGATGGGAAGTTCTCCCTCTCTGACCTGTGGCACACAGTGAGGAGCAAAGGAAAACACTGACTGCAGCAACTTTGCCTATGGAGAGACCATCCAGCAGAGCTGCCTCCCCGCCTGGGCTACGAACAAATTACTTTGTCATTGTGGTGAAACAAATAAGGCTTCGTTCTCATTACCATCCTGATGGGAGTAAACAAGTTTATTTACACTTGAGCACTGCTGAAGAATAAAGTCATAGAGAAAAGTTCAGGGTAGGTGGCCTGTCTTTGTCATTAGGGCCGGCTTTTACAAAATCACTGCCCGCTCGGCCAGACAGGCTGCTATTCAGGCAGGCCCGGGTTAATGAAAGTACGGTGTGTGCTTGTTAAAAGGAGGACTACAACACTTGTAATCATGGGTGGTCACATTTTTATTTAATGATACGTATCTTTCCTTTCTCCAGCCTTCCCTGGTAACCCTTTGCCTCCCGCTCACCCGTCCTTCTGCAGTGACTAATTATGAATCGCCAACTAAAATCTGGTACAAGGGCCACAACAAGCTAAACTGCCTTAACAATTGATTTTTATTTTAAAACAATCTTTTCATTAACAGCCCTGAGATCCTGACAGAGAAAAAGCCCTCAAAGCATGAAGGGCCCCACATGTGTAATTACTGGATCTAAGATAATAATGAAAGGACAACTGCAAACAAACTTTGGGGAAGAAAGGGCTGCAAAACAGAACTGCTTCCTCCCTTTCAAGGCCTTCGTGTGGCCCCGGTGATAAATCTGCTGGGACAAGGATACTTCAAAGCCAGAGGTCAAACTCTGCTCTCACTCCTGCGAGTCTTACAATTTGTGTCAATGGAGTTTCACTCAGGCAGGAGGCTCAGACCTGCTGTTCTGCTCTCACGAATGCAGTGAAAGCCAAAGCCAGCCAGGATGGGGAAAAATATCTATTTATCTCTGACATGACCTTGCTGAAGTGCTGGGTACAATCAAGCTACACTAAAAACCCTGCCAACATCTCCCAACTTTCCTGCTATTTCTAATGACTGACCAGTCTGAAGTGCTCGTGCCTGGGTTGAGGAGAAGTTCAAGCTCAAATATATTCTTTTTGCATCTGCTGAGTGTATTAACGAGCCACCTGGAAGGATGTGCTCACACAAAGGCATCACTCGCCAGTATTCTCACCTTTCTCTTGCAGGCTGGTTCCTCTTCTGTGATCATGCATGGAAAGTTTGTCCATCTACCAGCACATCTCTCTCCCCACAGTCATTCTTGAACTTCACAGTCATTTTTGACGGAGGAGCAGAGATGTGAAGACACTGAATGTGTCCAAGGTTTAGAAAACCCACGCTCTGTGAGAAGCTGATGCTCTGGTACCCGTGAATTGTCACCTGTCACTTGGGTATCTTATTCACAAACATTTTCCAATGGCACTTATGAATCTAAAACCTCAAATTACAGGTAGTTTTGGGAATGGGGAAGGGTGACTACTCCGTTAGACTTTGCATCTGCTGGTCACCTCCATCTGTTTAGGACAGGGAGAGCAAAATGCTTAAGGCAAAGTGTTGTGCAGTGTACTTACCTACAATCCATCTCTTGGTTTCTTTACCAGGCTGGGAAAGACCTTCTCACCCTGGTTCCTGGCCTACCTTGTGCTTCCCTCACCCAGGAGAGGCCAGAAACATCTGTCCCCATATCCCAATCCAGGCCTGGGGCAGCACTCGAGCAGGAAGAGCTGCCACTGATACAGAGAGGAGAAGGAACGTGTCACTGCCTGCCCCAGTGCTCCCAGCACTCTCTGGCCCTCTTTTAACCTCCATTTCAAGGCATATTTATTATTCCAGAGGAAACAGCCTGTTGACTCCATGAGTTATGGTGAGAGGGTGGACGATGGACTTCCAAACTGGGGCCAGCCTGAGGCTCTGTGTGTTTCAGGCTCAGCAAAGAAAGCTCAGGTAGCTAAAGGTGCAGTTCAGTAGTGCTGTCACAAGTCTGTGGGATTAACTTCAGCAAAGCTCCCATTACTTTCTAAAAATCTTGGGAACATTGGTGGCAAGGAATGTCACCAAGGGGTTTCGTGGGACAGTGAAATCATGCCTGTGTTCCCAGAGCTCCTGGCTGAGCGTGGGTGCCAAGGAGGAGTGGGAATACTGCCCAGGGGGCCTGCACAGCAGCTCCTCTCTGCACACCTCATCCTTGGTGTGCATGTCCAAACCCGGGGTTGAAGGCACACGTGTCAGTCAGGGGGAAATGCTGCAGAAATACGGACAGCAGGGGAAGCACCGTGGCAGGAGGGGAAAGGAAAGCATTGCTGAGGCTGCAGGTGACAAACGGGGCAGTGTGGCCTCTGAAGTAGAGCAGACAGATATGTTTATTAAATAAATATGCTGAGATAACAGGCAATGCTGAAACAACGTGCATTACTAATATTCGTGGCTTGAAAATCATTAACCTCCCCCGGCGCTTTGCACATGTTAGTGAGCATCCTGTGGAGCACGGCTGCCCTCCCTGGTGGGTGGCAAACTGAGATCCAGAGGGTGAAAGACCCCATTTCCCAGTGATGTCCCTCAATTTGGGAACCCAATATGAGCCTCTTTAAACTAAAGGGAATGCTTTGAAAAACAGGAGATGAGAATGTGGGGGGTTTAATGCACATTGACAGGAGCTGTGCCTCTGTATGTGCAGCAGGGATTAATTCTGGTGAAGAAAATTCAAAGTGAATACATGGACCTCTCCCTTTATTTACTGCTCCATGCTCAGAGGCAGAAACAAACCCAACCAGAGAACCAGGAACAGCCAAGGCCAGGCTGGGTGGGGCTTTGAGCACTCTGGTCTAGTGGAAGGTGTCCCTGCTCATGGCAGGGGGGTTGGAACGATATGAACTTTAAGGTCCTTTCCAACACAAACCATGCTGTGATTTCATGCTTCTATGATTCTAAGGCTTCCCCTGAGCTCTGCAGTTAATATAGGCATTTCTGGGTGTTTTCCTTCACCTTTTCCTCTTTTTTTTCCTGCCTTTTTCCCTGTCATTTACAGAAGGTATCACTGGTGGTGCGGGGGTTAATGAATGCTCACACCTTGCTACAGCGAGGCAAAAACTTATGAGTCTTCATGTTGTCGCGAAGGTGTTGCTGAGCTTACGCTGCATGAAATATCCCAGAACTCCTGCAAACTGTGGGATTTAAATTCACAGGCTATAATTACAGAGTCTCCGGCACCCTCCCACACTTCGCAATGCCTTCACAAGCGGGAGCAGCAGGAACACCTGTCCCGGGCTCCTGTGGGCTTGTAGGTCCTTGCCCGCAGCCGGGCAGGGCTTGCTCCCTGGCACAGTGCTCCCAGCAAAGCCTCCTGCCACACTGGGATGGTGGGGTGGGAGTCTGGATTCTCCCAGGCACATTTAGGGAACAACCCCAAAGCAGAGGCAGCGTGGTCACATTTACAAACAGGTGCTCTCAGCCACGTTCATTCGATGCCTCTTTATCATCACCTTGATGACAGGCTTGAACACAAGGTTTGGAGGACTTGGGGAAGCAAGGGAATCGTAACACAGCTTTCCTGGGATTGCTCCTGCCCAAGTGAGCCCAGGGAACATCACAGCTGTGAACCCCAGCAATGCTCCTGAGGCTCTTGGGGCTCCCCCAGATCAGCATCAACACAGTAGACCTGGTACTAAACTGGTTCCCAAGGGGCCAGTTCTGGCCTAGGATATTGTGGTGTAAATCAGGTACACATAGAAGGGCCAGGTTCGCTGTGGGGTGAGGGAGTGGTTAAACTGGTGCAAAATTCCCGGTTACCAAAAGTGCCATCTCCGGGTGCTTTGAGCCTTTGTTAGGCCAGCACTGCCTGAGGTGAGGGTCACCTCCACGCACAGAGGAGCATCTCCTGTGCCCCAGCGGGGATTTGGGTGGCAGGCAGGGTCCCAGAGCCTCTGGGGACCGGGCAGAGAGTGCCTATGAGGTTCACCAGGGCCAGGCTGTCTGCTTTGCAGCATGGATCCACCACAGCTGGAGCAGGTTCCTCCCCGGCTCACAGCAGGGTCTCCTCAGCGTGTTGTTGTGGAGCTGGTTGGGAGCTGATGTCATGAGCGGCTCTGCCTGGACTGGCACGGGCAGGCTTTGCACAGAGGTGGTTCTCTCTGCCTCCGAGGCACTTTTTGGAGAGCCCTTCCACAGCATCCTCCCCTCCCTCCCCCACAGCAAGGCAAGGAGGAGGAGAGCTTCCCAGGGCCACCTCAGGAACGTGCCTACAGCCTTCCCCAGCAAATTCTCCTGCCAAATGGGTAAATGTAGAGGCTGGAGCTGTCAGGGATATCCTCAGCCCCCAGCCAAAATGCAGCAGCACGGGTGATGGTGGAGCCCTGGGCTGTGTGGGGACAGGAACACCTCTGTTGTGTGGAGTAAGTGCACTCACGCTCAGAAAGCTCCTCAGTTCCTTCTCTCTCTCTGTCCTTATGTGCTTGATTTTTTTTTTATCCTGTGCTGATGTTTAGCTCACCCCATGGTGATGTGGGAGCATATTTCTCATCATAATGAGTTTGAGAGTTATTATTGAGTCCTCTTTTGTAGCAGAAGGTGTGTTTAGCACCTTGCAGCAATGCCTGTCCCTGTATTTGTGTTTGCCTTCCCCCTCCACCCCTTATCCCCTGCTGCAGCCCATCCCACAGGGCCTCCATACTCGGGATGAGCCTGTTGCTCCTCAGCCTTCATCCCACCTCTGCCCACAGCCGTCTGCTCTCCTACCCCTTGGCTGTGTTAGCAACAAGTCCTGGAGCTGCAGGAAGGACCTGCACAACCCTCTGTCACCAGTCAGCACAAACACCCTCTGCTGAGGTGACTTGGAGCCTCCTCAGTGGGAGCAAGGGTCCTCTGTGGCCTCTGCTCCAGGCTCTCCTGGTGGGGCATGTGCTGGGTCATCCCTGTGGCCAACTGTTCCTGCTCAGCCTGGGCTGGTGTGACCCTGCCTGAACTTTCCACCACTTGTGCCTCTGACTCCTCGCTGCCCGGATTTGGGCTGACATCGAACACCCCAAACACGACTCTCTCGTTTGCTGGCACCCATTATCGCTGTAGCTGGTGCTTTATTAGCCCCTACCAGTTGCTCCTCTGTGGTTTCACTCCGGGGTGACTGATGCAGAACCTGATAAAGGGCAACTGATATCACTGTGAATAGCTGATGTAAACTTAGCAGCCAGTCCTATGACACATCATGTGGGCAAATTAATAAACCCCTTCCCAATAAATTCAGTGTGTGTCCTATAATCCCCCTTCAAGGGCGTCTCTTATGTCAACATCACTAAGTTAGCTACTCTGCTCTGGGAATGCAGCACTGGGACTTTTCGGGTCAGAGGGATTCCCCCTCTGGCCACTGTGACCAGGGGACAGCAGCTCTGACCACTGTGGGAGTCAGGTTTGGTTTGGGATGTGGGTAGCTCAGAGTCGGGGGTCTGGCTCCTGCAGGGTAAGTGTGCTGTGCTGCGGGGCTGGGACCCGGGCAGCGTGCAGGACACCGGGATCTCTGCCTGCCAACGGGGTGCTCAGGGGGAATGATGGACCCCTGGCTGCTCACCCCCACGGCTGAGGCTCCAGCCTGCAGAGCTCCTGTGCTGCCACTGAGGTGGCATGAGACGCTCAGTGACCCCAAATACTCCATCCAACAGGATCTCTGCATGACCTGGGCTCTGCTGCTCTAAGAGGGTGACTCCAGCCCCACCGCACTGCTCAGGGTCTGCTCTGAGCACCCTGTGCCTCAGCTGTGCTTTGCTGTGGAAATACCATCCAGCCCTCTGTGTGCTGCAGCAGTGGGCAGCATCCCCCCCATGCCAGATGCTCCCCCTCCAAACGGGGCTCATTCTGCCCTCAGACTCCATTGGGATCAACGTGTTGTGGCTCCTCCAATGAACTGTTTCAGCGATTGTTTTGCCTTTGCCCAAACAAACAAAAAAAAAAAGAAACCAGAGGGATATGAGAAAGGCATTTGGTTTTCAGAGTGCCCAGATGATCTGATTGAGGAACCAAAGCATTTCAAGGAAGATTCAGACCTCGTTTGGCTCTGCATTTCTCACAGGACCCGGACAGTGTTTGTCACACCGTTCCAAGCCTCTGTCATGTCAACCAGCGGCTGTCCCAGAAAGCACCACCACGGCCCGGGGGCAGAGGAACCCCACGTGAGGCCAGGGCCACCCACGGAGCTCTGCCTGCGTCACACTCGCTCCGGAGGGCTGGCTCCTGCCATGGGTGTCCCAGCTAAAGTCCTTCAGGGGCTGCTCTGTGGTCCAAGGCTCTGTGCAGAGCCCCCCGTGCTGTGTGGGGTTGCCCCTCATCGCTGATGGCTCTGCAGGACCTCCCTGTGCAATCACAGAGCCCCTGGTAATCCTCCCGTGCACACTCCGCTTGCTCCTCTGCATTGTTCCCCAGCGGATTTTTATTTGAAGGGTTTCATTAAATTATCGTACAACATCAGTTGGTACACAACTACAAATTAATTTAGTCAGTTTGCATTTTGGCTGACCTAATATTCATTATATTCCAGTCAAGTGGATGTGTTTGCTATTTGACGGGTTGTTTCACGATAAGATACGTGGTCCAAAGTACTGTACTTAGAACTGGAGGTAATATTTACAGACACTCCACGCAAATACTGCAATTACCTGATTAATTATAGCCCTTCTATTTGGTTCTGCAGCTCACACACTTATCCCTCCCTTCTCCCCCCTTTCCCCACTACCATATTTGTGTATAGCAGATGGGAATAGTCTTTAGACCTATACAAAGCAAAACTGGCTGTTTTTAAAAGCCTAAACACTGTGTGGTCACTCAGAGCTCCCCCATCCCCAGTGCTGTGCTCGCCTGCAGTGGTTTGTTATGGCTGGGATGCATGGAGCATTACCAGTGCTGCATTTTAATAACAATCTCAGTCCAGGAGATTGGAAATGGGAATCTAAACATAGCCCTGAAGAAGGATGAAAAAGGAAATCAAGAGGGACTTGGAAACGGTGTTAAACGTGCGGGAGTGCTGTAACTGTGGCTCCTCCGAACCACAGAGATAAACATGCTCAGACCGTGCTCTGGGCACAGACAGACAGACACATGTTCCAGGGCATCTTACTGTTGTACAGCACTTCTATTCCTGGGAACAAAAACCACTTTAAAAACTCTGTGCAACTGAGCAAAATGCGGCCGCTGAAGTCGCCTGCCCCTGCAGCAAAATGCAGGTGCTGGTCACCCCAGCCTGGCACACATTGGCAGCTGGTGCATCTGCCCAGGGTTTAATTTTACGCTTTTTTAATTTCAAGATAAAGTGTAGAGAAAGATTCAGATATGAGAATTTGGCTTCATTCTTCTCTGATGCTGTGTTTTGCCCTTCCAATGTCAATGAAGTCATTCCTGATGGGCTGGAGTCATTCCTCTGGTGTAGGAGGGCCTGAAGATGGTAGTTTTGCAACCCAAGGAAAGGCAGAGGTGGGCCCTCTGGCTCAGGAGGGAGGATGGCACTGCTCCCACCCCACTGGTGTTCTCCACGGGACAGCCTGAGGCAGAGGTGGCCGCCTTGACCCAGCGGAGGAACCCAAAGCAGAGCAGTGGGATGGGGCTCTGCTCCAAAGAGTGCCAGTAGCATTTGGCACATCACCACTCCAGGACAATCCTGTGCTGTAACTGCTCTGATGTGGCCACCTTCCCCACCCGCTCTCCCTGGAGCACAGGACACCAAAACTGCCCGTGGCAGAGCCACAGCACCTCTGCCCACTTAACGAAAAGGATGTGCGTGATGGGAAGGGCTGGAGGACTGGAACCTGCTGCCAGCTTGGTGGCAATGGCACATGAGTGGGATCTGCTTAGGAGACCTCCACGTGAGAAATGAAGCAATGGAAAGGAGCACATGAGCTCAAAGTGGCCCCATCACCACACTCCCTTTTTTTGTCTTACCTGTATAGGATCACTTTGTCCTGCCTCTGCCACTTCATCCTCCCTCGGCCCACCTGGGACTGGGCACCACCAGCCTCTGCTCTTTTTCACCTGCTTGCAGGTACAACTCTTTCCTGCTACCTCTTCCCATGATCCCTGCCCAGTGCCAGGCTTCCTGCCCCCTGCCAGGAGGATTCCTAGGAGCTTCTTTTTGTGCTTAAGCACCTTGCAGTCAGGGACCCTACAGCAATGCAGTCTCTTTATCTGCCTGCCAAACCCATCAACGAGCAGATCTCCAAGGTGAAATAAAACCATGCATTGCAAATGAAATGCTCTGTTGCTCTCCTTTGCCTCCTGCCATCACCGGAGATCTTTGTGGTTAGTCTGCAAGACAGCTCTTCCCTACTAATTAACATTTAAAAGTCTTCCTCTCTCCCCCTGCCACCATGACACAGGGCCTGCTATCGCCCAGGTTGTTCCTTGAAATAATTCATCACTTGGGAAACATCAGAGACTCATTGTAATCCCACAGACCTGGCCTAAAACCAAATCTGTCCTCCTGCATTCCATGCAATAGTCTCTGCAAAGGCTGGCTCAGGATGTCAAGCAGATTTAATTCTCAGAAAACACCTTTCCAAACTGTGTGTGTCTGCTTTTACAAGCAGGATTTTGTTTTTCACATCAGTAAATAGTCTGAGCAAAGAAAACACTCTGTTGTGTGTGTGTGTGACCTGTGAAAAATCACTGAATATATCCGTGTTTCCACTTCCCTGTTGCAATCCCACCCTTGCTTTAGAGCTGGAGAGAGATATTGCCCTTTACTTTGCATATTTCCAGTGCTTAGTACAAGGGCCTAATCCCTCAAAGCTTTTTCCTTGTCCTGCAAAACACATAAAATACAATCCACCTCCAGCCACAGCTTCCCATGAAGGAGAAGAATAACTTGGGGGGCAAAGGGACTTGCTGAGTCCCCATTTGCTTGGGTCTGTGGTGCTGCTGTCAGCTCATGGTGTGCATTGCCAAGGTGCCCTCATGTCCCCCTGGGCATCCACACCAGAGGGATGATGCTCACCCTGTCCCCATCCTGGTAACAAACCCGCAACATCAGGGCAAACCCGATCTCTCCAGCTCACCTCCCTTGTCCTCAGGGTCTCAAACCATGCTGACAGATGCTCCCATTCCCTCTGTTCATGGCCCCTTGCAGCACCGATGAACTCCGGAGGTCTGAACAGTTTTGGCCCTGCTTTTTCCTTCTCCTTCAAGGGATATTCCCACGGCCAGAGGGAGAACAGATTGGTGTTCAGAGTAACCCAACCATTACCCACCAAATGCTCCTGCCACGGAGCTGGTTGTGCTCAGGCTTTCTGCAAACACCTCGGAGGCTTTTATCAGCAGACACCAGGGGATTTTGTACTCAGGCCTGTGGTTCATTTAGTCAGGGGGAAAAGCAACAGAGTGCATGTGCTGAACACTGGCTCCGCCTCGGACGGGGGAGCAAACGTATTAAATCAATGACTGTCCATGTCTTTGGCCTAAACCAGCAGTTCCCAAACTTACTTTGCTCAGGGACTATTGACATGACAGCAGGAGCACTCCGGAGTTTGCTACGGCCATGCACCTCCACTGATTTTCCACAGGACGTGGGGTTGGGATCTGGAGGCAGGACCACGTTCGGCTCTGAAGGAGCAGTGTCTGTGCCACAGTGTGTGCAAGTGTATGGAACTGTCACCTCAGGAACAGGCATGGAAGTGAAGCCTCCCTTACTCTCGCTTTTGGTATTTTTCAGTCTGCTTTTGGTCTTGCAGTGCTGACCTACAGTGAGGCCCCCCCTTGAAGACTCATGAGTAGAGCAGTACCCTCTGGGAGAGCCCACCTGGCTCTGCTCAGGCACAGCAAGTCCCATGGCCGCTCTCACAGGATGTGTTGCTTGGACCAACATCCCTCTCTGAGAAGCAGGATCTTGCATCATGTGCTGCACAAGAGCAACAGTCTGGAATGTCCCACCAGGACCTGCCTCTTGCTTTCCTTTAGCACGCCAGGGAGTCGGGTTTAATCCAAACCAGCTGCACCTGTAAAGAACCTGTTCATGGTCTAAGATGTGAGGGGCCAAGCCTTGATCATTACTTGTATCCCTGGAAATGTGAGCCCTGGAGAAGGAGTCACAGTTTTGGGAGCGGATGATGACAGAACGGTAAATTACGTAATGTCCCGTAAGCGGAGCCTGTTCAAAGCCCAATTACCCGTCCCAGCAGCCCCATGCAGTTGATTGCGGGATTATATAAAGGGCTTTTCATTAGTCAGAGAGTCACAAAGGGAGCTCTTTCCATGTCCCCCTTAGGATTACTTAACCATCACTCTGGACAAGACCAGCAGAGCATTATTTGGATGTGTCAGAACAATATCCACCATCCTTTCCTCAGGCACGTCCGCTCCACTCAACCATCATCCTGCAGAGGGTACAGGGAGGTGGGCGGCGTGTTCCCTGCATGAGGCAGGGTCGCCCACAAACCGTGCCCTGGGGTGGAGGGAGGTCTGCTGTGCCCCTGCCAGGGCAAGGCATCTCTGGCTTGGAGCACCTGGCTGCCACCTCCCCGAAACACTGACCAGATCAGTGGAAACCCATTCAGCACCCCCAAAAAAATGCCCTACCAGCATTAGTGAGCTGGTGGAGTACCTGTGCTGTCACAGCCAAACAAATGAAGTGGCAGCACATAGCAGATATCCTTCCCTTTCTCCTGGAAACCAGGGATTGACAGGCTTTTCCAATTTCCCCTGACCTGGTATGTATAATAAAGATGCAGAGCACTTGTGACAGCAGCACTGCAATGGTGATGCTGCTGCCACACCGGCGGATGTGGCCAAGGAAGCAGGTCCTAATCACGTCCTTATCACTGCCTGGTGATGTGACCTTAGAGAAGTTGCCCAATATAGCTCGGCCGCGTTTCCCTTTCTCCATGGCAGAGATAATAACAGTTCCTGGGTGTTGCAGAACTCATTCATTCCCATTTGTTTCTGGTATCTCAGATTATCAAAGAGCAGTCAGGAGGAAGACTGGCAAAGAACGAGCTCCTATTCACTTGTCAGCTAGAAACAGTAACCTATTTTAGAATGAAAAAAGGGGGGAAAAAAATAATCCTGAGAGAGGTTGTTCCTTGGCTTTTTCTGCTGCTCAATTTAAAATCTCCCCCAGCCTCCACCCTGCCATGGCCAGGGTGAAATGTTGACCATTTCACAGAGAACCAAATTGGTGTCTTCCCTCCCCTGGCAGGAATGACAATGCAAACAAAAATAGATAATGCATTTAAAAAATCTCCAGTGGATCGTCATGGCAATAAATAATTGTAGCATGTTGCCATAGTAACTCTGGCTGTAATAAAGAGAGGCCTATCTGCAGCTTAGCTAAATTTAGTTGTTCCAAACTATTAAAAATATTTTCAAATACTCTGGTAACTCTTTTTAACATTTTCTGGGGTTGGAAACAAGAGTTAATCTTCATTCATGCCTTTGTGTTGTCTCCATCTTCCAAATATGCTTCATCACTGAAATAATCAATGTCATCCAATTAAAAAGTTGTTAGCTGAGGAAATTGCTGAGGATTTTTCTGTTTCCCACCTCGTCCAGCCTTTTCACCTGGAAGTGTAAAATGTGCCTGTAGGAGACTCCCATTCTGCCAGGCCTGAGCCTGGGATCTGGCCCTGACACAAACTGATGGGCGGCGGGAGGTGAGAGGGGCTGGCAGCAGGAAAGGGCTTGTGCGTGGGGGGTTTTTTGGGAGAGGGAAAATGGATTTAGGGGCTGAGCCCTCACCCAGCGTGGTTATTGTGAGGGTGCTGTTCAAAACAGCCCCCAACTGGCCTGGGTGTAACTTTCCCAGTTACCTGTCCTGTTTGAAACAAAGCCACATCTAACTCTGCTCTGACGTCCAAAATCCCTCCCTGCCTGTTTGAACGGGCAGCTCCATCCTGCCTGGAAACCTTCCCTCTGCCAAATGGGCTTTATTTTCCTAGAAGGAAGCCTTAATTCCCGTGATTCCTGATTTTTTTTTTTTTTGGTGTGTTTCAACATAAGATGGTCTCTTTTAGCTACATCTGTTTGGAAGGAGAGATGGAAACATGCCGCAGGGGATATTAAATTTATTAATTTCCTGGGTGGTGCCACCTCCAGGCTGAGAAATCCTGAGTTCCCCCTCATGCCCCACGTGCCCTCGGCCACGCGATCCCATTGTTCCCATCCTCCTCAGTGGAAAGGAGCTTCGCTGCTGCTCTCCAGGGACAGGCTTTCCAGACTGCCAGCTCTCAAAGGCACTTACTGGCTGGCTGATTCTGAAACCTTGGCTTCACGTTTCGGCGCTTATCTGGCTCCGAGACAACCAAACTTCCGGAACCGGAGATTTTAATGGGAACGTCGATAACCGGATCTGCGGTTTTCCGAAAAGCCATCAGCAAAAGCACGTGGGACTGAGAGTGACAGCTTGAGCGACGGGGCCTCCTGCCCACCCTCCCCTGGGGACCCCTCGCTGCAGCTTTTTGCAGGGTCAGGTCGTTGGAGTTATCTGAGATTTCTTCGTTCCCGAATGGAAAGGTGGTTTCCAGCTGCACTAATGTAGGCTTTTCCTGCAGAGCGTGAATTTAACCCTGAGATGTTTGCAGAGCAGCAGGGGAGCCTGTGCCATGGCCTGGGTGCCATCCCACAGCTGGGTTGGCAGCAGCAGATCTCCCTCCTCCTGGTGGGATATGCTGGGTTGCCCAGGACATTCTTACTGTCTGCCCCGTGAAGGTCAGAATCGACCCCTGTTGTCTTGCCTAAATTTACTAAGGCAAAGAAGATTCATAGAATCCCAGAATGGTTTGAGATGGAAGGGACGTTAAAGCTGATCTCTAATCCCCTGCCATGGGCAGGGACACCTTTCACTAGACCAGGGTGCTCAAAGCCCAGTCCAACCTGGCCTTGACAAGTGTTAATGACCCTCTTCCACAAGCAAAGCCATGTTTCTAAAAGGCACTTTGTAGTGCTCTAGTATCATGTTCTGCCTCTGAAAAGAAACAAAAGCGAGTCATTTTATTGTTTTCTTACTGACAAGAGACTGCAGCCTACGGTTCATAAACAACACAGCACAAAAACAGGAGGAGCAGCTCCGTAGGCAGAAATACCTAAACTCCAAATAACCGCATGATTTAGGGTAAAAAGAAGCCATGCATGCCTGCCTGCTCGATGCAAAACCAGAGGAAAGCATTTGGAGTGCTCTTAACACATCAGTGCCTGTAAGTATGGAAGTTTTGCTCTCTGAAGGCCCTAAAAATCTATTGAAGTCAAGGAGAGGGCAGGAAACGCAGCCACAAGCTCAGTGCAGGGAGAAGAGCAGGTGATGGTGGTGCTGAACAGCCTCCGAGGTTTGTTCAACCTTTATCTTGGACTTTTAGTAGGACCTTGGGAAAAATCACCCGCAAATGCTCTGCTGCTGCTGTTGCCAGAGTGCAGAACAACACTAATGCATTTCCCTCTCCCCCCTTGGGTCTCCCTGTGCAGCAGGGGATGGTGTGGGGCTGGTTCATCACCCAGCCCAAGCCCCAGCCAAGCCTTGGCCACGCTGTAAGGACCAAGAAGTGGTAACTCCTGGATCCTGCTTTCCCGTGGCCACACAGCAGCGTTGCCCTCCCCGTCGGAATCCTGCTTCCCTCCCGCTCCGAACAGCCACAGGGTTTGGGGCAGTCCGTGGGATGTGTTTAGAGGTTCCCACTAACAAATGGCAAAACTCCCTGCTGCACCAGCGAGTCCGGGGTTTGAGCCTTCACCCCTCGGTGGGTGTTGCCCGTTGCCATGTGCCCACAGCCCCCGGGAGAGCCCTGGCAGTGGAGGCTCATCCCTCCCAACCAAGCTCAGCTTTGTGCTGTCGCTTCTCCCCGTTGTCCTTCCTCTCCTCATGCGCAGCGGTGACACCCCAGCAGTGACATCCCACCCTCCCCACGGCACGGCTGGACCCCCAAGCCCCCCAAAACAGCTGTGAGGGAGCGGGAAGGGATGCGCTGCCTTTTCCAAGGGACACTGTCGAGTTTTAGGGACAAACGGGAATGTGGCACGTGGATGTCAAGGCTCTGCCCTGGGCAGGGCAGGAAAATCTGTCCCTGGGAGAGTCGTTGGGGATGATAAAATGGAACCACCTGCAATGTGGGCAAGACAAAGGCTGGCGGCTCCCTCTGCTCAGCCCCTGCACAGCGGGGCTCCTGGTGCCCTCATTTCCATGAAAAACTATGGAGAAGAGCATAATCCCGCCTCATTCACTCTCTGTTGTGACTGATATTTTGGATACCAGCTCTAAATTAGGTTTTAAAAATAGAGCAGTGGTCTTTTTTTTTTTTCCCCCTTCTTCTTCTTGTTATAAACAGAAATTATTCTCTCATGGAAACATTTAACCTCAAATGGAACCTCATCTAATTTTTGCTGCGTTTATTATAGCCCGTGAAATAGGAATGAGCATCACTGATAGAACTCCGTATGATTCCGGAGCTGTGATGGGGCAGCTGGAAAAGCCTCAGCTGTTTGGATAAAGGACTGAAAGTTCTGATATTGTCCTGATCTTTATTTGAATGATCCCAACCTCTGAGGCAGAGGATATTGGCTCAGAACGCCCCGGGAATTGCCCCTCTCTGCTGAATTTTGGTGCTTCTGCCTCTGCAATCAGGAAACACAGGAGTCAATGGGAAAAATGGACAGCGGGTTGTAAAGTTACTTATTTATCTGCAAAACAAAACAAAAACAAAACAAAAAATGCTAATTAAACCCCAGTAGGTTTATGTTTTTACTTGTATTTTTTCCAATTATTAAAAATGTCTGTAGTGCATAATGTTAGAATTAATATTTCCCATTTTGATACAACCCTAAATAGTGTATTTATGATGTTATATACCTATGATCATATTATATAAATATGTATTTATCCTATGATATAACAATTATATGAAACACATCAGAAATATACCACATTAAATAGAATGTGAGTCCCTTCCAACTCAGGATATTCTATGACTCTGTGAATAGATGCAATATATAAAATATATAAAATAACACTGTGATGGGAAAATGTTGCCTAATTCTACAGGAAGGTACAATTTTGTTTTCCTTTCATCTGAGCCATTTTACCATCACAAATTTAAAATCACAGCAACAGCATACACAAACCTTACCAGCCCTGCAAACAGTTTTTGAAAACCACGGAGATTTATTCAGGTTGGGGAATTTGAGGGTTCTCTCTTTTTGGCTTGGAGTCTCCTCAGCCCCTGGGACACTGGCATCACATTTCAGAGCTGGGAATCAGGGAATCATTTCGGCTGGGAAAGACCTCTCAGACCTTTAATCCTAATGATCATAATCCTAATGAAGGCTGTTGGTTTGTAGGGATGGTATGAAGGTATCAGAAGGGAAGGTTTTAAACAAGTTTTTAAGACTCCTCAAACTTTTGAGAAGCTTTTGAAGAGTCCTCCCTTACATGTGCAAATCAATTCATGCAATGAAAGGAAAAAAAAATTGTGTGCTAATAAAACTATACAGACTAAATCTGCCACATAATCGTTTATATTTTTATCTCGAAGTGGAACAGGCACAGGCTGAGCCTTGGGATGGAATTCTCCAGGGGTAGGACAGACCCTGCCACCAGAAGAGCCTCCACTGCTCTTCCACAGCCGGTGTTTGGGTCACTCCTGGTACCACAAACTCCAGACCGCTCAGATTCTTTTATCATGGCCCTGGTCACCCATGTGGGGGATGCAGAGGGACAGAATTTACCTCCTTTGGGAACAGCCCCACCGCTGCGGGCAATGAACCAGGAGCTGGTTGGGAATTCGGAGGCTGCAGAGAGCAGGAAGCTCTGGGATTTAAAAATAAAGGGGTGCGAGCTCCAGGGAGTTAAAAATCGCCGGAGAAAACCAGTTTTACAGCTGGATTCCTGCTAAGGAAAGTTTCTGAAGCGCTTCCTCTCGGTGGCTTTACACAAACACAACTCCTCCGGGTGCAGCAGCTACACCTGATTTAGTCCTGTAGTACCGAGGTGGAAATTGGATCTCTCTCAAAGCAAAAGCTGATGCCCATTCCCAGACAAATTCCTGTTACACTCAATGGAAAATTAACTCTGTGAACACTCCAGGTACGGGACTGATTTCCACAAAGGCTCTGCAGAGTCTATTGGAAAATGTAACAGGTTTAGTGCCGCTTAGGGGTTATTCCCTTAAAAATCCTAAATTGGAAACCCTCAATATTCTGCCAGTCTGAATTTCTGTACAGTTCTCTGGTCAATTGATCGGTGCACCATTTGTCAAGTGGTTTAACTATAGCAGTGGTTGGTGGTCTAGGCAAGTTTTACATTAAATCTGTGCTTAAAATAATTTATTTTTAAAAAGAAAATATTAAAATAAGTTACTATTATTAAAAATATTAAAATAGTTATAATTAGTGGCTCTTCATGAAATGAATAGAGAGAAGTTGCTACTGAAACTGGTGAAACTGTTCTGAAGAATAGATCAAATATTACAAATAAAAGACCCGTCCTACTGTTCTTTCTACTAGATTTCCCCTACTTTTACATATGGTATTTTTAGGGTAGAAATAATGTAACTTCATTTCAGCAATGCAATAAAAAAACTTTAATTTCATTTGTGGGCAACATGTTTTAATATGGAAATAACTAAATAAAATTATGTTCTTTTTTTTTTTTCAAACAAGAAAATAAAATAGATGAATAATCAGAAGTGCATCTCAGAGTTACACATGATGAAAGCAGAGATAATTCTGTGGGACATCCTTATTTTTAGTTATGTTATTTCATAATTCTATTGCTTTTTAGGTGCCCAGCATTTAATTTTTTAGTGGTATATTCTCTGCTTAGCTAAACATAGATTAATTTATATTCTGCAATAAAATGTTGTCTGCTATCTTGGGGGTTTTTATTGTCTATTTAAAACCACCCAGGGATGGGAAATCGTTCAGTGTTTTGTATTCATTTATTTAACACAGGATATAATTTAAAATATATGCAGGGGCTGAGCTCTCTTTGTAGGTTCCCAAATCTCCAATACCCATGATTACTTTGAAGTAAAATAGTTTAAAAATAGCCGTTTGGGTGCCAGAGTGAACCTGTGAGTGATATCATTCCACACACCCATGGGGCATCACAGGGAGGGAGCAGCCTTGGGGGTGACACCACCCCTGGATTTTTGGGATAGCCTCCAGACTCTTTTTCCCTCTGGCATCTCAAATCTCCATCCCAGCAGTCCCATGTTGTCCTGGGTCTCCCCTGCGGTGCCACACAGGCTCAACAGGACCTGAGAGGGGAAGGGCAGCACAGTTTAAACCCACAGAAAAGGGTTAATGATGAGAAGGATGTGTTTATGTCTTACTGTACTCACAGCTCAAAAAAAAAAAAAAGTTAAAAAAGAGGTTTATGAGCAATTAAATCACAGAATCACAGGACTGGGAAAGACCTTTAAGGTTATGAAGTCCAACTGTTGAATGCTGCTCAGGGATAGCAGGTCCCCCTGACTAAAGCAGGGAAAGAAGGGAATAAAAACTTCAAGACTGAAATTTGAAGCATCCACATGGTGTGTGACTGGTCTGTGCTCTGGTAATATCATACATTTAATTTCTAAGCATCCTAAGCTGCAGAGTGGAGTGACATGTTGAGGGGCGGAGTTGAGGCAGCAGGTTAGAGGGCATAGAGCTGGTGCTCAGGAAAAACTCCTCCTACCCCATCCGACTTCCATTCACTCCAGGAGACACCCAGAGTGGCTTTGAACACACACTGCACTTCTCAGGCTGCTGGGAAGTTGCCAACATTTGTCTTGGTGTCAAAAAGTGTGAGCGCTACATCACAAAAATAACAAAGTCATTGAATCATTAGGGTCACAAAAGACCTCCAAGATCATCAAGCCCAACCTCAGCCTAACAAAGGAAGTGATCCAGACAAAGTAAAATACGAAAAGAGGGAATGGTTTTTAGATTTCAATTTTTTTTTTCATCAGTCTAATGCAGAAAACTTGAAGAAAGAACCAAACCTCGAGTCATTCTGAGAGGTGGCTCCAGATGAAAGAACTGGGCTGTAACAAAGTGTGAGCTCTGGCTGATGTTATCTGTAGGAAAGAGGTGAGGAGGAGCACAGAGAGTGAGCTGCTGTACCAGCAAATGATACACAGTGTCTTGCTGAGCCCCACGTTTAATTTGGGAGGATCCCTCACAGCCTGTGTGAGCCTCAGATGCAGAAGGAACCTGCTTTCCAGCAGTGCCAGTGCAATTATTCATAAGGCATTGCTGATGGCCCTGTACTTAAACATTTCATTGATGGTCTTTTAATTAAGCAGGAGAAGGTGGCTGGAGCCCAGCGTGGGGGCTGGGCTGCCCCGGGCTCCAGTCCTGGGCTCTTCCCTGCATTGCCAAGCACTTAGGCATTTGCTGACTTGGGGTTAGGAAAGGTGGAGACACGGAAGGAGCCTTATTGACTCATGATATTTTCCAGCCTGGCTTGTTTGTTTTCACTGTGCACACAAGTCCTGTTTACCTGGATCAAAGATGGCAAAATCAACAACAACACTGTGCAGACAGGGACTTGCAAAATTCCTACTGAAGGCATGACTGTGCCCAGACCTGCAGCTCCTGCTCTTCCCCCCATCCTCTTGCTTTCTGCCATTGCACATCGGTCCTGCCTTACCCAACCCACCCTGCTCCCTGTCTGCCAGGGAGCAATCCCAGCCCTCAGTTGTTTTTCTCAAGAGTGGGAAAGTGAAGTCCAAGTTTCCCTGGCAGGACCAGCAGCAGGAGATGGGAGGAAGGAGGTGCACGGGCACTGCAAGCTCCTCGTGCCCTGCATGTGGTGTGGCTGCTGTTCCTGCAGCCACCATCGGGTTTTCAGCCCTGCACTGACACCTCCTTGTCATGATTTCTGGAATGATGTGGTCACTGGAGTGTATTCCCCACTAATGGGCTCCCCTGGCAGAGCAGACAACTGGCAGCTTGCATTCACCCTATTGGGGTCTGCTCAGCTTTTTGGGGTCAGAGAGAAGAACGAAAAACAGTTGGGACAGTCCTGAAATTCTGAGATTACAGTTGGTCCCCGAGCAAGTTTCTGCACAGCCTCAGATCACAATCCCTTCACCTCCCAGATTAAGATCTGTCTGCTCCAGACTCTGGAAAGCTTCTGCACATGCACTGCTTGGAGGAGCCATCTCAAACAGCCAGAGCATGGGGTAACAACAGAATTAAAGCTGGAGAATTATGCAAAATCCATCTCCAGTTCATGGGTGTGATGCAACAGTCCAGCCTCGAGCAGTTCTTGCACAGGTTTGTGTAGTGGTTGCAATCCCAAGGACCCAACCTTGAGCAACAGGAGGGGCCTCAAGCAGCTCTGTCAGCCCTCAGAAAGCAGACAAAGGAAAGAAATGCCATTTAAAAAAAAATGCTTTGCTCTCTAGGCCTGATTTTAATTGTTTAAATTTAAAAGGCCAACTAATTCTTCTGTCCAGCTGAAGCCAGTGGCACTTCTCCATCTGATCACAAGGGCAATTTTGTATGGGAAAGACACTGGGTAAAATTTTGGTCATGCTAAGGAAGACTTTGTCGAGAGGATGCCCACCTGTGGTCTTGTCTCAAGGCTTTACAACTCCAAACAAGTGGAGGCAGCCACTCTTTCCAAGGGAACCCCATTAACACCCTACACCTTCCATTTCCTGCCCTCTCAGCATCCCAGCTTGGAAGATTTTTATCAGACGGTAATTCCACATGCCAAAGCCAAACAAAGGAACAAAGCCCCCCGGTTTCAGCGCAGGTACCCACGGCAGGGACCCGTTCGGTGCTGGGGTGCAGTAACCGGGTGCCGAACAAACAGCATCCCTTTGCAGCGCGGCAGAGCCTGCGGGCATCGCAGCCGGGGTGGGGGCGGGGGGTGTTTATCTCCCTCTCTTTGCTCCGGATGAAGGAGGGTTTTTCGGAGAGGCTCCGGGTTTCCCCGAGCACAGTCCACCCCACCTCTTGGCGTGAGCCCCCAGACGGGCCATATGTCATGGGCAAAATATGCGGCGCCCTAAAAAGCGGAGCGGAGCCGCTCCCGGTGGGATCGGGACCTGGAGGGAGGAGACCCATGGGAGCCGGACACCGAGGGCAAGTCCCGGGGCGAGGGGCTGGGCAGCCACCCAGGCGGTCCCCAGCACCAGCCCCTGGCACCCCACGGGAGCTGGGCATCACCGGGAGCCTCTGGCAGCCCCTCCCCGAGCACCAGCCGCGGGTGGGGGGGCTTGGGCTGAGCCTGTGGTGCCCCCAAAGCTGAGCCCGACTCTCGCAGCGCTGAGCTTACACTCTGAGACACACACACACACACACACATGCAAGCAAAATGATTTCCATGCCTCCACGGCTCCCATCGGATGTGGGTGGTCCCGGTGTGAGGAATGTGAGCGATGGGATTCACGTATCAGCGCCCCCGGACCTCCAGGGATTCCTACGGAGGCGACTGACCGGGAGCATCCCAGCTCCGCGCCTTTTCCACACGCCTCTCATCACAACCACAAAGGAGAAATCGATTTATACCGAAGCAAACACGCCTAAAATCACAAAAGAGGGTAGGGTTTGGGGGGTTGTTGTTGGTCTTGGTTTTGGTGTTTTTTTTCCCCCCACCCCCACAACAACAAAAGAGACGGAAAGAATAAAGTGTGCGAGCCCCCCCGGCGCCTCACCGCGACACAGATTTCCATCTCTGAGTCAGATCTCTGCAGCTCCCTGCACATGGTCCGCATGATGTGCAGTTCCTGGCTAGTGACTCACTCAACACCGATATAAGGGATCCGTTTCAGACGGGCCAAGCACACAAACCCCGGCTTTGCCATCTCAGGCTCCACGGGACTCCAGCGGGATGAGCCCGGAGCGGCTCCGCCAGTCTTGCCACATTTTCTTAAGAGTTTTATAAAATTGCCTTTCTGTCTGATTATTTTTTTATTCCCCCTGTGGTCAAAACTACCGTCTAAGATTACAAAAATTGAAAGAGATAAGAAGAATGGGTTTATCTCTTTCTTTCCAGGTTGTTTGTTCGGTTCATTCGATATCACTTTGCGGGGAGGGTGTTTGGTTTCAGTGTTTCCACTCTGTGGTCACTCGGGGAGTTTCCCTTTGTTCTTCATTTGGGGTGTTTTTCATAATGATGTAAAGAGAGTGAGAGGGGGAAAATCTTTTAAATATGATGGTTAAAGCCACAAAAAGTGGCAGGTGGACTCACACATGTCACGTCGCAGAAACCAAATCCAATCAGTTACTCATTAATAAAAGAATTTATTGTGGAATTGATTAAATTTCCAGTGGACATTACGCCAGATGAGCTCACAGTCAGATCTGTGGTGTCAGGTTTACATGACATTTAGTTTGCATTTTGAATTTTTTGGGGTAGTTCTGAAACTTTTAAATCAATTTAAATACACACAATTCAGCTGCCATTATAGAAGAAACAAAATAATTGTAGGGAAAGCTGCTGAAATTACATCATCTAGAATTTCTCACAAAGAAGGTTATCAGAAACCTTATAGAAACATGTCTCTCAGTTTTGTGGGCTCCCCTTTGTACACTCAGAATTCCAAATTCAGAAGCTGGAAATGATTCTCTGTAACTGAGCAAGCAAACTGAGAAAAACCCCAGGAATCCCAGAATTAATTCATGTAGCTATCTTTAACCTCTCTTCTTTTTACTTAAAAGAGTAATATGAGTTTCAGAGCCATTTAATTAATTGGAAATTGTTGCACTTAAGTGTGTACAAAGGAAGGATCAAAAGGGATGCTATGGCCATTAAACAATCTAATAGCAATACCATTAAGTAAGTGATTAGTATGTGCAATAAATGGCCAGATTGTGCTAATGAGATCTCACATATATCCTAAGTCGGGTCTGATCCCTTGCACAGGAAAGATCACCTCGTGCTGTTGATTCTCTGTTGAGGGATTCCCTTTCCAGGATGTCTTTTACATGCACAACATCTTCTATCCAGCCTCAAGTCCCAGCATTTGCATTCTCAGCAGTCCTTTGCCTCGGAAAGACTTCCAGGAAGTTCCTGGGAATTCTGACAGAGGAGAAAATCTGGATCCCTGTTTTCCTGAGAGCATCAAGTGATGAAGCATTGCCATATTCCCTGACAGCGTAGCTGGTGGGCAGGTGATTTCTGTGTTCAAGTCCCAAGTCATTGACTAGTACTGAGGAAAGAAGCAGCTCAGAACATACTCACTCACCTGATGGCTCTTCTGTAGCGTAGGAAAATCCACAGGAATAACAGGTGCTGACATAAGAGGTGGGCTAGATTAGGTGAATAAAAGAACATTAAAAAAAAAGAGATGAAAAGCATCAGCTGATTTTGACCATAAGGTCTGTGGAAGAATTCATTGCAGTGTGGAGAGGAGGATGGTTCAAACAGTACCCAGATAAGACAGACCTGCAATCTCCTCAGACTCCAGGATGTGGAAATCCTCCTCTGGAGATGGTTCCTTGGGCCACTGTGCTTTCACATAAACAACCCCACAGACAGAGAGAGGATTAATGGTCATTTTTCGTATAAAGCACCTGGACCCCTCGACTATGCAGGCACAGCTGCTGAGGTCTTGGGCAGAACAACTTCTTTTCTGCTCACCGGTGAAAAAGCCCCCTTGCAAAGAGATTCAAAAGCAACCCAGCTCCTCTTACAGTTTCCTGATCTTGACTGCTTACAGTCTGCCACCCCGGCTCTGGAAAAGTTAATCCAGGCTATGCACATTCCTGGGAGTGGATCCCACCAGACAATGTAACACTCTAATTAGGTAGTACCAAGGCAACTGTTTACAAGTCTGTTCCAAATGCCTCCCTTGAGTTTGCACCCTCCTACTACAGCGGCAATATTTAGTAGAAGCATCCTAGGTATAACTCTCCTGGGGCTTATTCACATGTCAGTCAGCTCAACACAAGTACACTGTGAAAATGGAGGAAAACAAAAGGGGATGGGTTTCTGTCTTCCTTGGGAAGCAGTGGGTTTGGAAGGAGAAGGTTTTAGATGCATCAGTGAACCTTCTCCAATAGGCGCTGACAAAAATAAAGCAGGAGCTCACTGTGGGAAGGGCTGCCCTGTAGTTCATTGCCCAGGCATGAATATTCACTGGTGAGACAGCAGTCCCTGCATCCCTGTGCCCCCAGTCCCTCCCAAAATCAATAGCAGCACTCCCATGGGATATCTTGGCTGTCTGGTTGTACCACTCAGAAGTGGATGGGAAAACCCAGCCACCCCCACTAGTGTTTTGTCCATAGCCATGCTGTTCCTTGCTCTTGGAAACAGGTTCTCCTGGGGTTGAAACGCAGCAGCAGATCTGATGTCTGAGCTGCTTGAGGGACAATGGGAGTGCTCCTGTCACTGCACATCCCAGCAAGCAGGAATTGGCAAGGGATGGAGAGCCGTAAAAACGGTGCTATGGGAGGGTCTGAGTGTGACAGATGAGGCCCTGCTGGGGCTGCCTGCAATACTGTCCCTTTCATCCACCTCACACCATCCACTCTTGGCAAAGTAGCTGTAACATAAAGGAATCACTTCACTTCCATGGAAATGCAGCTGCGTTAGACTGCTCAGCTGTAATCAATGAAAGAAAAATACTCGGTGCCTTTTAAGCTGTAAGGGGAATTTACAGAGCCATAATGAAATTATTCAGTGTGAATTCAGCTGGGATGCAAGTATGGGCAAAACCTTCCCCTTCCAAGCTGGGAAGCAGAACTTTATCCAGGAGTTACTTTGGTTTTCTGTGATCACCAGAAGAAAAATGACACTAAAAGGTCACGGATATTTCTGAGCTGATATGACTAGGTCTGACTCAGACCAGTGGAAATTACAGGATATTGTCTTGGAGGGCTCTTGTGAGTTAATATAAAGTTTCCTGGAATGATTTACAAATCTGAATTGCACAAAGGGATACAATGAAGGGAAATGGGGAAACTCAAGTTACACAAAGCACTGCGGAGCATTTGTGAAAGTCATTTTCTAACAGTCATGAGTAAAGAGCGGAGGCCAACCAGTTTCTGGCATTTTTGTACACTGCCAAGTGCTTATTTACCTTAATATGCAACATTTCAATTACTAAAATAAGCAGTTTCACCTTTCAATTTTGTTTTTTCTTTTAAAAGGACCTTTCTTAAGTGTGTTTACTACTGATTGAGCTTGTACTTCACAGTCAGGCTGGTGCGTCCTTTTATAGGAGAAGAGAGTAGGATTAGAACTGCAGGCTCATCTTGAAAATGAGTTGACCCCTCAAACACTTGTTTGGGTAAGCCATGAGAGAGCTAAGGAGGTAGTGGAGGGCTGGGAGAAAAGAATAGTTGGTAGAATCTTCAAGGAGTAGCAGAATAATGATCCTAACATCTGGCTTGCAACTCTAACGTAAATAGCATAACAATAAAACATGCTATTAAGTTTTTACTATGGAATATGCAGGAAGAGCATCAGACAGGTGACTTGAATGGATCTGTGATGGTTTCTGCCAGCTGGGGAGCTCCTCTCACTCCCAGCACAGGGAAGGGTTTGTGAAGACAACGCGCAGGTGTGGAGGATGTGGAGGGATGGAAAATAAGAGCGTGCATGGGAAAGGGAGGCACCGGCTGGCATTTCTTTCTAGGGCCAAAATATGAGAAGTACACAGGACATCTAAAGGGACAAATTCTTGGTTCACAGTGAAGAGCATCTGAGGGCCCAGAGGACATGTGGGTGGACAAGGATGGACCAGGATGGGAGTGGGCTGGTATGTAACATAAAGCTGCACCTTTTCCCAAACACATGTCTGCAATTATTTTGTTTTCCTTCCTGCGTGAGGCCCTGTAAAACTGCTGTTATGCTGCTACCAGTGAGGTTGCACTGGGATGGACTGGGCTCATGGCGTTTCCTGTGGCTGAAACGGCCCCAAAAGCTCCTGCTACAGACCCCTGGTTTTTGGAAAGTGAACTCCAGCTGCTCAATCTCTACAGAAGACTTGTGTGTGTTTTTTCCTCTCCTTTTCTAATCACTCAAATTCAAATACCAGTCAGATAATAGCTGTAAAATATTAACCTGTTATACAACACCTTCTGTGGCAGTAAGTCCTGGTATGAAGGGAATTTCTCCAGTGTTACACACTGGTGAGAAACACCAGGCTTACCATTAAAAGAAAAAAAGACTGAGAGAATGGAGTAATACAGCTGGATATTCCCCTTTTTATTTAGAAGTAGGCAGCTAACATTGGACTATTCAGGATTCTGGCATTACTATAGAAAAGCCCTAATTAATATGCATGGAAGTTTTTTCATGGGTTTGTGGTGACAAATTTATATAAGTTTATCTAGAAGATTTCTAAAACTAATAGCATTTGTCGTATGAATATTATACAATTAATGTCTAGCTGAAATACCAGCAGTCTACTATTAATTTTAACATAAGAATGGAAATGTTAACATTATCTGAATTCCAATTAGTGTGGGAAGGAGCAAAATATCACTAATGGGGAAAAAAAACTGTTCCCTACTATTCCATTCTGTCCTGTGCTCACTGCCCGGGTGCTGGGACATATTTGTTGCTGGGGAGTTGTTTTAAGGCACTGGGAACTCAAAATGAAAAAAGATTTTATGAGCAAAATGCTCTCAGTTTGAAAATGTGATGACATTTGGTGTATCACAGCCTTAACTTGTGTTAGCCTTGCATATGTGACAGTTTATTACCAGCACCCAGATTTTCCAAAGCGGCAGTGCATTGTACCAACACTGCTCCTGTCGTTTCCCACTGCTGTTCACACACCTCTTACTGATGGCAAATAAGGGATGCATTGCAGTCACAGTGCTGCTTCTTGCTCAGTCATCCTTCCAAAAAAAAAAAAAAACCTGGAAAAAATAGTAATTTAAACCCCACTTTTCCTAAGTACAGCAGCATCCCATGAAATCACATAGGCGAAGCAAGCTGAGCTCGGTCCCGCCCTCCAGCAGTGACCTTGGAAACCTTTTCCAGTTGTTTTTTTTTTTGGGGGGGGTGGTTGGGTATTTCTTGATTTTATTTTATTTTAATTTTTTTTTTGGGTGAGTCCTTCTACAGGAATGGAATCTCAGGAAAATATTTCGGGCACACCAGCCTGTGATCAGCTGCTCGGGCTTGTGTAGCGCCAGGAGGCTGCTTTAGGCATGATGCTCCTGTGACTCCTATAGAGAGGCAGAGGAAAGTAAAGCCCAAAGGCAAGGCAGTTTTTAACCTTAATTTCCAGCTATTTTCAGAGAGCAGATGGGGAGATGGAGACATGTTCTGCTCTCTGGACCCTCACAAAAATCCGGAGGCTGCAGGAGTGCTGAATGCCAGAGTTGAGAGGAGCGCCATCCATGTTACCTTGAGTGGGGAAAGGGTTGTAATACAACTCTAAATCTGAGCTCAGAACTTCCCCTGCAAGAATGTGGACAAGCTGATTTTGAGGAGTGGTCTCATTGGGGCAGAACAGAAAGAGGTTCTCAAAAAAGCTGATTTGATCTGGGCTGTTTGGTACAACAGCTTGGGATGTGCCACAATGGAGGTGCCTCATATCTTGGCTTGGGGTTAAAGTGTGGAGCAGAGAAAAAATATCCTGGATGGGTCCCACAAGCAAAGAAAACTTATTCTCCTGTTGAAAATGTCTCTTCTACTGCAATTTAGGTAATCTCTAGCAGCAAATAGCCAAATTCCCATCTTTGGTTACACCAGCAGAACGCTCCCCCTCAGCCACAGTGACACCCCTGCAGTCCCAGCACACCGTGAGAGGATGGTAACACTTTTACAGGGACTGGAAGTGCTGGAAATCACCCTCTGGTGTGCTGGAATTCCAGAGTAGCAGCACTGCTCATTATCCAATATTAATAGTGTGATTTGGAGAGGCCACTGCTGCATTTGGGCCCTGAAGTGATGCAGCACCATGAGCTGCTAAACACATAAAAACATATTACCCTTTAAGATCTTGATTGTCTTCGGTTTACTGTGCCTGCTCCAGTGTGTTAGGCTTTACAAGGGACAATATTGCAGTACATGGGACAAAACTACTGTGTCATCACCACAGCCAGAGGGGCTCGTGCTGTGCTCCATGGGGACATGGCCCTGTGGAGAAGCCAGGAGGCTTCAAGGATTAGTGCATGGGATCCAGGAAAAAAAGTGACTATACGGGTCTAATCTTGTTCTCCGGGAGCAACAACACTCTCCAGAAAGCTGATATTCTTCAAAGCCTCTTCCTGAGGTGGTAAAATCAGAAGATGCTTCTCACAGTGATTTATAAAACACTTCACCCCCCATTCCAGCCTCTGCACAAATATTTCCAGTGGGCAAAATCTTTGGCTTGAGCTGATGCAGAATGGTGTTTCGGACCACTGGTAAAAACAGTCTGAGGAGAAAAGGGCTCCTTTATGGACCACATCTTCCAGCACTTCCTGTTCCATCCTTTAACTCAGAAAACCTACAGATGCTTTTCCCTGGGCATTTTGTTCGTGGTTCTTCTGGCTTTGCCAAAGAAGTTGTTATTTCTTTAATGTATTTGATCAGTAAAATGGTGTATTTAAGGTGAGTGGTGCACCCACGGGTGCTGCTGAGTGACACAGTCCTGCTGTCTGGCTGGGAAGGTGCTTTGTGGAAATCCCCTCTCCTGCTCCAGGAAATCAGGGCTCTCCCAGTTTCCCCTCAACACACCCAGCAGGGATGCTCAGCGATCTTCTGTGTACTTATTCATGATCCTTGAGACTGCAGAGCTGATGTGTTACATGAGAAACCCGTTCTGAGAAATATATCTACAAAAGACAATAATCTGGACTAAAATCAGTTTAGAAGATCCCACAATTATGGCGTGGTGTTTGATTTGTGAGCAGTAGCTACTACTGTGAGTACTTGGAGTGGAGAGAAGGTGAAGCCACCACCTGGAAGGGAATACAGGGGAGAAAATACCTCAAATCTCCCTGCCACGTGTCTCTCTCTCTGAGGGAACTGCCCTGCCGCCTCCTGGGGAAAATTCCTGCAGTTTTGTGGGTTGCAAAGTGAAAGTAACATTTCACAAACATACAGGAGATTTCTGCCAACTACAAGCCTACGAGAGGGTTTTTCAGAGGCATGTTTGACAGTGACTGTGGTGGGACTAAGCGATTGGAAGAACATTTTGACAACTCTAGTGGAGCAGGTAACGACGTGGCCTCATCTCGGTTATTTCTATCTGGATTGAGAAGGTGGAGAAAGTAGCCAGACATCCTCCTATCTCACTCAGCAGTTTATCTCGAATTTACATAAACTAATCCGTGCCAAACTCTTGTGAGAACAACCCTCTCTGATAAGATCCTGCCCCTACGGTGATGGACATCCCCCTGAAAAAATCTGCTCTCACCATCGCTGACGAATTGGAATCTCATGCCTTAACCCACACATAATTTTGCCTGGAGATTATAATGCTATTTTAATTTTTCTACACTTGCTGTAGAAAATATTACAGAATGCAAATCCTGTGGTATGAAGATACAGTTATGTAAGACCTCGTTCAAAGGGTCTTATTTGAGAATGCACTTAAGCATATGTTCAGTTTCAGTGACACATCCTAAAATGTGAGGGTCTTAAAAATGCACCTGAGAGTTTTCCTTCCCCTCTCAAGGATTTAAATAAAATACTCTCTGATGCAATTTTCCTCTGTAAGATGACTTAGCAGAAAGAACATTTCTTCAGACAAAACCCCGTTCCTTTTCAGGAGAGATTCTTTCTTAAATTATTTGCATTAGCAGGTTTTTTCAGTGATGTTTAAAAATCACTGCATAAGAAATACTGTGCCATGGGGGGAAAAAAAAAAAAAAGACAAAAAAACTAAGTGAATTCTTCCTTCTAAACCTGAAAAAAAAATTTAAAAAAGGATATCTTGGACAGACAGTCTTTAAACAAAGGGAATTGTGAGTTCATGAGAACATTCCAGATATTCACTCTGGCATACTTCGGCAAAAGAAGCTCTGCAAGACTAGCAGGTATTTTTTTCCCTATAATCTGTTGAAAAGACAGACTGGTTCCTTTCCTAAGGACAGCAGAGAAGTGTATTAAGCTTTGGTTCATTCCCAGCATTCAGTGAAGAGAGTTTTCGGGAAAGATGCCAGACACTATGGACCAAGTTCAGCTCCAGCCCAAGCAGACAGAATTCCCACTGAAATCATTGGGAGTTGCACCTGCTGACTTTGGAGTTGAATATGGCCCAATATGTGGATACTATAAAGGTTCTGTTTCCAAAGTTTCTCCTGGCTTGTTTTATGGGAATGTGGACCTGGCGCCAGGAACGTCAGAAGACCAATAAATTCACTATGGGAACTTCCAGGCAAATGACAACTCTCTCGCACAGAACAAATCCAGAAGCTCACACGATGCTGAGGGACAAATTGTCAGTGTTCCCCCAGTTCATTTGCATGAATACCAGTTTCAGAAACTGTGAGAGAAGAAAATGTGACTGGGACAGATACGAGGGGAAATGCTTTGATTGGTTTGTCCAAAGTATTTGGATAAATATTTTAATTATCCCAGATATTTGTTAGCTTGCAGGAATAGTGGTTCCAAGTCACTAAGGAGGGTATATTATATTTATACAAGCTATTTGATGGCTGGTCTCAAGAGCTGCTACGCTCCATCTTCCCAATTTGGATGGAATTTTAGCTGTGACTGTCTCCAGGGGCGGAATAAAAGTCCAGACAGGAAAGAGGAGTCCATCCAGAAAAAAAAGCAGTAGCCTGAATGTATCCACGTGGCGTTGAATACAGAGGAGTTAACAAAAGCATTATGTAAAGGAGCCAGTTTGTCTCTGTTGGGGTTGCAATTGGCTGGTAACTGGGATTTAAACAACTGAGATTCAAAGCCCATTTTTTGAGTAATTGCTCTATTATGGAACCAGTCTCCTCAGAAAGCACATGTGTTCTTGGCAAGTGGTTTGTAGGTAGTGGAAGCACAGAAAGTTAGTAGTGCAATACAAGGAATAATCTTGGAGCCTCTGCATTAAAGAAAAACAAAAAAGAAAGAAAAGACAGCTTTAAGTCTTTTAAAATTCTGAAAATCCCGGTTTTGGATCCACATCCTGTATTATGGTTTGTCCCAAAGTTTTAAAACATTTGACGTTGGTATTTCTGATTCAAGTTCATTTCCTTGATACACAAACCAAAAGCCTTCTACGCCTCTGATATATTTATTTAAAAGCAGTACTTTTCTAAACAAGGCATGGAAAGGAGATAGTCCATTGCATGGGCATTGTGTCCACTCTGAAACTCACCCGTGGAATAAAGAGCAAGGGCTGAAGGCAGTGAGCATCCCAGGCGCTGAGGGAAACCCATCTTTCAAAGGAACATTGTAATTTCTTGTATTTGGAAAGACTGTTTTAAAATTTCTTTTCCAAGCTGCTTATGATTAACAACCTTCTTTCCATGTCCTCCATCTCCAGACCAATATTCCTCCTTCTACCACTAAACCCATGTGAGTCACAGAGCCTGTGGTGGTCATACAGAACATTCACACACACAGCAAATTAGGGGAAAATTGATGTCAAGACCTATCGAGTATGAAGGGCCTTTTAAAACCAACCTTCAGAATGTGCTAATATTTACACATTCCCAAACCACCTGGAAAGAAGTTCCAACTCCTTTAAAACATTTTCAAATAGCATTTAAATGTATATGCAGCCATTCAGGGTTGTACATTAATCTACCCTAAAATCCAGTTTGATCCCATCCATAATTTGATGCCTTTGAAAAAATACCTGCCCAACCCTGGATTTTATAGGGAAGTGAAAATCTTATTTCAACCAAGAAGGAGTCAGGTCTTTTTTCAGAAACTTTTTTTTTTTTTTTTTTTTTTTTTTTTTTTTTTTTTGTTTTTTTGTTTTTTATGCTGGAGAACCAATTTATTAGTTTTAAGGTTGTGCTTTCCATAATCTCCTTGAATAAATATTTATTTCTTTTTGCAAATGTGAGATAGTTTGGAGCTCCTTAGGTTTGGAGGAGTTTTGATGCTAGCATGATGGAAATGGGGATAAATGAAAACATATATTTTAGTATGTATAGTGCACATGTAATGTTTAAGTCCGTTTATTCTGTATAGAACTCTATCAAAAATTTGGTATAAATTAATACCTACAGTCTATAATTCCATAATTTTATCCTATTTAATCCTCTATTGACTTTATTTTGGGTTCCCTTTATACGTTCTGCCAAACTAGAACAAATAATCTTAATTTTCATATATTCAGCTCCATCTGGAGTCAACTCCAAATGCAGAGAGGACCCAGAAGTTTATTTTGAAATCATCTTAAATAAATGGTAGTACACCAGAGGTTTAAAAACAAAAAACACACCCAAAAAACCTAGGAGCATTCATGGTCCTTTCAATTCTCCTGCAGGTAAAAAGGGCTGAGCTTTAAGCCACCAGAGTCAATCTGCACCTGTGTTTCTTTCTTCACAGCAGCAATAATTATTCTCCTTGCGAATGAACTGTGGCATTTAATTGCCTATAAACACATTTGAAGATCTGGGGATGGATGTTGCTAATCAGTTGGAAAATGCAGCAAGTTTCTTCCAGGTATTGATACGATTACAGCACGTCCCTCTCAGTGCCCTGGGTCAGCATCACATCATCCCAGGGGGCGCCTGGATGGGTCACAGAATCCTAGAATTGTTTGGGTTGGAAAGGACTTTAAAGCTCCTCTTGTTCCAATCCCTCTGCCATGGGCTGGGACACCTTTGACTAGACCAGGTTGCTTCATGTTCCGTAGGATTCGTGTACATCCAAACTTTAGTTAACACGTGAAAACCCAAAGTGCTCAATGCAAAAATCGTATAATATGGTAGGGACAAGCTTCTTCTACCCACCACACGGGGCAAAAATCGGACCCCTCTCCCAGTTAGGCTGGTGGAATTCTTGCTGGTGACATTACATATTAAAGCTAAACCAGAGGTTGCTCTGAAAGAGTTAATAATACAAGATTAATGGCTGTTATGAGCACGTTGCAGACATCAGGAGTTTGTGCCATAAAATGTAACAAGCACATCAACAGATGGTCTGGTAGATGCTTATAAGCCACGGTTACAAGCACGCGATTGACCTGTTGGACTCTGTAACAATCTCCACAACTGACTAGCCATGTATTCCAACACCTTCCAGTCATTCATTAACTCTTCGTAAACTATTTACGCACAGGCCATTAATATGCAGCGTGATCACATCGCCAGCGTCTGCCACAGGAGCAGGACAGAGCCCTAATGACTCGCAGCACTTTATTAATTCCCTGCATTAACGGGAGGCAGGTTTTGACAGCCAAGGGGAGCCAAGGGGCACCGGGGAGCGAGAGCCAGCTGTTCCCCCGCACCTCTGGCTCCCTCCTGCCACCACGCCACCTTCGAGGTGCCTTTTAGCACTGGTTCCTTCCATCCAGACACGCAGAAGGGGAGACAAACACGAGGCGTGGCAGGGAGGGGGTGTTGCCGTGGCTGTGCCGCGCCGCCAGGGCTCGGCGTGGCTGCAAAGTGCACCGGCAGCCCCTTCAAACGCCGTCAGAAAGGCACAAACAGCAGCATAATTTATCGGTGGCTATTTTAGGCAGGTGCACGGGAATTCTAAATATATGGCATTCACCGCTTGCTGCGGTTGCTATGGATATGATATCTCAGGCCTGTAACTAGGGTTATAAATGCTGTTGTGTGCTTATTATTGTTGTTGTTATTAAAACATGGATTTTATAGTTATTCCTGCTCAGCTGCTGCCTTTAAATCATCCATGTAACTGCATATTCTTTGTTTGAAGGAGGGAGGTGCATGGGAAAGAGGTAATAAACAATATCCTTTCTTCCTTCTGCTTTTACTTTGCTCCAGAAGGGACCAATCTTGAGCTACTGTTTGCAGTAGTAAGAGGTCCAGGAGAAATAGAAATCACTCAGAGCCAAAGAAGTGTCCTTTGGGTCTATCTGATTAGCCTCCTGGTATTTAAGTTTTGCACCCATCAAACGTGCCCTACTGGGTTTTTTCCCCTCCGTTTTTCTTGAGAGGTTGTTCTTCTCCAGCTGCAGGATTCTGCTCAGCCCTCTTGCTGTTACGGTGAGATGGTTCCTTCCACCCAAATCCTGCAGATGTGGGAAAGAGAAGGCTGCTGGAGGCTGGAGAGGCTCTACAGACAGAGGAGTTCACGTCAACTTGCCCACCCAGCGTCCATGTGAGTGTGTGCTGTGCTCCTGTCCCCTTGCCAAGAGGAGAGTGAGCGTTATCCTGCAGCCAGGAGCCTGTGAAGGTCGATGGTACAGGATTCGACTCAATGCAGAGCAAAAACTGGCAAAAAGTGGAAAACACGGTAGAAATGGGCAACCCACATTTTGCCTGACATTGCCTGGCTTGTTACGAGCAGTTTATAAGTAGAGCTTTGGGGGGAGAGGAGGGAAAAGAGTGATGTCCAAGGATTTCTATGTGTCTTTCAGGTGTACAAATCCCGCTCATCCAAGCTGAGTAAAAGATGTATCACTTACCATGATTCCTACCTGGAACACTTACCTGTCCACACCTGCTTACTACAAAAACTTTCAGCCTAAGCAGAGCCTGAACAAGGTGAGCTGGCAGCATCAGGAGCCCCTGGAGCAGACGAGGTGGTTTTGGTGGGTGCTCTCAGCTCCTGGACTATCCCAAGGGACACAGAAGGAGCTGCAAAGACCTTCCAAGAAGCAGCACCTGGAGCAGACACAGGCAACACTCCGTGACGGCTGACCTTCGTCCTGGGGAGCTGACATGGCTGGAGAAGGCAGGAGAATAAATTTCAACTACTCCCTTACGCTGGTAATACAAAATGTTCAGATGCTTAAAGGTTATGACAAGTGAGCGTCTGGTAAAGAGGTCAGGCTGCCCTGAACGTGCTGCAGAAGCCAAAATAAAGTCTAGTCAAGCCTATATGGAGTATGAGCACTGAGGCAGTGAGGTCTCTTTCTCCCCAGTGGTGGCCCCAGAAAGCAGTGGTGAGGCTGCTGTTAAAATTAAAGTATGGCTGGGTAGGAGGATATTTGCCTTGGGCAGATACATGTTTTGAGAGACCGGGGTCAGTGGCTGTTTTAACCGCGTTGTTTCATCCCCACTGCCACACTTCCTGAGTTTTCCACTTAAGCGGCATTTTAAACAGGACACAGGTATGTTGGTGGCATTCGGCATCACTCTCTGGAGAGTCAAATGTGTGTGTGTGTGTGTTTCTTCCTGTCCATCTGTCTGTCTCAAGGACCATAAACCAGCAGTGGACAAAGGGGAGGCACAAAGCCCGGTGCAAATGGAGAGGAGGAATGATTGTAGAACCAACAGGACAGAGAAGAAAAGCCACCAGGGAAGATCAAGTTATGACAAAATGATTTCTTAATGACACTTATAATTCAGACTTTATGTGGAAAAAGAGAGCAGAGGAAGACTGCACAAATCTACACTCACAATAGGCAGTGAACAGTGTACACCTTGGTTTTGAAATGTTTTATTTATTATTATCTCACCTGGGAGGTTTTGCTAAGGATCAGGACCCCAGTGGGTTGCTGGGCAATATCTAAACAGAAACTGCTACAGTTTACAGCTAAGCCACTGGACAAGTTGCAGCAGGTAGATGTGGAAATGAAGTCTAAGCAGGTGGGAAAATGGCCTGATAAAATAAAGAAGTTAGAAAAAACATAGGGGTGGTTTCCCCACATCTCATCCAAGGTTGCAAATGGCCACAACTTGGGAAATCTTCTCCTAACACATGCTTGATATGTTCACATGGTCTTGGGGAGACCATGATCTACAGGAATTTTGCATTTTGACCACCTCACTTAATCCATTGGCTTCAACGTTTTCATTTTGGGCTGGGTGTTGTTATATCTAGTCAGTTTTACTTCCTTGTCATTAAATTACAGCAAAATATTTTTAAACACTTCTTGGTCCAAAGAAAGGCCAAAGCTATTCAAGCTGCCGTTAGGATCTGAGAGGTGTTCAGCCACAGGATGCCAGATCTGGGTTCCCAATAAAACAAAACTTGTCAGCATTCGTATCAACCTCCTTTGCACAGGTCTACAGATAAAAGCAGAGGCAAATAGTGTTGACAAGGAAACATATTTCATCATGAAGCACATTACCATGAAAATGAACTTTAATTTGTCCGAATTATAACTCTGATTTTGCACATGGTGCATGCAGGACAGCGTGCTTGAGGTTTTCATGGTCAAAGATATGACCATGGTGTGGCCGTACACGTTGAAAAATCCTGACTTAAATATTTCCACTGAAAATAACAGGAACACTCTTGGAGAAAGACAACGTGCAGGAGCCAAATGTGATTAAAAGCGTGCCCTGAAGCTGAGCCTGTGTATGTGCATGGCTGGCACTGGCAGCTGCTGAACATGGGAAAGGGTAAGGAAAGCTGAACGCTGGGCACAGCTCTCCTCTTTAAGAGGTTAAGAGAACAGAGCTATGGGCATCTCAGCATTCACAGAGGAAAGGATTCCCCCCATGTACCTCCACAGCAAGAAAGGTAAAGACATCCTGGCAGAATCCAGCCAGATTCCTCCAAATGATGAATTTCACATTGGCAGCTCGGGAGGATGGAGAGCCCTGTGAATGCCTCCATTTCAGCACTGTGCTGTTATTAACATATTTTTTAAAAACTTTTTAAGGGAATCTGACAGATTCCAGAAACAAACTATGTTATGACACCTATAGGACTGTGTTTACATGAGACTGGGAGCTCTCTGGGGGCACAGCACATCTTTTTGTCCTCTGCTTCTACATCACCCAGCACAATGTGCTTGTCCATGACTTGCCCTATTCGCCAAAGTAATGAAAGAAAGGCTATTTTACAATAATAAAAGTTCTTTATGACAGCAGAATGATAAACGATAGACACTTCAGCCCTGCCTTTACACAACAATACATTAATTGGTAAATTACACACTATAATTTATGCTGCATCAATGCCATAAGACGGACAGAAAGGACACTTGTTTTGCTCAGCACCCGGCACAGCTGTACCCAGCAATAGTAAAAATTTATGGGACTTGAAGATATTTCTGGTTCAATTTGAGGACTTGAAAGCCTGTGGGTGGTTGACAAAGTCTATGGTAGGCACATGTGGCAGTCCAGGATGGCTTCATGCATAAATGCTTGATTTTCCTGCACGGACCCTCGGGATGATTGTGCTACCACCCAAATGGGCACAGACCCCTGCTTTGAGTTGTTGTTACTGAATTACTGACACAGTGCTACATATGTGTGCACATGTGACAATTCTGCCCCTCTTCTACTCAGTGATGATCTTCCCCTTAACTTCTTTAATGAAGAATAGAACCTTTTCACCTTTCCTAAGGGGTACCAGAGTTAATGTGTAACTGACAACTGGACCATTCTGACAAAGAAAAAGGGCATAAGAATGGACGGAGAAACTACAAGAATAAAAACGTGTAAGGTTGAGGGAATGATATGATAACATAACTGAAGGCTATTGTGTAATACAGGATGTTCAAGGAAGAATTTAGGTTTAAATGCAAAAACTTAATTTTGACATTTGCATTAATAATGTGACATTTGAAATTTCTTAATGCAGTTTAAAAAAAAAACACACCAAAAAACCAACCCCTAGAATATAGCTAATGCTCACAGATGTCTGCTTTCTTATACTTAAGCATCAAATTGCTATCTCCCCATGCCAAAGTATTGCAACAAATCAGTGATTACTCAGGACACCCATATGCCGTGCAGCCTGGCTACTACGAGCTTCGGTGAAACAGTGGGAACACGGCCCATGTTTTCCAATCCCGAAACGCCCAAACCTCCTCTGCTTCAACTAATCCCATCTCCCCCGATCTGGGGCCTGGGCATCCAAAGTCATTGCGGGATACGAGTGGGGAGAAACGTGCAGGGAGTTGGCAGCGGTGAGGTGTTGGGTGGGGACGGTGAGTGTGGAGGGGGACGATGGGGAGTGTGGAGGGGGACACGTTCTGCTGTGGTTTGTCCCCTCCGGTGAGCCGAGCCTTGCCATCCCCATCCCACGCTCCTGCCCTGCCTCCCTGGGAAGCAGCGCTGCATCACCCACCCTCGGCCCTGCTCTCGGTGTGCAGCTGCCATTAAATGCACGTAAAAGAAATGAACACAACCATGTGAGAATCGCAGCTACGGCCCTCTCCTTCCTCCTAACTCCGTCTCTGCCTTTTCATCCTTATTTATTTATTCATCTGGAACACAGCGGCGTTTCCACTGGCGGGGGGGGTCGCTCGTGGGCCCTCCCGCCGCCCCGCAGGCAGGAGCAGTGGCAGTGGCAGGGGCAGTGGCAGGGGCAGGGCGGCGGTCCCGCAGCATCCCTGGGCGCAGCATCCTCCCGTCCCGTCCCGTCCCGCTCCGCTCCGGGTTTTCCGCGCCGCCCGCTCGCGCCGCCGCCGCCTCCGCGCGCGCCGCCGCCGCCGCCGCCGCCTGGGCGAGGGGAGCGCGGGGCGGGGGAGCGGGAGCGCGCGCGGGAGGGAGGGGAGGGCGGGAGCGCGCGAGCCCCGTCCCCGCGCGGCCGCAGAGCCGGGAAGCGGCCGCGGAGCGACGCCGGGCTCTTGTTTACCAGCGCTCACTCTCCGTCGTGCACAGGGAGCCAGCGCGGAGGAGGAGGAGGAGGAGGAGGATAAGGGGGGGCAGACGCAGCAGCAGCGTGCGCTGCGAACCCCGCCGCAAGCGAGCGGCGAATTAATTGGGAGGAGCAGCAGAGCGGCAGACCCTTCCCCCCCCCCTTCCCCCCCCCTTCCCCACCCGGTTCCCTCCCCGGAGGAATTACAGACCCTTCGCAACAAGCTCCTGG
>JAWWEU010000017.1:3981879-4020879 GCA_035583155.1 Acropternis orthonyx
TTTTGGACTTTTTTTTTTTTTTTGTTTCGGTTTGTTTTCGGAAAGGGGGATTTTGTCCAATTAAAGAAAGAGGAATGAAGTCTGGCGCTGGAGGAGGGTCCCTCGCCGTCGTCTGGGGGCTCCTGCTCGTCTTCGCCGCACTTTGTCTGTGGCCAACAAATGGAGAAAGTGAGTACGATGCGTGCCGGGGGGGCGGCGAGGGACCCCGGGGAGGGGGCTGAGGGCGGCGGCTGCGGGGTGTGTTTGGGGAGGGGTCGGTGGGGGGGTCCCTGTGTGTGTGTATTTTGGGGGGGGTGTACTTGTGTGTACGGGGTGTGTGAGGGGCTCGCTGTGTGTTTGGGGGGGGTGTGCCTGTGTGAGTGTGTATGAGAAGGCTGGGGGGGCCCCCCTCTGTGTGTGTGTGTGTGTGTGTGTGTGTGTGTCCTTGTGTGTGAGGGGCTTACTCTGTGTGTGTAGTGTGTGTTTGGGGGGGGGGGGGGTCCCCTGTGTGAATGTGTGTAAGGGGGCTGGTGAGGGGGCGCTCCCTGTGTGTGTGAGGGGCTCCCTGTTTTTGTGTGTGTATGAGGGGCTCCCTGGGGTGTGTATATTTGTGGGGAGCTCCCCTGTTTTTGTGTTTGTGTGTGAGGGGCTCCCTCTTTTTGTGTGTGTGTGTGTGTGTGTGTGTATTTGTGAGGGGCTCCCCGTGTATGAGCGGACCGCTGAGGGGGTTCCCTGTCTGAGGGGCTGCCTCTCCCTGTGTGTGTGAGGGGTTCCCTCTATATTGTGGCTGTGTGAGGGGGGCTCCCTGTCCATGATGGGGGTGTGTGTGTGAGGGACTCCCTCTCCACGGGGATGTGCATAAGGGGGCTCCCCTTGTGCCTGGGGGTGTGTACGAGGGGCTCCCTGTCCATGGGGGTGTGTGTGTGTGTGAGGGGGTCCCTGTGTGTCTGTGGGGGTGTATGGGGATCTCCCCCTGTGTCTGAGGGGCCCCCTGTGTGCCTGTGGGGTGCTCGCGGGGCTCCCCCTGCGTTCGGGGGGCTCCCCGGGCTCGCTGCGTTTCCCGCCGCGGCGCCGAGCGGGTCTCGCCCCTGCCCGCGGGGCTCTGCGTGTTTCCCTCCTGTTACGCGTCTGCTCCTCGAGCACGTTTAACAACCCGGGGCCGCGCGTCTCCCTCTCTCCCGATCCATCCCTTTCCCTTCATCCCTCTCCGGTGCCGGCCGGGTGGTCGCACACAGGGCCGGCACAGCCGCAGCCCCCCGCCCGCGCCCCTCCTTTGTGTCCCCCCCGCGCCCGGGCAGCGCTCGGGCACCGCAGCCGGCGCTGCGAGGTGCGTAGTAAACACTTGCAGGCTGGGAAGGGCTCTGCCTCCTCTCCCCGCATGGAAGGAGCTTGATCTCTGTCAATATTTAGAGGCTGTTTGCAGTAACCTGCCGTAGTGAGTGAGGAATTCCTGGAAATAAGCGCCTTCCCTTTTATTGCGCTGTGCCGCCGAGGACGGGTTTCACTGGCAGTGCGCGGGGTGCGGAATTACGGCGGCATCCCGCAATCTAGAGGTCACAGGCTGCTGTTCGGTTTAATTTTTTTTTTAAAATTTATTTTCCCCATTGACACGTTACGTTTGCGCACGAATAGAAAGGTTGGATGGCCGTAATCTTGAAGGTGGCGTGATTTTTTTTTAGGCAGCCGTGTTGCAGCCGGCGCTGAGGTTTGAGCAGCGTGCGGAGCCGCTTCCCTGGCTCCAGCAGCGGGAGAACGCGGATCCCCGGGCGGGGACCGGGGTCGCTCCTGCCGCGTTTCCTCAGCCCATCGCCGCGGCTGCTGCTTCGCTCGGGAGTTGCAGGAGCCCCGACTTTGTTTTCGTGCGTTCCCAACCTGTGATTGTGTTGCAGTGCCCGCCCCTCTCGGGCGCAGGGGGGAACCGAGGGGGCAGGGATGGCTGCGTTGCCATTGATTACACTTGCAATCGTCGCCGGATTAATCCCGGCGCTGATCGGTTTTCTTGTGGTATGTCGGGCCCGCGCTGGATTGAGGATTTCTTGCGTGAAATTAGCCTTCCCTTGTTTCTTGGAGTATCTCCGTGGATGGGGAGATGGTAAATGTGCCTTGGAGCCCAACCATTTTAAACACTGCTCCCTCTGCTTCAGCGTCTGCAGGAACAGGGATGTTCCTTTACTGCATCCTGATGCTTTAATTTCTTCTGCCGTGTGTTTTTCAACATACTGCTGGAGCTGTTTGGCTGCGGGTTGTTGGAGGGAAGGAACGGAGAGATCAGTTTTCTCCATTTTAAATGTAAAGGGAAAGAATTGAGGAGGCAGAAAGGCTTTTCTAAAAGTAATAGTTTCAGACGGAAAAGAAAGGGAAGTTCTTTGAATGCACTGACAATGAGGCTCAGTACAAAGAAAAAAAAAAAGAAGTGAGCAAGAAGCACATAGATGGAGTCTGTAATGCATGTTGAGTAATATTGTGTTTCATTAGGCGGTGAATGCCTGTTAACTCCTTGCAAATTAAGGCCCAGCTGTGGCTTTTGGGTTGTAGTGGCAGGGCCAGCAAGGGCTGGGGAGCTGCAGTCTGACTTCCACGAGTTGAACTTTTTGACTAGGGCTTCTTTCAAGAGGGAAGATTAATCTCTAAGTTTAAAAACAAACCCCAGTGCACTTCTCCTAGGGAAGGGTTTACAAAGGATTGAGTAGTGTGAAGAAACAGTACAGGAGAGGAGGAGATCTAGTGTGGCCTTAAACTGCTTAGAATTGTTTTTCTTGTCTTACCTGGTACAAAATATCTTCAAATAAAAATGCTCACCGAGCTCCGGCAATGAAGTAATGCAGGAACAGTTTAGATTCTAGTCTTCTGAAGTGTTTGCAGTTGCCATTTAGCTAAAATGGGCATCCCAAATGAAATATCTCCTTCTGAAGAAGTTCTAGGCATTTGAATATGGGAAGATATGCTGAAAAACTTGTCTTAGCTGAATACTGCCTCTAATCGATTGTCTTTGTAGTTTACAGTTTAATAGCCTTTGTTTTCACGAGTTATTGCTGAAAGAATTTTGCTGTTAGGGGGAAAAATGATCTCCAGAGCAGATGTTTTGCATCTCTTCATATTCTTCTCTCTCCCCAGAATAGTGGAGGGAAGATTAATCTTAATTTTTATTTGTTTTTCATATATACTGTGTCACAGCTAAAAGGCACTTCCATTTTCGGTCAAACATGCAAGACATTCCTAAATAGGAATACAAAGGAGTTACAACTGGAGGGGAGAGACCCATCCCTTTAATGCTCAATTATATAAAATATGTTCGTGGTTATGTGACAGAAACCTCTTTAAAATGCAGGTAGCTTCAGTGGAGAGCTGCTGATTCAGAAAAAGTAATTAAAAAATGCTGAGAATTCCCTGAGATTGTGTTGTGACAGCACCAAAATGGAAATGAGAAGACCTTCCATTAAGACAGAGTATGTGCTGGTGTAGCCCTGTGTTTGATGTGTAAAGCTACAACTGTTGGAGGCTGTTTGATCCTGGGGGTGGGTTTAAGACGAAGTGTAAACACGGTGTTTTCTTCCTTTTCTACCTCGATCGTGATGGGGTTTTTATTTTCACCCTTTTGTACATTTACAGAGAGAATGTCTAGGAGGGAATGGGTTAAATACTTCGAATAAAAACAATAGTTTTAGGTCTGGTAGTACTTCAGATTGATGGATATCCTGATGGGTCTGTTCATGTTAGCGCCCGAGCTTTTGTTTGTCTGTCCGGGCTGTATGTTGTGTTTCTGGTGTTAATAAACAGTAGCTCATGCTGATGCTTAATCTCTCTCCCAGGTTGCTTAGTAAAAGCCCTCCTGACCTGCTGAGGGTCGGCGTTACACACACCTCGCCTTTGCATCAGCGCTTTCCTGTACGCCTAGTGGCCAGGGAGTGCTGTTAGCTGGGAGTTGGATCATTCCTCCTGTAGCTGAGGTTGTGGATAGAAAATGCCAGAGTTAGATTGGACTTTGAGAGCGTTTCCGTACCAGAACTGGAGCAAAGGGTTGTGTGACTCAGAAACTAAGAGGGTTAGGAAATGGCAGTGACTTGGCTAATATCAGGCAAAATGTGTTGAGAGCATGAGGAAGCAGAGGGATGGGTGTGGAAAAGGTGTGTTAGGAGTTTCAGTGTTGAACCAACACTTGAGAGAGAAACGCTCTTGGGTTTTTTTGTCTGAAGTGAAGGAAATTTAACTTAGTTCTTATGTTTTGACAAATGAGGAAGGGGCAAGAAGACAGATCAATTAGCTTAACTCCAGTTACAACAGAAGACATGATTTATTTGGTTTAGTAGGGAAACTGCTCAGATTTGATCAACTGTTGTGTTAATTTTTGTGTCAGCTTTCCCCTGATCTGTTGTTCCTTCAAACTAATTTCAGAGTAGAGTTAAAGCACAACTCCAGTGCTGACATTGTTTTCGTCTCGAAATACACAAAATCTAGTGTTATATCATCCTTGTGATGATTTTTGAATCTGTCTTCATTAGTAAATAATAAATTTCAGTATGTGTTACCATGGGAAAAGTTGTTTCAATTCCTGTTTAATTTTTCTGCTAAACTGGCATTTACTGAGAAAATCTTGGAGTAGAATTTTTTTTAAACATCTAACATTTAAAATTAAAGTACATTTCGGGGCTGAAACTATTAGCTTTAAAGGACAATTTCAGTTCATGTTTAACTAATGCTTTTTCTCTTCCCCAGTAATTTTTGTTTTCTTTTTACTCTTGAGGTAGATTTTACCAGTGATCACTGGAACGATTATCTCAGTGAGAGCAGAAGAGGCAGTTTTGTTAAATGATTAATTATATTGTGTGTGTGTTTTCCATCTGTGTGAATTGTGAGCTACCGCAAACTTCATTGTAGAGAAGTTTGTTTATGGTCCCGAACTTTGAGAGAGAGAGGCAATAATATATGCAGGAAACCTGTTTTTCTCACACTGGATGTTAACTTTGTGATCCCACACAGCAAACAACTTATCTAGCTCATCATCTGTAATGGCTCTAAAGTTCATAACTTGCAAAATGTACTGAATTAAATTGTTTTTAAGAAGTTAGTGTATTTATCTGAATTATCTACAGTTAAATTAATAAACTTCATGAGTGTTGTTGTGCTTGAAAAGCTGATGACTGAGAAGCAATGGCAACTTGTTAAAAAAGTTCTGGAAGCTTTGGTTTATAAAATTAAATACATTCTTCCTGGGATTTTAGTGTAAAGCTTTCACATTTGGAAATGCTTTCGGATGTTATCGAGTAGCAGCTGTTTTTTATTTATGTGCGAGTGTGCACATAGGAATGGGTAAACTACGGTTTATTATTGAAAACTATTGTGGATGCTAAATTTTTAAAAAAGCTGCAGTTTGAGTAATTGTCTCGAGAGTCTCATAATTAAACTTGTTGCAGATTTGTAGTTTCAGTTTATTTCGGATCTTTCTGACAAAGCTGAGCTTTTAAGGTTTCTGGGCTTTGGTGGTGATGAACGTGCTGCTTCTAAGAGTTTGTGTGCAGAAAGACTTCAGGAATGCAATGATGTGTTTGAAAGGTAGAAATACTGTTTTAGTATTTTGATCTATTTGACATGTATAATTTTTCTATCACTGTAAATTGTATAGACAGCTTCTTTGTGTAGGTTAGTTGGATTAGTTTTTATGATTTATGAAAGCCACTTTAAAAAGAATAGTTTCACTTTTTTTTTTTTCCTCGTACAAAAGCAGAACTCAACAAACAGTAGTTGATGAAGACACATTGGTGGTTGTTAGCCAGCCTGTCTTGTGTGTGGTTTCTTTGGGCTGCTTTTTTTCCCTCTTAGCCAAGTCATGACAGGTACAATCTGGACTGATTTCTGGAGTACTATATTTGTCTTTTTTTGTGTCCAAAACTGTCTGAGAGAAACTTTGAGGACCGGCAAACGATTAGCAACACACAGTGTTCATTCATATGTTCCTGTGCTCTGCAAGCAGAGCTGTACCAAGTCCTCAAACTCAAAAACAAGCTCTGATTCCTTTAGGCAGGACGTGTTGGTTTTTCTCAGTAAGTTTGATAACAGTTTGACTTATTAGTTAATTAAGGAGATGCATTCTGGCACACCCAGGGTCACCACAGTGATGTGTTTTGAAGGCTTAACGTGCCTTTATCACTGGAAGTTTTGCTTTCTAACCTTTGCGAATGCTAAATATGAACCGTTCCCTTAGGATATCTTTTGAGACACCAATTAACTTCTTCACTGTTGATACCCCCCAGAAGTTGCTGTTGTGGCACAAGATTGTTTAAAATGTGCTGAAAAGCAAAATTGCTGTTTATTTATGTGTTGATTTGCATATGGCTTCTAAGCTGTAATGTAACATAATTTTATTTATTTCTTAATTTTGGAATATCCAGACCTGTACATTTCCAATTACTGTGTTTCTTTCTTGATAAACACTATGGTATGAGCAGCAAGAAGCATCTGTGTGCTTTAGTGACTCCCCAGAAAGTTTTTCAAGGAGGCTGTTGTCTTTGACCTACCCAGGGAGGATGGACCTCGCACCCCAGCAAAGTACTGAGATTATTCCTCTAGAGGAACCAGTCCACTAGGAAATAATTCTGTAGAACAGCAAGTGTACACTTTTGTAGCAGCACAAAGTTATTTTAATAATAACTTGGAGCAATAATTCCTGTTAGGATTGTCACTGAAGTGCCAGGCTGTGGTTTATGCTGTGCCATTGCCTTAAAAAAGGTGTACATTATACAATTAAAAGTTTCAAAGCGGGAAATCGGTGAACTGCACATGGATGTGCTTTGCTGTCATAGTTTATAAGTTAGAGGTGTGTGTCCTGCTGTTGTGAATCTTTAGTTTGTGAAGGTGTGTGTTTTGGGCAGGTCCAACGACCGGATGAGTTTGTTTGCCGTGCGTTGCCAGCGAGGCACATGTTGCTGCAATAGCTGTGACAAGCCGGGGAATGTTATCTGCAAAGCCCTTATTGGTGCCATTACACGCTGTAAAGATAGCTCTGTTTACTTGCAAGTGTGAGCATCAACCGATCAGAACACTTTCTCTTAACAGGTGGGCTTTTTTTGGAGTTCTTTGTCGCACATCCCTTTGCCCTGTGGAGGGAGCAGTGGCAGAATGTGACAACATCAGGCAGATGCAGAAAATATTAGCAGGTTTTTAATGACAGAGGCAAACTTTACACCAGTGGTTTTCTTCTGCTGTTGGATTGGTGATGGGTCATTTTTACTGGGTGTTTCCAGCAGCTTTGTAGTTTTTTCCCTTTAATATGAACGGTTTGCAAATTATTACACTACTCATTTAAGTGAGCTACTTACACAATACTGTTCAAATAGTGGAGGGTTTGATTTGAGGCAGGAAAGCATTTTTTGAAGTTCAGAATGCATGAAATGAACACATGCTGAAGCAGTCAAAGATCCCTTGTACTTTATCAGAGAGCAGTCTGCTTGAATGAAAGGTACTGTACCTGCTGTTAAGTTTATAAACTTGGTTTATACAGATTACTTTTTAAATTATTCATTATGCTACGTTACAAGTATATCTGACAGGTTTAAAATAAATGGCTTGATGGTAAGAGGGAGCATGCATAAATTAGAGCTGGGATAATGTGCTCTTTGAAGTATCTCTCCCATTTGTTACTACTGGAATACAGTAGGTAGCTGCAGCAGAGTGTGCCATTCTCAAGTACGAGTGCATCATTATCTTCAAACTGTGGTGTAGTGCCAGGTCTTAGGTAAGACGGATGAGATGAAGCAGGGAGGACCAAGGTGCTCCCTTTGTTTCTCGTTAGAGACACATTTCTGCTGAAACATGGACAGCGTGGGATGAAATTTCTGTAAGTACAGCAGTTGAAAGGGTCTGCTGGTAGCTGTGTGTTGGTAAGGTTAGGGTGGCATCACTGTTTTATTTACTCTTTCCTGTTAGCATTGCTGTGGGTTTGTAAGAGGTGTTTTAGCAAGGTGAGAGGAAGTTTTCCCTTGTACTTAGCGGGACACTGTATCTGATGTGCTTATGGATCATGGTACTCAGCCTGAGAAGCCTTCCTGAGATGTGTGCATGGGAAAGCTTCACAGGAGCTGAACTGTTGTGTTTGGAGAGGGTTGTTGGTGGGGAAAGAGAATTTCAGATCTTTTGGATGCAGAAACAGCTTCCCCAAACAAATTGACACAGTGCTGGTTTTCCCAGTTCTGTAGACAAGGCAGTTCATTATATTTGTGAAGCAAGCTCCCAGAGGAGTTTATGGGGTAGGAAGGAAAAAACCCCATAATGATGTGTGATAGAGCAGTTATAAAAATGATCACAAGTTTTGCTGGAAGTAGAAGGTCGTCTTACAGTGATGAATAGTTCAAATCTTAACTCTCAATCAAATGGATACAACATTTGTGAGAAAGGTCTGGTCACAGCTGCCCTTGGAAACCGTCTATAATCAGTCTTCTACCAGAGAATTGCTTGGGCTTAGGGAAGGGTTTTATCCCTGGATCTCACAGGGGTGGTTTCCTTATTATTTGCATTGTCTTCAGTTTAGAGTTGTCTCCTCTTTTTGACCTTCTAGGAGTAGTTTTTACTTCCCTGCTGCTCCTCTCACATCCCCTTGGATCTGTCTATGTGAGAGTCGTCTGTACCTTGAAAGGCTTAAAATTGCACCTCAGGCAGGAGGGAGGAGCTGGCACTGCACGGTAGGAAGGAACAGGTCTTTGCCCTGCTCAGCTGATCTGAGAGTAACACTTGGCTCAGGTGTGAAGAGTTGAAATCACAGTGGAAGTCCCATGTTTGTCCTGTTCCCCTCTGCTTTTCGCCAGGGCAGAAATTAGTTTTGTTGTGGTATTTTTTGCCCCCCTCCTGGGGCTTTTGATGTGTAGTTAAATGGTTACTGTTGTCTTCCCTAGTCAAGTTTCACTAATCCCACTTGGGATTTGGTTGGTTCTCCAAAGCACAGGTGGACCTAAATAGGGTGGATTGTTCTTGTTAAGCTTTCAGGTGGGTTCTGCCTTTCTTTTAGCTGACAACCAACCTGAGAGACTCAGAGGGATGATGACACAAACCTCATTAGGCATTCACAGACTCACCTGGGGTGGAAGGGGGAGCTCATTGCAATTGTGAGTGTCTGACTTCCACCCCTGGCTTTTGAGCTGTAGCTTCTCTCTGGGTGTTCTGTACCCCAGCAGGTGAAAGTGGCTTGTGATGCTGCAGTGATTGCAGGAACATCCTTCCTTGTGTCTGAAGCTTTGTTCTGGTTGTTGTTTGTTTTTGAGATGGATGTAACTTTATTGGTCCCTTGCAAATGCCATGTCTCCTGGAAAGTATGGAAGGAATGAATGTCCCGCTGTGTTAAGAGATACATATAAGTTACTGTTACTCTGTGTACTTTGCTCCTCTTCCTTGGATCTGAGAGTTGCAAAGCGGTAGGATTTAGGAGCAGTTGTGTGTGGAGGAGGATGCTGGAAGTCAAAGGGTCTGTTAGTCCTGTTCCTTGTGCACCTTGGATATGGACATTCTGTTTTATTGGTGTTTCCTGCAGTTTTTCCAGCGGGTATGCCTGTGATGGAGCTGGAGCCTCTGCAGTGGTCACTGTGCAGAAGAGCAGAACTGGGATTTAAGAAAAGCACATTTATTGTTCTAAACTTGAGACTTGGCTTGGTTTGAGGCTGACTTCAGCTTGCCAGGGTCCTGCCTGCGAGTGAGTGAAGGTTTTGATTGTTTGTTTGTTTCCGTTTGTGTGTGCGCTAATAAAATGTTTGTATTTTTGTCACATTGGAGTAGGCTGACTACGTGGACAAATATTTTCACTGGGGCTGTGTCTCGGCAAGAGGCATGAAATACGTACTTAATATTTAAATTGCATTATGAGAGTCTCTTTTAAGATTTGCGCTTTTATATTCTTCAGTGGGTTGTGGTTCTGAAGTGGCTGTTGTTATCAGTGACGGAACAGAGGTCCTTCCAAGTCAGATGAGCAGTTATCCTACAGGAATCAGGGGCAGAGGCTGGCAGTGGAGTGTGTGTGTGTGTGCTGGAGGTTCCGCGCTGCAGCAGAAGCACACATGAAACGCATATCTGTTTGTACATGGGTTGTGGAGCTCTTTGGGTAGTTCATTGTTTAAATAAACATGTTGCATTAGCTGTAGGGCTTTAGTGCCAAATGCCCACTGATCAGATGTATGAGGGTTTTGTTGTTCCCAAGCCACACTGAGAAACACAACAGCTTTATAATTCAACACTTTTGAGGAAGATTACAAAAGGAATTTGGGGTGGATTGCAATCAGCACTTCAAAAGCAATAGCTTTAGAGTAACTGTGCTACAACACAGCACAGCCCATGGAAAAACACTGTCATCTTAACAGATGCAGTGTTATTTTGGAGATTCCACTGTATAAATACATGGACTGTGGTTAAATTGTGATGGCAACAGATGCAATCTCGGCTCTTGATTCTTTCATCTTTTTAATATTTAAAAATACCCACAAAGTAAAAGAAAAAAACAACATCAAGTCTGAAAACGGCCCCTCTGTAAGTTGCTGGGGCTGTACCTTCTGGGTCTTGTATCATTTTGGATATGTCACTGCAGATGAGACTTGGGCAGAGTAAAGCGGAGTAGGTGCTCATCTCTGTGAGGGAACTGCAAGTGCTGTTACTCAGGGCTTATTGTACCATTTGCATATGAATGGAATTATTCAGCTCTACTTAAGAAATGTCAGCAAGATTGAAGTCAGAGTTGGTTAACCTGGCAAAAAGATATTTCCAGTATTTTTCATGAAAGAAAGTGAAAGTATGAAGACAAGAATTACACATTCTGCTGGCTAAGCCAACACTGTCTGAGGATTTTCTTGGTGTTTTTGTAGTTGATATCAGTGACTGCACTTCTAAATTTGTCTGCAATACATTGCAGTGTTGGAGAGCAAGGGGGTTGGAATGTGGGAATCAGATTAATGCTGCACAGTTGTGCTCACGTTCGCTTTCTTTCCAGATTTGTTATTGTTTAAATACTGATTTGAGAAATATAAATTCAGAGCAAGGGTCTTTCTTTTAATGAAGAGCAAATAAAACATATTAAGCTGTTTTTACCAGTGCATTCACCTTTATCCATCCTCTAGCTGGGTAGAGAAGCCTGAAGTTAAATACTGTAACTGGCTTTTAAAAAGGGACTGGATAATTTGTGCGAGCAGCAGCATTGGTAGTCATGCACGCTAAAATAGGGAGCGATCACATCTCGTGCTTCAGGAGCTGCCAGTGTTGAAGGGTTGGGAAGAAATGGTATTCCTCCTCCAGATGTCCGTATTTCCCTCCCCCTTTGTAAAACACAGAAAATGCTGCCTTTGAGGGGTGGTTAAAGGCTTAGTTTTTGCAACACTGACGTGGCTTGGGATGGGATGCTCGTGTGAGACTGTCATCCAGGTGATGGCACTTTCACTGGGAAGCTGCACGTTGCCAGGCGTTCGATGACTCTACTCTTAGCAGAAGTATGAGGATGGGGGTGTTGGAATCAGCTGACTGATAAGGAGATAGTATATTACACTAAAAATAAACCCAGATTTTCACAGGCAACTGTGAAGATTACCTGGAGTCATGTGCAGTTAGAAAGGAACTAAAGTCAAGGTGGGTTGAGTGTGGCTTGGCCTCCCTGTGAGGACTAGCTGTGATGCTCTGTGTTCTTTCCATTGCACTTTTTTTCCTTCTTCAGGAGCTCACAGAAGTGTGCAGTTATTCAGTGTTTCTTGCTTGTTGGATGTGTGGCCACAGGCCTTGTTTACTGCAGTATCAAAATACTGCTCTGACCTCAGGATGACTGTCCCTGTCACAGCAGCTCATGCCTCGTGTTCGGGTTTAGCGCCCCTGCAGCTTCTCCCAGACTTCGTGACGTGAGAAGGGGTGAATCCCGTTTAATGGGGAGAACAGAAGAGCAGGGGGGCTGGGGATATAATTATCATGTTAAATGATCTTTGCAGAAGAGGGGAAGGCTCCATTTAAGATGTATGCATACCCTGGATACCTGTTCCCCCTCTCCATCAATATTCCGCCTTCCCGTGGTGTCAGGTGCTCGCTCTGTGGCTCCTGGGATGTCGTGGTTGGCTTTGGTGGTGCCCAGAACGTGCAGCACATGATGTTAGGCTGTGGCTCAGCGGGATGCTGTGCACAGCCGTGACTGCTCAGGTGTTCAGAGGGTGGAGGAGTTCCATTTTCCTCTCACCTGCCTGGGTTGCACTGCTCCTTTAAGGGCACTGTGAGAGCCTGAGGGGATGGATCGTGAGGCTTCGCAATTTTCTGGTGAAAATGTTGTGAATTTTGGTCCAATTTGCCCTTCACAGTTTATTTCTTCCTTAGTGTGAAGGCCTCAGAGCACTGCTGGTATATCATTGTGTTTTTTCTTTTATCGATATGGAGGGAATGATTTCCATAGTGACTTAGGAAGAGTTTGCTCTAAATACACAGTTTTAATATCATTTTGCATATTTTTAGTTGGATTTTTTTTTTAATTGACTGACAGCTGTTGGAACACTGATTCGTGAACAACCTTTTTGAAAGTACAGACCTTTTTACAAATTCATGTAAGTAATTAGATGTCTTGGATACACTTGCTCAGATCCTTAATTTTCACATTTTTAAGTGACAAAATGCCAAATGATGTATTTTCTGGTAGATTACTTCTCATTTGTGTTGTTTTTTTTTTATTTGGATGGAAAACGGAATTTCAGTTGAAATGCAGAAGATCTGAGTTTTGAGACTTAATTAAAACTCCCAAGTGTGGAAGACAGGCATGATGTAAAAGAAAACAACCAAAAAGCAAACCATCAACAGAAAAAATAGTTAGTCATTGTTTCTCAAAAGTTTAGAGCTAATAAATCATGCCCACTGACTGTTTCACAGGTTTCCATGCAGGAGTCCTTTATAATTTGGGATTAAGTGCTTGTTGAACTGAACCATTTGAGTAAACTGAAATGAGGCACTTGCAGAAGTAGCTGTTGAATGTAAAAGCTCTCTGAGCATTTCATCAAGGGGTGGCTCCAAGAGAGCACTGAACAGCAAATTCACCAGTTCCAACTTTTTTTTTTTTTGTGTAAATTATATGCTTACTATTTTTATTTTATTTAAATTACAGTAGGCATTTGCCCTAATATATGCTGTTACAATTTCATGTTAGATTTGTAATTAAGTTTATTTTTAGAAGAATGCATTTAAGTGGTTTATATAAAATGATTTTCTATTTTTGTAAATGAAATAATTGTTTTTTATTGGCTTTTAATTTCATGCAAATGTGGGGGGTTTTTTTGGCTTGGAGGTTGTGTAAGCAGAAAGAAATTAATGATTTGAGAGTATTTTCATAATATGAAGAATAGGAGATTCATTGTCATTAGCTGGGGGCACTGCTAGGCAGAGTTAACTCTTATTTAGGCACGTTCAAATTGAGTGATGGATGTTACAGAGTGAGGTCTGGTGGGTTTATGTAATAAATTTCAATGATTATTCTTCCTGGTTAAGCTGAGAAAGCCAAATTGTGAGTGCATTTGGAATCTGACAGGGGGATAAGCAGGATGGTCATTATGTTGCAATGCTGTAAATGTTGCAATCCAAGGCAAATCTGATGGACAAGTGAGTGTTAATTGTGTGCAAGCCAGATTTGCTATTTTTACTTTGGCCTCCCTATCCTGTCTCTTCACAGATGAATTTGAAGGCTACAGGGAGTTGAATGATGAGTCATTATTGAGTTAGGAAAATCACAATTGATCTCCATTTCCTGTTGATTCCAAAATTACTGAAGTGTGAAAGCCGAGAGAGTGACTGATCACTTCTTGGAGGGGAGTTTGGGGGTGGAATGTGGAAGTGACTCTGTCTGAAGCAACTCAACGCTGCCCTGGGTGTCAGCTCAGCGATGTTGGTAGTGAGAACAGGTGTGTGCCGTGGTCTGACCAGCCGAGTTACCTCCGAGGAATGATAATCTGGGCACTAAAATATGCTCCGCTCCGCAGCAAGGTGGGGGGAAAGAGGTGTCTTAAGTGGCTAATGATAGAAGCTTAAGATGAAACTTTTCATTAGTCTCCCCGGTGCTGGAGTTGTGTCTGACTGACCTGTGTTTCTGTTGCTCAGCTCAGAACATCCTGTCCTGAAATGCCTTTGCCCCCAGGTCCTGTTTGGCGTGGCAGTGTCCTGCTTCCCTGCAGCGTGTCCGCAGCATGGATATCAGAGTGGCAGAGGGGGGGGATGGAGGGGCAGCAGTGGGGCGTGATGCAGAAAATTTTCCCTACCTGTTGTTGTTTGCAATTAGCTTTTGATGAATGACAAATCATCTTTGTCATTCTGCAGCTTTGTTCTTTTCTTGTGATGAAAATGCTCTTTTGACAGATACTAATTAGAAACACCGTGGTAACATGTGCAGGTAAGATTTAAAATTTCTTTCTTTTTTTCCTAGGACTTACTGTTAGAAAAACTGGGGTTTTTTTGGTAGGAACTATTAAGTTGCATTACTAGACTCTGCCCACGTTGCAAATGTGAGAGTAAATTCTGCTGAAAGGGGATTTGTTAGAAGAAATGAAGGGGAGGATGTTCACTCTTCTGAGTTATATTGGAAACAAGCTAATAAAGAAGCCTTCAAGTATCACTTTACGAAGACAGAACTTACTTCGGTTCCCTGGAGGAATAAGAGGAGGTGGGAGGTGAGGCTGTCCCTTCTCCTCCGTTTATTGCATCCATCACAAAATCCTGAATTTGAAGAGTTTTTCTGAGGGGCTATTTTGAAAGGCAAAATAACAACCTGTGTTCTGCCTTATAGTTGTTCACATGGTCTTTGAACCATTGCAACTTGTCATGGATGTGCACTCTGATATGCTCTGTTAAATAAAGGACTAAGAGAAGGAGAAATGTACTTACTCCTTGGAAAGCATGTACAAGCTTTTCCCAATTTTGCCATATTTAGGATTGCAGAAAATTGGGAAAAGGCAAAAGGAGATGGTTGATCCTGCTGTCTGAGAACAGCTCCATTTTCAAATTTGTAAACAAAAAAGGGAAAAAAATTCTTGCAGCTTCCTGACAGGCAGGGTGTGTGGTTTTCAGTCAGAAGAGCTGATTCAGTTGATCTGGCTTTTGCAAGGGAACAACTAGAGGAATGAATTGCTCTGAGAGGGTGTAAAGAACTTTCCTTTCCTGTAGAAAAAGTTGAGCAAACATGGAGCACTGAGTTGCATGGTTGAAGTTTGGTGAGGCGTGGAAAGGACACTGGTTTTCAGCAAAGTATGGTGTTTGTTCAGGGTGTTGTGAATTCAGGAGTAAGTGTTGCCACACTTAAAATACATGTCTCAGTCCTGAGGTTTATAGGAGCTGCAGGAGAACTTTATGAGGAGGCATCTGGGCAGTTCCCAATGCTGTCGCTTGCAGAGAATCTTCAAATGCTTAAAAGCCACACCTTGATACCTTGTATCTTGTTTTGTAGCATCTCTGTTGATATGCCCCACTACAAGAGCACTTTGTTAAACACAATTAAATGTATAATATTTTTATAATACTTGTTTTGGAAAAATCAATATGACCAGTTTCCCTTTGAAATGACAAGACGCCTGTTGTGCTGACAGAGTCGAACACATTAGGAAGTGGTGCTTTGTATCCTCTCAAGAGTAATGTGCTCTTGTTTTCTCTTAATCAGCAGGATGTTCTCCTGTATGTCAAATGTCTTAGTTGTTTTTGTGATCTCTATCGGGGAAGAGTGAGGGGGGGAAAATGTCAGAGAAACAGAATAGGCGTGAAAGCTTTACAGCAGAGAAAGCCTGCAGCCCTGCCTTTCTGTTTTAGTAAAAGTGGTAATCACCACCTTAGGGTTGGACACTTTGTGTTTATGTTTGTGCTTTAAACAATAAATAAAAGAACAACTTGCCCTTCAGAAGAACATAATGCGTAGCCTGCTGAAATACTCTGGAGCATAAGGGATATAATTAACCCTTTTCCCTTTAGCTTGCTTGTGTTGCAGAAGGTAAGGCAAGATGTCTAACACATCTGAAATTGCTTATTTGCCAGTTCACTGAAGTAAGGATTTTTCATGTTGATTGTCTGAAAATCAGACATCTCCTTGTTCCCATCATTGCCTTGCTCTCCTTCCCTGTTTCCTGTGCTGCAGTTTCCAAATTTTTAATAGGACTAGTACTGACTGCCCTTTTTAAAAAAAAAATTTAAAAGCAACCATTGAATAGAAAAGTTTATTTCCCATCACTCTTGCTCAAGGCTATGGAGAATAGGTCTTGGAAGTTTAGGCACTTGTCCAGGCTTTTCAGAGGAATTTTTAAGAGGTGCTTTTTGCTTTTGATGCAATGAAGGTAGGGGGAAGGACTTGAAACGGAGGACAGAACAACCAGGATTTGTCTTACTGCACGATCAAAACCTCTCCTCTGACCCTGGAGTATTTTGCTTTTACTGACCAGGTGCTCGAGTAGCACAAATCAGTTCTGAACTGTTCTCTCAGATAGTTTTGGTATGATTCAGTGAAAATGGGCTGAAAGGAGACAGAACCTGAAATGCTTCCAACTTCTTTTTTTTCCCCCCTCATCTTGACTCTCCTTGAAGTACGTGAATTAGTGTGAGAAAGTGTCTGTAGCTCCCACTGGGTCAAATAGAGGTTGAGATAAAAATACCTGTCTCGGTGTGTATTGTAATATTGATCGTCATGTGGTAAATAATTCCTTGGCAGCAGGATTGCCAAGTCTGATGTTTTACACTTTGTTTGTAAGTTTTGGTGCAGCCTTGCTGCTGGCTCTGTGCTCAGACCTGCCTTTTGTGCTTTGACGGGTATCTGCTGCACTACTTCCTTCTGACCAGCCTTTCCTTTCCGATAAACCGTCATCCCTTGGATTGGTTCAGCTGGCTGGAGCTCACTCGGTCTGTAGTCCAGAGCTGCTCTCTTTTTGTTGTGACATTTTAAGAAATTAGTGGTCTCCACGAAGACCCATTTCTGTCTCTCACCTCTCCCAGCACGGGTGTGCACTTGTTCAACACCAAAACAAAGATTGCTGCTCGGTGTCTTGTTTCGAATTGCCTTGTTTGTATCTGCTCCATTATAAACACCTTTAAGGAGTGTTACCCAATGCAGTCATTCCTGTCACTGGGGAACCTCCTTCTTTGGGTGCTCACCTTTTCCAAAGCGCACTGGGAAGTTTTCTAAGGGCAGTGTGCGCCCTTCACAGATCTGGGGGCGCTTGGTGCATTCAGGACTTTGCCTGTGTCCCAAATTGCTGGTTAACTGCGGGGGAAATAAGGAGGCCGAGTCCTGGTTTCTGAATGTGAAGCTGAATGAAGCTGGCATGTGGTAAAGCAAAGCACTGTCGGCTCAGATGTGTTTTCTTAACATGGAACCAACTAGCCTTGCACAAATACCGTGGTTTTCTTTCACAACAGCGGCGGGGCCGGCGGAGCTGTCGGGCGGGTGAGGCGAGGCCGAGGGCTGTCCATCAGCTCCGCTCTCCACAGGAGTTTGCCTTCCAGCTGGCAGTTGGAAAGGAGGGCTTTTTTTTTTTTTTTTTTTCATTTTCCTGTTCAGATCCCTTTTACCTGTGCTTTTTCCTCCTTCTGTTAGTTTGTGTGTTTTTCTTTCTCAGGCCTGGCTTAAAGCTGTGCAGCGGGGCTGTGCCCAGACGCGCATGTGGCACCGCTGCCCATCGAACACCCGCCCTGTCCGTGCAGTTTGGGTTGGCAGGAGCTGCTTGGCTGGGGTGACTTAATGTTGTTTGGGCAGACAGATCATAGCTACAAGCAGAACAACTCCTTTTTTTGGGGTGGCTGTAGCGGCACAGTGAAGATTATATCCTCCTTTAACTTCCAGATTGGCAGCTGGTTTTACTCTAGAACAAGCAGTGGTGGTGGGGAAGGATGTGGGGTGCTATAATTAGTTCTGGGATTTCAGAGCTTGGTGAAGCTTTCCTTGTGTCTGAAGGAAACAGTCTCACCAAAGCTTTGTAGAATGTAAAATAGTCTGGATCCAGAGAGAGAGGTTTGTTTTGATGCAGTTCTGTAGCCTGATTCTAAACTCTTGTGAGCAGCTTCTGCCCAGTTTCCTTCTCATGAGGAGACGTGCAGTGGCCCCTCTAAGGGGCCATCAGCTAATATTTTTTTGTTTACCTTGCAGAATGCAAAGTGTCTGTATTGTTATCATGATAAAAGAGTTTCTGAATGCAGTAAAACTAAAGAATATGTCATTCAGGTTTATATATTCAGGAGTGTATTACAGGGTTCATGTGGTGTCTCGATTCCCTGTGTCTAACTCCTTTTATCTGTTGCATTTGATAAAGTTCACTGTTTAATTTTTAATCTAAGTTCTCTGAGGAAAGATTTATCATAGGTTAATTACAAATACATATTTATAATAATTTAGATATTAAGTAGTGCACACTTGTGAACAAAGAACACTTTGCTGAAGCAACACACTTGCCCAGCAGGCTCAGGTTCCAGGTGTTCTAGTGCTAAACCACCTCTTAACAGCAGTTGCCCACTCCACAGCTCCTCCAGGGAGGATGTTTTTATTTTAATTCAGTCAACCAGGTCAAACAGTTGATAAGTTCTATTGCAGTTATGAAAATTTGAGTCTGAAAGGTACTGTGTGTAATGTGCCCCCTGCCCTAGATGAAAATTGATTTTTGAGAAGATGAGGTCTTTTAAGATAGTGATCTTTCAAAAAATTGTGCTTTTCAAGAATCAGGTCAGGTTAATAAACCTAGTAAAGCATGTTTAGATCCACTTTTTCCTAGTGAATGCAACAAGTTAACTTTAAAGGTGACTTGAAAGGTGTTTTGCTGAGTTAGAGTCTTGTACATCTCTCTCTGTACATACCCACTATAAAAACAACCCAAAACTTTCACTTGGTTGGTTTTTTTTGCTTTGAGGTTTTCCATCTTTTGTGATTCAAATTTCTTCTAACTTCTTAGGTTATTTTCTTCATGACCAGAGCAAATAGTGAAATAGTACAGGGGAGCTGGCAGAATTCAGCTTAAATAAATGTTTTCCATCTTTAGTTAAGAGTGGGGTTTGTATGCAAGGTAAAGGGTAAAACTAATGACGAAGACAGAGATCTCCATTTGGTCTTGCCTTGATTTACCTTCTGGAATAACTATGTGCTGCTGCAGATCCCAGTGAAGGGAGGTGCCTAAAAGTTAGGAGTGTTTCAAGCATCCAGCCTGTTTGGTTGCTTGAGTCCCGTCTCCTGTAACTTCATGCATCCTCTTTCCCCCCCTCCAGAGTCTTGCAACACTCTTCCCCCCAGTTTTGGCTCAGAAGGGGAACAGAATAGGTAATCCCTGATGATGAGTTGCTGAAAGAAAGGTGCTGTGGCTGTGTTTGTCTCAAGCCAGTTGGACCCACTGCTTTCCCATGGGAGGATTTGTTAGAAATGCATTAGGGCAACCTGTTGCATCCCAGGCTCTCCAGAAGTACCAGCCAGAGGATGAACAGTAATTCTCCTGCTTGCTTTGCCATTCCAGTGCTCTTCTAATGGAACTGTGACAGTGATTGCAGTTGCCAAGCAATAGAACTCAGCACAGCCTGCCTGGTTCTGTACCCAAACCACGCTGTTAACCAGAATTGCAGCATCGTGCATCACCCACTGTGCTTCTGGGCAGGGTCTCACAACTGTGTGTAGGGTTGGCAGTCCAATGTCTCAGGCAGGATATGGATGCAAAATGGACACTGTGGGCTGCGATGTCACTTGGAACTTAAAAGTGTGGAAAGTGGATGGGAGTGAATCACTGCTGGCCCTTCTTTTATTAACAAGGTGTATATTTAGCTTTTTTTTTTTTTTTTAATTTGTTTTCACTGCTTCACAGTGAGGGTCAAATAATTGCTGATCAGAAGATCTGTATAGATATGCTGAAAATCTTACACTCAGGATTGGAACCTTTCCTTTATCTTGAGAGAAATGAAACTCCTGGAGCTCTGGTACTTGACTGTGCCTAAAGGGCTCTAGTTCTCCACGCTTAACCCTGTTTACTTGGTAGTTTCTCACCTGTGTGCATTAAGGGTGCTTTGTTTGTGGAGAGATTCACCTTGGCTGGTATCACAGAGCTGTTCTGTTTTCTTTTTCCATGGTTATTGTGCTGTGATGTCTCTGAGACAATAAATACCGTGTGAATGCTGCCCTTGTGGTATAAAGGACACTTCCCTTGGCTGGGCTGTGTTTGTGATACTGAAAGCGAGTCTGAAGCATCCAGTTGGCCAGAAAAGTGAGTTCACATAAGAACTCCTCCTGGCATAGCTCCTGTGGTTTATATTTGCCTTAAACTGTGTTCTGGTGCAACTGTTTTTGGTTGATAAGACCTGAACTGCTCCTTACCTTGTCTCTGGCACCAGCCCAGGTGTTTTACCTTGTATTTGGAGAGGAAGGTTCTTTTTTCAATCTAGTTAGCTCATGGCTGGAAAGCCCCACATCACCTGCATATATGTAATTTAATACCTTTTAAGCCCTTTTTTGGGGATTGCAAGTTGGTCATATTTTAACTGCCTTGAGAAAGCAGGTTACAGCATGACCTATGTGATTTTTAAGCTGTGTAGCTGCTGTGTGAAGGGAGGGGTGAGAGGGCTCTCTGTTCTGTTAACTGAAGTTTGATAGCACTGTCTTGGTCTTCTGTGCAATTAGATGATCTTTTTTTTTAATCACCATGTTGAATCTCTGTTTGGGTGGAAATACAGGACTGATGGAAGTGCTGTGGAAGGCCAGGGAATGTGGGATTTGTGTGTTTCATTGCTTAAGAGCTGGTTAGCACAGCATAGTAGGGCTGTGTGTTGCGTATTGTTAGGAGTAATTGCATCAGACTTTAAACTTTTTTTGTGGATCTATGGCTTGCTATTAAATTCTTTCCTCACCATTATGGTTGCAGCTGTATGTTATGATACTATTTTGTCATTTTGCTTCTAATGAAGCCTAAATGATGTGGCCTGATTGGCCAGCCATTTTTTGAAAATGATAATAATAATAAAAAAATATTCCCCCCCAAACTGTAAAGAGTGACAGGTTTCCTAGATTACTGCAGGGTGGCAACCCAGCAGGCAGCTAAGGATAGTAAAGTCTCCCTAAATGTGAGTTGCTGAGCCCAGCCACATGATGAATTTTCATTCTGGAAGGATTTGGCTGCCTATTCCAGCTACCTAAGTGTATATCCCATAGGTTTCTGTCAGCTAGTTGCTGAGTCACTTGGATGTGCAGGCAACTGTTTTAAAAACAAATAAATAAAATCTTGCACACAAGTATTTTTTTTTAAAGGTGGAGAAGAAGAGTCCCCAGGAGAGACAGTATTTGTTAAGATCTATTGTCATCACAGATTGTGAAGCATAAATTCAGTGTTATAAACAGCTTGTAATTTCAGTCTTCCGTTTTTCACTTTAGCAGGCATTAGACTGAAGCTGCTGGCATTGGATTTAAACATTATTATCACCATTAAAAAAATGTTCTACTCTCATAGTTATTGATTGTAACATGCCACCTACTCACTTGCATCTGAAGTATTTCCTGTAGAATGGCACACTCTCATTTTGTGGTGCTGCCAGGAAAGTTACAATGCAGGGTAAGAAAGTGCAGAGGTGTGAAGTCTGTGTGTCCGTCCTCCTGTGAGGAGGAGGCTCATCTTCAGTGATTTAGGCATTATCTGCTTTCTTCTGTGTTTTTTCTGTCTTTGACTTCGAAAGTTTTCTCACAAGCTGATAAACTTGACCATGCTTTGATGTGTTGCAGTGTAGTTGGTGGAATTATCCTGGAGTTACGTCCAGCTGGTGCTTCAATCAGCTTTTCCTTCCTATCAATTTTTCCTTCCCTATCAATGCACAGAAGCACCTTGGAGAGTGTTCAGCTCCAGCCATAAGGTCCAAACAACGGCTTTCAGTGTTTGACACATGCTGGGCATGAGTAAGTGAGGATTTTGCTGTAAGGTTGATCTTCTGGTTACCTCTTTGCTTTTCTTCTGCTTTGGCACAGAATCTTGCAGGCATTGCCCATAACCTGGGCACTACAGATCAGGGTTAAAAGTTTGGTGCTGCTTTTCCTGGCTTTGATAGCCAGGGGTTCTGTGGTTATTGTGAAGGCTCAGCCACTTGGATGCTCTCCCTCCTCCAGTTTTGCCCTGTGTACCCATGAGGACAATAAGGCGTCCATGCCAGCCAAGCCACTCATGTTGTGCTATTTCAGCAGGAGGAGGTAATGGATGTGGCTTCACAGGAACCCCTGAGGGATGTGGTGGGTCAGTGCAGTCTTGGTCGAGAGGATTAATTTGGGGATGACTTGTCATGTGGATGCTTTCACGTGAGCTGGGCTAAATCCAGACCCACTTGCTCTGGTGAGCTGTGTAGGGAAGGCATCAGTCAGTGTTATTAAAGGGATTCAGTTCATTTTGTTGGCTCCATTTTTGCTAAGCTGCTGTTCCTGTTGACATTCAAAGTAAAATGTTGGCAGAGGGAAAGCAAGCAAGATGAGGGACAAAAACGTGATTTATTCTGAAATTTTATTTGTGTAAACTTATGGGGAAGTTGGAGGAAGTTCATGAAAAGCAACAATGCCAGAGATATCTTTAGCCAATGACAGCTGAAAATTGCAAGAGAAATAAGGCAGAGGCAGTCTGAGTTTTGATGTGGGTTGTAGCCCTTTTGTGTGTTATTTTTGTGAATGTTTTGTTCTGGTCAACTTGGTAACACAGTGGCCCTTGGATTTAGAGTATATAGTTAGTAGAGTGGGAAAAGAGAAAATTAAAGTAGGATGTGTGTATTTTTCTAAGGGCTGTGGGAGACAATGAGAACGTGTGTGGAGAAGTTGCTTTTTAAAGTATTTGCTCCAAATTTGGCCGGCCTCTTTGTGACACCTCTTTTCCCTTCCAAATCTGGGCAAAAATAATTCTGTAAAAGGTTGATAGGAGTGATGAGTGACATGAGGTAAATTAATGATAATAGACTATATTTCTCAGAAATTACAAGCTGCATTGCAATACAATCTCTAGTCCTGTGAGTGTTTAAAAGCTCATAGTGGTCTGGCTTTGTCCTCCAAAGCTTAACTTGTAATTAAATGGAAAAAAACTCCAAGCCCTCTTTCTTGGCCTTAGATATGTTATCAAGAACATTCTCAGGACTTAGATTCAAATGGAAACGTTTTTTGTTTGGGTTTGAGTATTCCCTTTCATGTTTGGAAAGCCAAAGATGGCAGCATTTTGCTGGTGCTGGAAATACAGAAGTTGAAGTTCAATTATGGACTTGCTTAGCAAAATCTGAAATGATTGACATTTCCTGGACCATGGGATGCCTTTTTTCTATCCCCCCCACCCTGAGAGATGTAGCTTCATAAAATCTTGTAAATGTAAAGTGGTTTATGTAGCATATTCAACAAAGAGAAGTAGTTCAGTCGGTACGGAGGCAGCTGGAATCCTGATGTAGATTTAGTTCCTCCTTGTTCCCGGTTCTGACATCCCAAGAGGTAACACAGAAGCTGGCTTCCCTGGGAAGAGATCTAGTGATTGATGTGACACATACAGGATAGGTGAGCTTAGAGAGTACAGAAATTTTGTGGGAGGTTGTGTAAGTACATTAAAGACACTAAAATATATATTTCATTCATAGTGTCACTACGGAGGCAAAACCAAGAGCTCAGTGGGTGGTGGAATCCTGTGTTAATGTAAAGTGTCATAAGCAATCTCTCCAACCACTGATTTCTGTGAACTCCACATTTAATTTCTCCTTTGCAGAGTATGCAATTAAAGAATCCTGAGACTTCAGTAGTAATTTTTTTCTTCCCTGCGTCTGCAAATGGTGCAACTCTGCTGAAACTTTGCATGGGCTCAGAGGGAAATTGTCATTGCTAAGCTGTTCCTTGTCAGTCTTTCTGCTTTTGCCTTCCATGTTACTGAGTGGAACTACAGGAACAAACCAGGCTTAAGCCCAGGCCATGGACTCCAGTGCCTCTCTGTTCAACAGTGACCGAATAACACTTAAAGATGTTTCTTCTCCAGGGCTGCATGACAGTCCTGGTGGTTTCCTTAAAAGAAGTTTAATACTTAGCAGTAAGAATGAAGGGAGAAATTAAGGTCAAGTTATCCTTTTCCTTGTTTATAATCTGATGGGCATCGCATTTTCAGACTATTCCCTCTCTGTTTCCACTGATGTGTCCTCCTGCCTCTCTTCTGAGCAATTATAGTCATGCAGGAAAGAGGGTCCTTTTAAACCTGATGATGGGCTGTGTTGTAAGTTTAGTTCCTTTCTTCTAACCTGATTCAAACCAGTTATTTTAGATAACGTGTGGATGAGGATGCTGTCATCAACTGGAATTGGTCTTTAACTTTCAAGTGTCTCGAAGGAATTTTTTTTGAGCTTTTGGTATTTCTCCAGTGTGCCAGATAACCCCTCTATGGAGTTGATTCAGTAGATAGTAAACATGTCAATATGCAGGCCACGATACGTTTTGCAGATCTGAATCCATCCAGTGCCATAAACGTGTTCTTTGTTGTTGTGAGAGAGGGATGGGAGCTCTGGAGATGATTGCCTGAAAAAGCAAATGCCTGCTGGGAATCTGGGATGAGGGCAGCTGGACTGCAGCCACATTCAGTAGCTGCTTTGGACCCTTTCTTTATGAAGACCTGCCATAGATTAAAACTGAAAAACACATGATGAAAAGGAAGTGGCTCTCTTGGGAATAAATAACAACACTGTGCTGCTCTCCCAGAAAGACCCACAGCTCTGAGCTGACATTACTGAGGGGTGATGTGGTCAGACCTCTTTCATTAGAGGAGTTTGGGAGAGAGCAGCGTTCCCGTGTTCAGGAACATCAGCTCTCTGCAGTAGCTGTCTGGGAAAGCAGAGCTCTCCTTGCAGTGGAGTGTGCTCAGAAAAGCCATTATTGGCAAAGTGAGCTGTGGTGGTGTGAGCAAGCTACTCTCTAAAAGTAGAACTAGCCACAATTGTTTTTTTGTATTAAGCCTTGTGGTTCCTTCTTTGTGTAGGAAATCATCCAGCACTGATGGTAACATACTGTGCTTGTTACCACTGTGCAGAATTTCAGGGTATATGAGAAGTTGAGCAACCTCATGGCCTCCTTTAAAAAAGAACCCTTTTGAACCTTGTGGATCACAGACTTTATCCTCAGAATGGGTGTTACAACCCCTGGGCAGGAAAACAGTATGGGATTAGAACAATTTCTGCACCTTTTCAGCAACCAGCATAAGGGAATGCTCTTGAAAATAGAAATGCTGAAGGTATCCAAGCTCCTTGTTTAAGATAAACTTTGCATCTCTACTGTGAAGTAAAGGAAACAATTTTCACAGAAGGGAAATCAGAAGAGGGGAAACAAAGGGAAATCCGAACATGCTGTGAGTATACAAACCCAGGAGAGAGGTGAGCAGGAGTTGCTGTCCAGGTTGCTGGTGAGATGTTCATGGCAGGCTGTCTGTCCTGATTCTCGTTTCAGAGATATGAAGGACTGCTCAGGCTGAACAGTCTCTGTTGCCAGGGAAAGCCTGACCGAGACTTGTGCTTGCGAAAGGGATGTGCTGGAGTGAGTCGGTGACTCAGAGCTGCCCCGGTGCTGCTTTGTCTGAGAGTTCTTGGTGTTGAGAAGGCCAGATAGTGATGGTTGCTCCACCTTTAACTTCTGGCTAGTTGAGAGGGTATTGTGCAGTGTAGTACAGCCTTTTAATGTTATCCAAAAAAGTAGAGGGTCAAAGGCAAGGCTTAAAATGTCAAGGAGTGTATTTTTTAAATTAAAAAATAAACAGTTCTGTTTCTTTAGGGCTTCAAAATGAAGTAACTTGGATGACTACAAAATTTGAAAGCAAGAACTGCACCATGGTGAAATAGCTTCTTGTAGGAAATGAATCCTTCTCTTATTGAAAACAGTGAATGTGTGAACAGTCAGTGCTGCCCTGTAGCACCTCAGTATTGATAGTGAATTAGCTGTGATGAATTTATGTACAGCTGGGAGCTGCTGTAGCAGGCAGGAGCTCTGGTACAGGGAGAATGTTGGACAGGAGGCTTTCTGCTGCTTTGTCTGTCCTAGCATGACATGTTGCAGAAAGAAGGGTTGCTTTCAAATGCTGAAGGGCAACAGGCAAGTCCTTTTAGGAGTCTCTAGTGACCTGGAATAACGAGTGGATGTACAAAGAGTGACGAGCTGCTGCGTGGAGTAAATGACTGTTTGATAATGTGATGAAATAGCTGGTGTTTATCAGGGTGACAGTGCAGTTCTCCACGTCTGAATGGTTTATGGTCCAAATAAACATGGGCAAACCATAGTTAAGGTGGAGAGGAATCCAGTGGATCACTGCACTGTGAGCTCTGTGTCGCAGCGCGTGGTTTGGAGCCAGCCCAGCCTGTGTGTCCTCAGCAGTGGGCAGTGTCTGTGTGTCTGTGCTCACAGCCCGGCTCCGTGGTGTCCCAGCCCAAGCACCGCTCACGTGGGGACTTGCCAGGAGGTTCTGCCAGGTCAAGGATCAGTAATTACTCTCATCATATGAACCTGTTACGTGCAGTCATTTTTCCTGGTAGTTCACTGACCCCATCTCAGTTACATGATCAGGCTTGGATCTCTGACCAGGAATGGGCTGCAGGTCCTCTGGAAGACTGTAGTGTGGGGTGGGTTATTTCTATTGCCTTTGGAAGTTTACATGCCCTGCAGCTTGTCCATGGGATGGATGCTCCTTCACAAAAAGAGCAGAAGTGTGCTTCTTGTTGGATAGCAGGGGAAGCTCAGGACTTAAGGGCTGAAGAGCTGCTTCCAGGGAGTCATTTGTGTTCATCTGGGTAAAGAGTGCATTCCTTCCCTTCAGTATTTTACTGGTATTGGGGAGTTATCTTTTAAACAAATAAATATTTCTGTCTTTAAAGAACCAATTTCTGACTCAGAATTATGCGCTTAGTTTAGAGGAAGTCTGATAAATGATAGGCAGTTTAAGGAAAGGCTTGGAAATCTGTAAGCAGCTGAATGGAAACAGCATGAATCTGGCTGGTGGTAATTATCCTGGGTGTTTATAATCTGCCCAGAACTAGTGGGGCAGGGTAATAAACAGCTGTTGCATTTTTATTTTCTGTTAGGGAGCAAAATGAATACATCATAGTTAATTTCCAGTTCTGAATTGAACGTGAAACAAAGGCCAGTTATCCTAGTCACACTAAAAAAGTTCTCTAAGCTGGGATATCCAAAACTGTTAAATGGAGTATAAATGCTCTAAAGAGCATTTTCTGTGCACTTCATTGTGTCTGACAGGCCAGTTTATATTGTAGGTCCATATAGGCTTTCTCTAAAATGGGATCCAAAGAAAACACAGCACAGCCAGATGGAAATTGGAGTTGACTTTGAGCTCTGATTAATTTGTTTTTCATATAATCCTTTTCAGGGCAGCGAGAAAAACGTGAGAAAAAGATGATGTATTGTGATACAATTGACTCTGGTGAACAATGTGAACTTAAATTTCTTTTTTTTTTTTAAAAGACCTGCTTTACTGGGGAAGGATTTGTTTTTCCTGAATGTTGGGATGGACCAAGAATTTCGTCCCATTTAATGTTTGGGTCTCTGCAGTTCTCATTATATGCCTGAAGGTCTGCAAAACGTAACTCATTATGTGAACTAATGAGTTCTTAAATCAAAACATCAACAGCCACTCATCTGTGATCAGTTCCCAGTGTTGGACCCCACTGGACTTCATCCTTCCCTGGGTTAAGGGGATGGTGTTTCATAACTGAGGCAAGGGAGTGCAAACTTCCTGCCATCAAGTTCTAGAAATTTCATTGATTTATAAAAGCATTAAATATCTAAAATTAAGTAACTTTCAAGCTGAAACCATCGTAAAGCTAAAAGCAATATGACTTTGAAAGCCCAGCCTCAAACAGAGACATGAGCAGATATATAATGCTTTAGTTAACGGTTGCTGCCATTTCTCTTACAAATTGTTCTTTAGGGTATTGTAACTCAGCTGTTTTTAAACCCATCACTCTGGAACCTTGCCTGCAAAATGTCAGCACAAGTGCAAATTTTATTTCTTTAACAAAATAAAGGGCTTGGAGCAGTTAGGCTTTCTCAACTTTTATGGCAGGAAAATAAATTTCGCTACTTTTGCTTTGCCGTAGCAGGTGCTGTGATGTTCACCTTGTCGGGCCAGCAGGTAGAGACAGAAACCAAAAGGGTTTAATGGGGAAAACTGTGTTTGTTCCACCTTGCCTTTTTAACACAAGAGAAGCCCAATGTCAGAGTGTCAGTATCTGCGTGGTGTTGTTGGGCTGTGCTTTGGCTGGGGGCACTGTGCCTTGGGGTGGAGGGAGGGATGGTGTCTCTGGAAGACAATTTCAGAAGCTGGAAGCAGGATGTGGGGACCAGCTCGTTAAAGGAATTAAATCTGGGATGAGGTTGTCTTTCCTACACACTCAGGACGGAGAAGTGTCACTTCTGCACTAACCAGCACATCTCTTACCAGATGTACTATCTTTGAACTCTTTAACATTCCCCCTCTTCCATCTGGCTCCGAAGGCTAGGTAATACCAACCCACTGACTCTTTTTAATGCTTTCCTAAAGTTCAAGCCTTGACACATATTCCAGGCAGTAGGATGCAATTTTTTTGTACTCAGTTTGTACTCACATGGGGATTTCCTGTCTCAGTGGTCACAATGACCAAGTGTTACTGCTGGTACATTAGTTTTGATGTTTGGGGTTTTTTTTAAAGGTCTGGGGAGTGAACTTTCTTGCACATAGTTGCTTCAGTGCAGCAAGTCACATTTAATAGCCTGTGTTTTCAGCCTGAATCTTTGCACAAGGAAGATTAGGTAATAGTTTGTGTAGAAACATCTGTTTCCTAACAAAGATCTCGCCCTATTTTATTTTTTTATGTTGTCCCTCTAACCAGAAAGTTCTTTAGTCTTTTAAAGACTTAGAAGTCTTTAAGTCCTTGTTGGGTATTAGAGTTGCTGTGGTTTTAGCTTGCTCATGTTCTGGATCCTTTGTTAGCTTAAGTTATTAGCCTTAGATAAGTGTTGTGGGATGGAAGGGCTGCTTTCTATTGTCAGCGCAATTTCTGAATCTCTGGACAATTTGTTTGGGTTCGAATTTTAAGTTTTTTGGCTCCAGTGCTTGTTTAGACCTTTTCCTTGTCTGGGGAAAAGATGCTGTTAAAATAATTAAGTCTAGCATGCATTAAAAGAGAACCTTTCCACAAAATTGAATTGCTTGGGATTTATTTAAGTTTTAGGTTGCTTAAATAAAGTGGTATTTTGCTTTGTTTGCTTACAAGCAACTTAGTATCTATTGTGGGGAATCTTTTTGCCCTGTTTTCGGGAGGAGACTCGCTCTGAGGGTTTTGAAGAACAACAACTCTCTGCACTCTAGTTCTTTGTTTTGCATCAAAGTGCATTTTATGTGTCTAATTATTGCATTATTAGTACACACTTCTTCCAACCCCTTTAACGTTGTTACTGTGATATGTGTGTAACATGGAAAGACCTAATATGTAGATTTATTAGGGAATAATCCTTTTGGTCATTGTTTTCTTGAGAGTTCATTGAGTTCAGTCTGCTGTTTTCAAGGGGAAATTCCTCACTGTGATGCTCTGTGTTCTTGTAAATAAATTTATCCTGTGTTTCTTAGTACTCAAGAAACTTTTTGATATGTTGGTGCCAAAATTAGTGAACTTGGTTTACTGGAACATGCAAACAGGAATTCAGTGCATTGCTACAAGTCCAAGCACTTTGTTTTCTTCCCAGTGCAGGAAGTGCTGACCAGCTTTCCATGGAGTTAGTATTGTTGCTGATCTCTTGCAGGACTAGTATTCCAGGAATTGGGGCTCATTTGGCTCATGACCCTGGGAAGAAAGAGTGATTTGAGGCATCAGTTGAAGTTTTCTGGGAAGTGTCCCCTTTGTGTACGTGTCTCTTAAGGTGGTGGGGAGTAAACTAATCCTGTAATGACCAGTGAGCCACCTTCTGTATTACCTGGCTTGTTTGCAGTGCTGTGGCTGAGGCCCTGCTCTGGTCACACATGCCACAGTCTGATTTGAAGCAGAGTGTGTAGATGCATTTGGTTTATCTTTGTGTTCCTCAGTGCAGCTCTTGTCAGCAGCAGCAATAAAGCAACATTTCTCTGTGTGCTGCAGAACACAGAGGGAGCTGCCCACCCCTGTGCTGCTTCTGGTAGTGCTTATAGTGATGGGTTAAATGAAATGATTATTCACTGTCGGTGTAAATCAAGCACTCATTTTCTATTTTAACACTGCAACCTAATTAAGAAGTTAAAAATTTTCCGGCCATCAGAACATCCTGCTTGTGTTCCAGTTTCAAAAGGCTTAGAAATGCCTTATTTACTAACTTTCCTCTCTCCTTTTGCCCTTCCAGTTTGCGGGCCGAATGTCGACATTCGCAACGATATCCATGAGCTCAAACGCCTGGAGAACTGTACGGTGATCGAGGGATTCCTCCAGATCCTGCTCATCTCCAAAGCAGAGGATTACCGCAACTTCCGCTTCCCCAAGCTCACTGTCATCACTGACTATTTGCTGCTGTTCCGTGTGGCAGGCTTGGAAAGCCTCAGTGATCTCTTCCCCAACCTCACGGTCATCCGTGGGAGGAACCTCTTCTACAACTATGCCTTGGTTATCTTTGAAATGACAAATCTCAAAGAGATCGGGCTTCACAACTTGAGGAACATCACCCGTGGGGCCATACGGATCGAGAAGAACTCTGACCTGTGTTACCTCTCCACCGTGGACTGGTCTCTCATCCTAGATGCAGTGTCCAATAACTACATCGTTGGGAATAAACCTCCAAAGGAATGTGGGGACTTGTGTCCGGGAACAATGGAAGAGAAGCCGTTGTGTGAGAAGACATCCATTAACAATGAGTACAACTACCGCTGCTGGACCACCAACCACTGCCAGAAAAGTAAGATCTGAGTAGATACTTTTTTTTGGTCACCTCTTCTTGAAGTCAAGGTTTAATTTTGTGGCTTTATTTTAAGCTTTTTAGCAACTGAAACTTTTATTCTGGTATAGTTAATGTGTTCCCTAGTTACAACACAAAGAGATTCCTCCCCAACCAGTAAAGGCTCATCTAACTTGGTTTAAAAAACCCAAAAAACCAACAACTGTAAAACAAAACAAAACCCAACAAGCTCCCTGAATTACTTCCCCATGGAAAAGATGGCAAGTGTAAGTATAGAACTAAAGGCATTATAGCACAGCTGGAGCCAGTTCTAGGTGCCTTGAGGACTTTGGCAGGAGGTGGCCACCGAATGCCATCTCCTCCTTGCTGAAGGGACGTTCCGTGTGTGCCAGAGCCATTGCTCTACTGAACCTGTTAATGGAACTTACTGTGACTGTGCTTTGCTTCCCTTGGCATGCACCTTCTGAAATCCCTGTAGTGGTAAATTCCCTACATAAGAACTCGTTTGCTCAGGTCAGTTCTTGCAGTACAGTCTGCAGAGTCCAAGGGTCAGTGGACATCGCGGCTCCTGGTGAAATCATCCTTTGCCTGTTTTGTACTTGTCTGGCAGGACAAGGTTTGTGCCTTTCTGATAGCAAGTATTAGCAAAAACAAAACCTGATCTCTTCTCGCTTTTTAAAAATAGAGTAAACAGGCACATAGTTTACTCAGATAACATGGTTACATGGCAGGCTTTTTGAGTTCATCCTGGAACTTTACGAAAGCTGAGCCCTGCAGTATCGGTAGGGCTTAATTACAAACAGTCGTCACTGGGAGGGACAGTGCCTAAATTCCACATGCCATCTTGACCAAAGCTACCATAATGACAGGAAGCACCACGGTGTGAGAGAAAATGGGACCAATATAATTCAGGTTGCCTTCATTTGGGGATGTTGTTTTTTCTAAAGTGGCTCATCAGTTGTTTGTGAAGCCTTCTGTTCAATTAGAACTGCAATTAAAGTGGCTGGTAGGGCAGTTTCAGTCAACACATGCCAAAAATGCCTCTGGAAAAAGGCATTTGGAATATGTGCTTTTATCAATACTTACAGGAAATAAAGTTTGTTTTTTAAACAAAGGAAAGAAAACCCGTCAGCCTGTTACTGGGAGACTTTGTGCCTTGTCCAAGGTGAGGGGAGTGTTGCTGGGAGTCGTTAGGCTTCTGTTGGCCAAATTTATGTCTTCATTAACAGACTGTAACTCTGTTGTCTGCAGAGGGTGACCAAGGTGATTCCTGTGCAACCTCATTGCCTTCAGTGGTTTGAATGGATGTAATGAGAGGGTATTTAATGAGATATAATGACTTACTTGCTTTCTGTTGTGTGCTCTGGCTTTTTTGTAGTAGACAAAAGTAATGTGCAAAAACCCCTTTTTGGCTTCTAGGGGAATGTCAAAATAATTTGGATCCCAAATGCACATGAGAAGAAATCTGTTTAAATAAAATGAGGTCATAGTTACACTGTGATAGCAAGACTTTGAAGGCAAGAGTGTAGATAACATGGGGGTTTTTCTCTATATGCTTTCATCTCCTTTCCTGGGAGATTATGAAGAAGAAAGCAAGTATTGGAAAAGAGCCTTGAAAGGCTTGTGAAGAGCAGTACACTGTGGAAAAAACAATTAGGTTTAGAGTATCTTAGGGTGCAGAGTATATAAAGAAATGATCAAGTTCTAATTAAGAAAAAGAGTGAGAAAGTTGGACCTATTTTAATGTTTGTTGTGATAAGTCACTGACTTCGAGGAAGAAGACTTAAAATTTGCCAGCCATTCATCTCAAAAAGAAAACAACCTTAGAGTACTCCTGTTCTGAAGGAAAACAAGGAAGGTATGAATGTGCAGTTGTTCCAAAGGAAGCTTTTTGTCTCTCCTGTTAGATGGCTCGGGTGCCTTGGCAATGAACTCCTGATCTGGAGAGGACTCTTGCAGTACAAAATCACACAAGACATGAAAGAGAACAGAAGCAAGGACTTGTCAGTTACTGAGTGTTTCAATCTGCATTTTCCTACCCGTGGAGATATGACACCTATGTTATTTTCCAGGGAATATTTTTCTAGTGTAGTATCTAATTTAACCCTGACATTCTCCTTGTGCGTCACAGTAACGTTAAGCTGAAAATGCTGTCTGTCACTCAGGATTCCTTTATGCCTTTTAATTTTTCTTTGCTCTGGCTCTGTGGAGGAGTGTGTATTAAATCTCTCTTGTTTAGGTTTTACGCTGAAAGATCTGAAGTTGGTGGGTAAATGTTGTGTGGGAACACTTGGTACTTTAAGTAGCCTGGCTTCTGTTTACTTTTGCCATTCAGTGGAAGTTGTTTTTTTCCTTCTTTTTCTTGCTCACAAACAAAGGAAGAAGCTTGTGCTTCCTTCAATATAACTTGTGCAGGAACAATGTTGAGGGAGGAGGGAGGGAAGGATATGCTGTGTTTGACTTAGAATAATCCATGGGCATTTGTATAGAAGAACAAGCTACAAAGAAACTGTAACTTAATTTTTTTATTTTATTTCTAAGGTTCAGCATAAAGCGTCAGCGGCTTCCCTGCCAGTTTGGTTGCCCTGGTTTCTGTGTAGTGTACATTCCTTTATCTTTGAGTGCCCCAAGGCAGCAGCAATACTAGTTTGCTCTCTCTGGAGCTGCAGCGTGTTGTGTTGGGCTTGGCATGCTCTCATCTCTCTTAACTTGCACCTACTTTTATTTTGGTATATCAAATACCAGCTGTACCTCCCTTGAGTTGCAGGTCCATGTAGAAGAATCCTTCAAGATAAAAGGAGAGGACTGAAGTTGTTTGCAGCAGCTGTTGTGCTTTGGGGCACAGGTGGAGATGGAAAAGACAAAAACTGAGCATCCAGACATACAAATAAGATGATGGCCTCTTGTGTTTTTCTTTTTTTTCTGGCAGTTTTAATGGCTGGAAAGGTTTCTGGAGGCTGACTGCGTCTGGCTCAGCGATTGGTGTGAGAACCACAGAAACTGTTCCTGCTGTAGCCCTTGCAAGACTTGTGTCTCATGACACACTTGCTTTGCCTGTCCAGTGGTCGACTGTAAAGAAAACGTCGGTTGTTTTCTATATTCCTCTTGCTGATGACTAAGTTTTGAGGTCTGTTCCCGTAGTCACTAGGCCTTTCCAAGCCTGCAGAAACCAACTGTAAATTACACCTTTGAAAGCCTGCCTGGAAGTTCATGATCCCTTGCCTACCGTAACCCTTGTGCTGTTTTTCAAGCAAGTCCAGCTAATGCTCCCTAAGACACTTTTGGGATTGCTGGAGCCATAAGAACTGAACTGGGCAAACTCTCAATGTGGGAAAGTAATAGCAAAACAAGCAGTTAGCTGTATATATGATATATGGGGTATGGGTGGGGTTTTTTTTGTGTGTTTCTTTTAAATTCCATCTTAATTATTTTCCCCCTGTCCCCCCAGTTAAGTTGGAGATGGTCTCTGTCAAGTATTAGCTGAAACCCTTCCTTTCATACTCAAAGAAAGACTAGGGATCTGCTTCTGGGTGGGGACATACTGTTAATGTCTGTGAGGAAGGGGAGTGATGCTTCAGCTGCTGCTCCTGTGTGAGAGGAAGAGAGCACACTTTGGGTCCTCCCCCTGTGAGAGAGCAAATTATAGCTCCCATATTCCCCAAAGGGGATGGAATAGCCATGGTTCCCACAAAAGCAACGACAGGGAGTATCTGAAGTGCATGAGGGAGCTTTAAGATTAGATTTGCCACTGGCATGAATAAAAGGAGGTGTAGACTGGCCTCGTAGAGAGAGGACGGACTAGGGCCATAAGCACTAAGCACTTGGTTCAGAACGTAAGAGTTTGACATGAGAAACAATAGCTCACATAGACCCTGCCTGCTGTACAACAGGAGAAAACTTTCAGCTTCCCAACGTGTGAAACTGAGGACCATGGAAAAGGCATGTGAGGATTTGGAGGCTGATAAAGAAGCAGATGGCAGCTGAGCACAAAATGTTTTTAATGAAAATGTATCCTTATTCCCTTTTGAATTGGTTTGACAATGGCCCGAAAAGATACGGTGTATGAGGAGCAGGAGGGAGGGAATGACAGTGAGTGGGAAGAGCGGCCCATATGTGCCTTCCACTAAAATGTTTAAACATATGGAGACAGTAACATGATGTATTCTCACAAATATTCGGAATCTGCTCCTGTTTGTTTACACGGAGCTCAGAGGATAATGCAGTTGAGTGGTATCGGTTGACATGGCTCCATTGACTTGTGCAGTGCTTGCAGCGTGTGCCAGCTGGGAATCTGCTCCCTGTTGATTCAGCAGAGTAGTGGTGAAAACCATGTGCTGGACTTTTTTTTTTCCTCTTTTCTCCCTCTTGTTTTACCCTCTCTGAGGAGTATTCACTGTATTCCCCTTCCTTGAGAAATAATGAACATACCTGAACTATGTAGACAGGAAGAGAGGGGAAGAGGTTGAGACCCAGAGCTGCTGAATCAAATTACTCTTAGTTTGCTTTAAATTACATTTGTGCGGGTTTTTTTCTGTTTGCTGCTTCCTTTAAGCTTTTTGTTTTGGGTTTTTTTTTTTTTTTCCTTAAACCCTGAAATATAGTAGATATTGTGTGTATAAGCAGAGGACAACATGTTTTAAGTTTTACTCTTTCATAAGCAAATTGGATGTGGCACAATATTAAGTGAAGCTGGTCTGTGTAACACCAGTCTTATCTTTGTTGGCTAAAAAAAAAAAAAAAAGTATCATAAAAGCCTGACTGTGTTTTGAAAAGGACAGGTTGGTTGTTGCTTGTGTTTGGTTGGCATGCAAACTCTCCAGCAAATAAACATCTCCTGAAAGAAATAAACAGACACAAAAATAATAATTGTAAAAGGCACAGTTGGTGTCACTGAGTTAGAAAAATCTGGAGCACGTTAAAAAAAATTTGTTAGTGTTTTCCTTCTGAATGAAGTTTTTTGCTGACTTTCGCTCCCCTCCTGAGAAGTCTGCTCTCCAGCCAGAGGTTTCCCAGAATTTTCATTATGGCTGTGAGAGCATATTTAATTAGTAAGCTGGAATGGCCGCAGAGCAGTTTAGGCCAATCTGCAGTTAATTACTGTAGTAGTGGTTTATATTCTGAGAAGAGGGCTAAAATTAAACAAATGTATATTGCCATTTTTCTTTGTTCTGTTGTGAAATGCCATAACCTGGGAAGAATGTCTTGAATCTTGCAGCCTGCACTAGTCACTGAAAACTAAGTGCTGATGTTAAATACTCATCTTGGCTTCCTGGTTTCTTTTGGCATAAGGATTTGTAGAGGACTGTTTGTTTTGTGAGGTCTTTAAATTTGGGAGTTTTATTTTCCAGTAGTAAAAGATGATGCAGTGAACTTGGTCCACTGCTGACACTTTGCTACGCGCTTGGAAAAAACCCCAACCAACAAAGTTGTAAAAATACTTAAAAAAAATTTAGAACTTCCCCCCACATTTTGGAATAAAGAATCAAAAAAGGAGAAATGTTCTTTAGGGTTTTTAAAAATACCTTGTGTTTTTCCTGCTCACATGTACATGCATTTTCATCTTTTTTTTGACTTGCTTTGCCTTTGTCAGTCCAGAGATGTGTTTCAGTGTGCAGCAACATTCCAGTGGCCATCCCTGCTATTGGAGAGGTTTTATTTCTTTTAGTGTCGTTTATGTTGATGGGAAAGGGTAATCCAAGTGTTGTGGAATAATACAGTAAATGTTGCCATGATTTCAGTGGCAGTCCCATTCTTTGCAAGTGGAACGTGTGTGCTCAGTTATTCTGAGTAATAGAAACTCTGTTTTACACAGAGACCCTTCTGGTGGATTTGCTTGAGCTGTCTCTTTCCAAGAAAGCATTTCACCATCAGAAGAAAAACTGCAGAAATATAATTGGAGGTCACTGATAGGAAACAGGAATTCCCTGGTTTTCTGGGTTGCGTGTGTGTTAATTCCTGAGTTCAGTTTCCCTGATACTGTGTGGTAAAGGGCAGAGAAGAAAAAGGGTGCCAGTCCTTCCTACAGTAAGATCCGAAAGCATCACCAGATTGCACACTGTGCCTGTGTCAACCTTCTAACTGGTAGTGCCTGGAAAGAAGTCCTGGCCTAACCTCACATTACATGGAGGCCTGTGGGAGAAGGGAATGACTCCATAGCTCAAAGGGCCTGAGACTGTGGAGCAGAGGGGGAGAGGGAGATGATGTCTGTGATTCAGTGAGGATTTCTAAGGTGTTGTTTATTGATTTCAGACTTAAAAAAATTAAAAATTACTTGAAAACCTCTGTAACATCCTAAAGGGGCTTTCAGAGGTACTGTGTGTTAGTGATGTTTTAGAGATGTGATAATCTGGTGCTAGCTAAAGTTGGAAACAGAACACTTTTGGTTTTACTTACAACACTTTGGTGTTCTTGGTGACCTGCTTTCATCCCAGAGCGGAGGGTGATGCCTTCTTTAGAGAATTTTTTGGTTTACCTTCCTGTGCAGCAGTGCCGTGTTAAATCTGTGCAATTAAATACACATCTAAACTGGGACCAGATCTTTGATTAACGTGCTTAACATGGATTTCCAGGCCCCACTGATATATATATGACAAATGTTTGCTATTAGAATAGACAATTGTATTGGATAGTTAATTAGATGTAATGTAAGGCTTTAATTTTATGATGAATTTGCAAAACAACTGGGAGCTGGGAATAGCTAGCAGTGTTATAGGGAAAATGTCAGGGAAATGTCAAGTGTAAAACCAGAAGAAAGCTGTGTCTTTGCTGTGTTCTTGCAAATGTCGCAGGGACAAGGCAAGCTCAGCCTGGCTTAGCGTTTTCTGCAGTTCTCTGTGGCTCTCACCCATGCACAGAGTCCAGCCTGGAGCGGGTTTCTTGTTTTCCTGGGGATTTCTGTTTTGACAGGTGATGCTTGTATGGATGTCAAAGGAGGGGTGAGCTTGAGCTGCTTCTTTTAATCTTGGTAGGGGCCCTGAAATGATCTGTCCTCCACCCAGCTGTGTATTATCATGGAATGTATAGAAATACATCTCTTGTGATGACTGATCTGCAGTTGAATTTGCTGAAACAGACTGGAGGAGGTTTGGAGGTGGGCACGTGAGCCAAGCCACTGAACTTGCCTGCTGACTTTTCATAGGAAGAAAAGGTAAAACTTAGGTTCAATCCTGGATAGGAATCACTTTCTGTAAAAACTTTAAATAGGAAGAACTGTTTTTCCCTCTGTTTCATTCCCCAAACACACGCTAATGTGGGAATGAATTGTCCTTATCATTTTCATAAACTGTTTTTATGTGGCAAACAAGTTTTTCGGTGTTCAACAGTCGTCAAACAGCCTTTGTTTAGCCTTCCTTCCCACTAATAGTGGGATTTCCTTCTCAACTCTGTTTATGGCTCTGAGAATTAACTTCTAATAAAAAGATGCTCGGATAATAATACATTAGTACAGATTGTTGAATTGCCTTTTTCTTCTGAGGTGAACTCAGCCTGGCTCAGTTGTCATCTGTCTCTTCCTCCCCCTCCCCGGTGAAGTTTTCAGTGTTTGGAATGGAATGTGCATGTGCTCCCAGCCGAGCGCTAAAAATGAGTTCGCGAGGGGTTTGCCCACCATAGAATGGGGAGGGTCTGAGTGCCCAGAGCCTGGCTTTGGGAGCTGGGAACCATGTGCCATTCTCCCTGGGTTTTTTCTTTGCTGTTTCTTGCTGGGCAAAGTGAACGTGTGGTTACCTGCCCAAAGCACAGTTCTCTGTGCCCCAGCTAATTATTAAGTGCATTTGTGTTGCCCTGGGCTGTGTGGGCAAGAATGAGTTCAGCACATGACTTGAGGGTCCTGCTTGGGAAGACCAGTGTTTCTTGGAATTCGGTCGCTGATTTGTGTGTTCAGAGGGATTCGAGAGGCAACTCAAAGTTTTTGTTGTTACTAGTTAAAGTTCAGCTTGTGCTCTGAGGTGGATCAAACTTCTACTTGGTACAGCAGTGTGACCCTCCTGATGTGTTGCAACATGCTGGGTTAATAGGCACTCACTCAAGTGCTCCCTCCTTCACCAACAGTGCTCCAAAGCTGTCCAGACTCATCTCTTCCCACTGCACTCATCGTCCCCCCATTAATGGCTTCTCTAACTTATTACTCAATTATGGGATCCGTTTGTCTTAATTTGTTCTCCCCCCCCCCCCCCCCCCCCCCCCAC
>JAWWEU010000017.1:4020979-4034171 GCA_035583155.1 Acropternis orthonyx
CGGGGCCTGTTTATCTTAATTTGAGTTCCCCCGCCTCAGCTGATGTGTGAGGGATGTAGATGGATGATGAAGGGTTATAGTTTTGGGAAATGATGCCATTTAGGAAGCATGTTTGAAGTGTTGAGTGCGCAGAGCGAGTCTTTTATATCAACGCAGTCCTTGGGAGGAGGAGATGTTTTTCTATGTATAGAAACTTCCCGTATAGGATAGCGAGAGAAGGGTTGCAGGGAGGAGGGGGGGGGTGTGCCTGTCTCTTTAAGTGGGTTTATAATTGGCTAGGAATTTTTGTCAGCTTAGTCACTGCAGCATTCAGCGGATGAGGGAAAAAACCACAGGCCCCAACCGTTAGGGCCGTGGATAAGGCTCTGTCATCCCAAAGGAATGCGTGTGAACAAAACACTTTGTGCGGTGCAACCGTTGGCCTAAACAGTATTGCATTCTTAGAGCAGGCTCTGAGTCACATGGAGCAGATGGATTGTTTCACTAAAATGGGAGTTATGTATCACCGAGCGCTTGCATCGAGCTTTTGAGCGTGGTTCCGATAGGTCACGATATGTGAGGGTGATGAAGGGGTGGAAAGAGGTGGGGGGGCGGGGTGGAATTCAGCTCCTTGTTTGGTGGTTGAAATGGTTTCTGTGGCATTAAAAAGGTAGGAAAGTGTTTCACTTTGCTGATTACTGGGCTGGCACACCTCGAGGTTTCTCTCTAGATTTCAGACAAGCGTGGCCTCAGTTCTGAGACACTTTAGAGACCCCTGTTCTGGGGGGGGACAAGGAGAGGAGGAAACCCCCAAACTAAACCCCAGACCTATCGACTCTTTTCCCAGTGAAACCAGCTGCTTCGATCTTCTTCCCCACCCTGCCAGCCTTTAGTCCCAAAATCTTCCTCCAAGCCGTGCTCTCCAGAGCACATTGATGAGGGAGGGAGCAGCTCTGTCTCTGAGGGCACCTCTCTTTGGCGTTATCTCTTCCCTTTGAGGGATCTGAAGGGATCTGATAGGAGCGCTTCCCAGTCTCCAGCCTTCAAAGCGTGCAGGGGAGGAGCTGTGACTTCTGGCTAAACTATTTCAGAGCTGTCAAGCGGGGTGTTGTTTTTTTTTTTTATTTTATTTTATTCCCCCCCCCCCCTTCCTGTTTTGCAGGGAATCCTCTTTAAAAAAGAGTGCTGTAGGGTTTAGCGGCAAACCCAGCACCCAGTTGGTCGATGCTGACAACTGCTGTCACTTGGCAGCCTGTCGCTGGTGGGAGTGCAGCAGGTTTGGAGGTCTTAATCCGGTTATCACGAAGGCAGGTGTTTCGGAATTAGTGCCTCCCCATGTAGTATTAATTGAATCTTAAATCATTACAGCACAAAGGGGAAACATTGACTGAATTCCATTCCACCTCTGGAGCTTTCCTCGTGAAGGCAGCACATGAATAGGAGCTCTCTGTTAGAGAAGATGGTTTGCTTTCTAAGTGCCTGGTGAAGGGTGTTTGGCAGGATCAGAATTGACTGGTCCACGTGAAGCGCTACATACAGAACCGAAATTGCAGTGAGTCACTGTCTGCTCTGTCTTTTCTGATCTGAGAGTCTGGGATAAAATACTGCAGTGGGTGTTACGGATTAAACCAGTATGCAAATTCTTAATTCAGAGATGAAGCTTTCTTCCTCTTCTCCCCGCTGCAGTTGTTTGTCTGTGTGCATCCGTTTCTCTTCTGGAGAAAAGAAATTAAAATAATCAGTAATACCTTGCACCAGGAGATGAAGAGAGTGGTGGCAGGGAAAACGAATACAGCTTCCAGCAGACCAGCTGTAGAGACATTATTAAATTCAAGGGCTGCTTTAGGATCCACTAGTTTACAGGAGGATATAAGTAATGGGAATTTATCTTACAGATGAAAAAAATCATAGTCTTCCCAGGCAAAAATTCTATTTTTTTCTACCCTTAGGATAGTTGTTTGGATGGTTAGAGTTGTCTGCACCTGGCAGATGATCTTTTTAGGAGGAAAGTGAAGTAGAGGTGTGTGAGGGCATTTTTTGGAGAGGGGAATGCAGTGGAAGTCTCAGCATGGCAATGCCAGGTGACAGGGCAGGCCACTGCAGGCTGTGGTGATCACAGGTCCCAGCCTCCAGCTTCTCTTGCCTGGTCTAAAAGGAACATTTTGCTCTGTGAACTGACACTGCTGTTTTAATCATGGCACTGTTGTAATTGTGCTCAGATCTGTGTGCTGTACCTGCCCTGTGCTGTCTGTGCTCTGGATTTTGGCTACAGCGTCCATGTGCTTTCAGCTGAGATAAATTCAGTATCATGCATGTAGTAAGTAGTACCTGAAAACCTGAAGTTGTGAAGTTTTCTCACACTTCTTGTCTCCTTATTAAATATTTACTGAAATGGTAGCCAGCGTGGGATGAGGGAGGAGGAGGAAACTGTTCACCATCACGGGGCTCACCCATCACCATAAATGGTGCAAAGCTCCCCGCGGATCCTCCACCAGACTTAGGTTGTTGACATTAAGTGTGTTGTAATGGGGTTACTTCAATGAAATTGCATAGCAAGAAGCAAAAACATTTGCTTTTCTGTGTGTGCTGAGTGGGCTGCATGATCTGACCTGTATGCAAGGGTGCTGTCTGGACAAAGAATGTCATGAGCAAGTGGACTGCTATTTTGCAATGTTATCCTACTCATTCTTCTAGTATCCAGGAGACACTGGGATTGGTGTGAATAACTGCCATGCCTGGTTAAACGCAGTGCCCTAAAGCAGGAGTTAACAAAACCCCTAAAAGGATGATACCCCCACCCTCAAATCTTACAGTAAAGAAGTTTCCTCCCAGCTTGTGTTCCCAGCAACAGCAGCAAGCGTGGCAGTAACTTGCCTGGGTCTTCCTTTTCAGACCTCTGCCTTTGCTGTCCTTCCCTTCCAATATGCATTTGGGAATCTGGGAGCCCTCCCTTTGCCTGGCCCTTACTGCTGTTCTCTGCAGCAGCGCAGAAATGATGTGCCTGTCCAGTTCATTCTGCTGCTGCTTGGTAAACTAATGAGCAGAGGCACAGCAGCTGCCAGGAGGAATTCCTTTCCAGCAGTTTTGCGAGAAAAGTCAGCAGGATTAGGGCCTGGTTCAAACTTGATTGTTCAGCATATCTGCTATGCAAACCATTTGGGTGAGGGAGAGAGCAACCAGAGTGGCAACCAACTTTGCTTGAGGCAGAAACGAACTGTGGGAACAAGGAGGAGACTGTCTTGTCTTTATAAACCATAGTGCTGCTCAGAGCATTTTGGTGTGCTTGACTACAGACATATATGTATATGTGTTTTTTTTCTTCTCTGGAACAACACCCCGAGTTAGTGTCTGTCCTGGCTTAGAGGAAACAATTATTTCAAAAGCCTTTCTTAATAGCACTCTTAATCGCCTTGTGAGCTGCTCTGATGTTTTGCTGTTTGGATGTGCCTGCTTGTGCCAGATCGTGCACTGGATCTCACAGTTCTGGAGCATCTACTTAGTTATCTATCTAGGCAGGGAGCATTGGGGCACCTCCCAGGTATTTAAAAATAGAAATAAACATCTCATGCTTGCTCTTCCTTCCTTGATTAAATTTATAGGGTTTGTGTTGGGCTTGTTTTGGTTTGTGTGGGTGAGTGGGTGTGATTTGTGGATGAAAAATTAATTGTGAGGGAGCTGGAGTCAAAGGAATGTGTTTGTACATTAGTTTGGAAGCTGTGGGGTCTTTGGTCATTTTGTTTTCTGAAGTCAGTTTACGTGAAGCTTCTGCTTTCTGTGCTTTAAACTTTATTTTGGGGTTTGGTTTTGGTTCCCCATGACTGTGTAGTGAAATGCTGCTGCAGTGGGAAGCTGCGGTCCCAGCAGTGAGAGGGGATCTCTTGGTACCTTGGGCCATTGCCATGAAGCATTTGAAGTATCTCGGAGAGACCTTGAACTGTATTATGTGGAGTTACAGGTACAGAAGGTAGATTTTGTCATTGTACTGTTGGAAAGACAGTCTGGAAACAGGAACTTTCTAGGATATGGTTGTTGAAGTGTAGTGTCTGTAATCCCAACAGAGGAAGAGTCCCCAGATGCGATTATAGTAATGAGTTCTTGAGTAAAATTAGGTAAAGGACGTATTCAACTCTTCTTTAATTTTCCTGTTAAGTGCTTTGTTGTGCTGGTAATTTTTTTCCCATTCTTGTGAAGCAGGTGTGGTTTAACCTGCCTACATGCTGCAGTAATAAACATTTAGTGTTGTATGTAATACATGGAAAGTAAGATTAGCAGAAATAATAAAAACATGATGTTTGTGCTGCTGCAGATGTAAGAGCTAATGGGACAGCCAAGGGCAAGTGATGAACCAGTTAAACAGGGACCAGGCACTCTGGTTTAGCAAGCCCTTCTCTTTTGAACACAGCCATGGATGCAAGTTAGACTGTGATTACAAACTTGTTTGTGTGACTTTGCCTCTGTGCTCCCTGAGCCAAGCTGCCTTAACTATATCAGCGAATTGCTTCTCAAAATGACTTCCAGATAAATCATTATCTGTACTTGAATGACTCCTGCATCTGTAGCAGTCTTGTCTCCAGGTGAGGAAAGTGTTCCTGAGGGTCTTTTCTATGCGCATTTCCTTTGGAAGGCCCCTACTGACATGTTTTAGTCAGTTTTCTCACTACCTATTTTATAGGACTAGGTAAGAGTATAGTAATTTGTAGAGGAAAATATTTTGGGCCAGATGGTCTGTTTTATAGCACGGGATGTCGAGGATGTTTGATTTCTTACATCCTCCACTCCTGCTACTTCAGGCTGTGCCTTGCGCGGGACAAACTGTTTGGTAGCTTGAGTGGTGCAATATCAGCAGCTTCAGGTAAAGCCCAGACCGAGATGAGTTTTAGAGGCCTGTCCTCATGATTAAGGAAGCCTTTCTTCTTCCTGTCATGTTCTTACTCTCTGGACATTCTGCCAAAACCGATTTGCAAAACAGGGCTTCTAAATGAGCGCTGAGTGTTGCTGTGTGAATGCATCGTGCTTCGTCCTAGGACAATACTGATAAAATAAAAGGCATCCTCCAATTTATTGGAAGGATTTTTGTGTATATCAGCTTTCTGTCACTGACAGAACTGTGCTGCAACCTTGCCACTGATACTTTATCTGGGTTCCTGCTTGTTATGTCTTTAGTGATTTTTTTTCCCCCATGAAGCAGCAGGATCATATTGTAATGTAATATTTGGATTCTCATTTTAACGGTTTCCATGCACTATCAACATTTCATGTGAATAAAAAAAAAAGATGAATTTTGGGGTTGTCAGTGGGGTACCCTGATTGACTGATTTGATTTCTTTTAAGTAGTATTCTGGTCCGTGGCTCTCTGATGGGTGGTCTGACAGCTTAAATGGAAGGTGCCTGAAACCAGTAGTCCTATTTGAAAATGTAGGCCAGAGGATTTTGCCAAGTGTAAACATTGTCTCATGGTGTGAAAAACAACCAAACAATTTTGGTTCATTAATATAATTTACTTGAAGACAGACAATGCACTTGACATGGCTGTTTATACCCAGGCTTTTATGCCATTCATATATCTGATTGGTTTTTAAATTGGTCGGTTTAGAGCAGGCCAACCAGAAGTGGCTTTTATAATCCATAGTAGTAATTCCTAGATTCTACAATTACACTGGATTTATTTATTTAAGTGGGCACCTTATAATTAATCTTCCACTTAGCTTTGACAGGAGTTTCATTGGGCCTTTCCATAGCTTTTTGTTTTATAAGCCTGGAAGTCAGAGAGCCTTTGATTATTGCAGCTATTTCTGCAGGTAGCTGGAAAAAAAACCCCAGCTTAAATGTGGAATTGGGTTCCATTCCGTCCCTGTTGGAGCCAGAGGTGGGCAGACAGTGATTTCCCTGTGTTCCATGGCAGAAGCTCTAAAACCAGCATCTGGGTCTGGATGATCTGCCCTGGAAGCAGAGGGAGGAGGGAAGGATGCTATGTGTGTGTCCCAGCATGGAGTGATCTCTGCTTTCCTTTCACCTACCCCACGGACCTGACCGGGGACAGAACAGCACCCGAGCTGGGTCTGCGTGGTGCTGCTGCTCCCAAATGGGTGTTGAGAACATCCGTGTGCTCAGTCTCTTGTCCCGTGTGTGAATCCCACTCGGATTTTGTGGGCTCGGGAGCAGTTTTGCCCCATGTGGGTCATGGGGCTGTCATTGGGTTTGTGGGAGCTCCCCAGTCCTGTGCGTTCCCCAGGGTTTGTTATTGTCAGACCTCATTTTACCCCCCACACCCTTCATCCTCTTTTGTTAATCCATGAGTTCTGGGATTGTCTGAATAGTGTTTATTGCTTTTATTGTTTGGGTGGGAAGATGGCCATGGAGCTTTGATTGTTTTATGGCAGGAGAAAGGCCTTGTGGAACCCCAGGCACTTTGTTGTGTTTTTTTTTATTATTATTTATTTTTATTTAACCCCAACAAGGAGTGCAGAAAAGTAACCAGTAATTTAATTGCAAGTGAAGAATCTCTTGCTGGTTATGGCCCAGGGACGTGCTTTATTTGAGTCCAAAAATCAACCAGAAAATAAATTCTAATTACTTTCTAATATGTCTTGTTAAAGCATGGATCAGTCTGTGCTGCAAATGAGCTTTGGGGGTTCTGGTGAGAGAGAATGCAGACTCCAGTTTTGATGGGAGATTAAATGTTGGATGTCAGCTCTTTCTCTGATAACAATGTTGTTGAGAACTGCTCTGGCACACCAGATTCCCCGGCATGCCTGCAGCTTGCCATGGAAGTTAACTCGGGACTTCAGCTTGTTTTGTCATGCCTCATTTGGAAAGTTTGGATTTCAGAGGGGGGGGGAAATAACGCTGCCTGCTTTTAGCATCTAAAACTCAAGTGTGGAAAGCTGGAGTGCCTGATTTCGAGGCTTGTGAAAGAAGCTTTATGTATCTTTCTTCAAAGAATAACTTAGTTTTATCTTGTATCTTTTAAAAGCTTGATCATTAGATCATTGGTGTCATTAAAGTATCAACAGACAAATGATCAATGTCTTGTCTTGCTTTGCTTTGTTTTTATTAGGTTGTTGATTTTTGTTTTTTGTTTTAATTTTTGAAGATACTTTTCTAAACAACAGAGCCCTTTCTCTCAGCACGATTGATGTGTATTAAATATATTAGTTTTAGAAAGATGCTGAGCAGTGCTCCTTATGCTCTCTGTTCTCCTTTTCCTGTGGGTAAAGAGAAAAAATTATTGAATAATTTACTGTGTTCCGAACAGTTTAAAACTAAATGTTTGTAGACACTTTGTGTCTTTGTTAATTTATGTGCTAGACGCTGTTGATAAGGATGGGAAACATGTCAGCTGAATGTTTCCTGTGCACAGAAATTTATGTAGTTGCAGGTTTAGAATTGCAGTGACTGTCCCTGGTAAGAGAAGTAAGGAAATTTATGACTACTGCTCTCTTTGTAAAATAGTTTGAATAATCCCTAAACTGATTTTTTGTTCTCTACTTCAGTATTTTTAAATCTTTAATTAAATAATAATATTTGGATTAACCTGGACTTGTTCTCATGTGTCTGAATTTTGAAGGACTGTACCCACGCTGTGGTTGATGCTTTGTGTGTGCCTGTGTTACGCCTCTGCTTACACGAAGATCTGTAAAATGGTTTTGAACTTTAAGGTGTTAGATTGGGCTTGGTTTATATCTCTCTCCTGTGCTTGCGTTATGGGACAGTCACTTAAGTTTCAGTGTCCCATCTGCCCAATAAGGAGGATAATCTTATTCAATGTGAGTATTGTGGTGCACCTATTAATGTCTGTGAGTGGTTACAGGTACCTTTTTAATACAATATAAAAAATTGAGGAGCATCTTGCTCGTAAATTTTGCTGTTAAATGCATTTTTTGTTACTACATGACCCTGTTTTCTTGTATTTCCCTGGACCAGTGGTGTACAGGGCTATATTTTACGTTCTTTAGCTTGCTGCCTCTGGAAAAGAAATCTATTTGGGTGGGAATGTTGGAGTTGTTTTGGAAGCACATGTAAAGCATATTAAGCAAAAGAGACTTAAATTCATCACTGGAGTATAAATATCCCACAGGGCAGCTTACAGATTTTTCTTCCAGTGTGCTGCTTAAAGAGTTGAGGTATTGTAGGGGAAGGAAAGGAATACCTGCTTCTCTGTAGTTTTTTAACTCCCTGTTTTATGTATCTATTCAAATGTCTAAGGCAAGAACAAAACGCATTAAGATTTCTTTTTTGAGTACGGGAATAAAAATAGTCTTTTAGATAATATTCTGATTATCTTAATCTTTCTCATATTAATTGATATTGCTCTGTCACTGCTGGTGGAGAAGTAGCTGATGTGAACCAACGATATTGGCTCTGGAAAGCCTGATTTTTAAAAGTGTTTTAAAATGCACCTCAACAAGAGAGGGCAATGTTACTTATTAGTAGCTTGAATGAAACAATTTATGAATCCAACTCTAGCTCTTCTGAAAGACTGAAAATAATCTTATAATCTGTTCACGATCCAGTCTATTAGGAAATTACCTGTTTCACTTGTATCTGCTTTAAAAACGAGGCAAATTTCAGACCCTTTTCTCATCTCCAAGCCCAGTCTAGTAAGGCATAAAAGGTTTCAAGCACTGTGAGTCTGGAATTGTGTCGTCAAGGTGAAAGGGAAGGTGAAATCCATTATCTGCTAAAATGCTGGTGCAGGTATGTCTGTGGGAACATGAACTGCTGCACTGATATTTGCTCAGAAGCCTGCGGTGTGTGTGCATCCTGACAGTGCTTCTCCTCCTTGGGAGGGGGAATAGACATTGGAAAAATAACACCTGCAATAACAGCCTAAAATCCCGTGTGAATGAACCCTCTTTTTTGAATCTGTGGTTGAAAATGCAGGTTGTTTTGGCTTTTGTTTACAGTGCTGTAAAAGCTGGTCACCTCCTTCTAGTATAATTATGCAACCGAGTTCAGTTACGGAACAATGTATATTTGGCCTAAGAAAATAGGTCAGTTCTGTACTCCAAGTGTGTCTCTATGTGGTAGTTAGTGCAGGGCAGCCTGCAGAAAGCAAGACTGACTTAGTTTTGTTGTTTGATAAACATGTCAGCCCCGGCACAGCCCTGCTTTGCTGCCTGATCGGGCCTCTCCTGAGGCCACTCCAGACAGCACGAAAAAACCATCCTTGGACATGAAGTGGCAAATGTGACAGATTAGTTTGGTTCAGGTGTCACTCAGGAATATGTTATGTATAAGGTTTTGGTGCATGTTTATTTTCATTTTCAAGAAGCAAAACAACACTGATGTGCCTTTTTACAGTCAGCTCAAGTCACCTTGATGGAGGACTGTTCTGAGTCTTCTAGGAGCATGGGTGCTCTTTGGGGCATAGAAGAAATTGGAAAGGTTTTCCTGTAATAAAATAAGCCTTTAGCAAGCAGAAATGTTAGGGAGAGGAGATGTTGTTTGTTTTAAATGGAACAATTTCCCTCAGGAATAACTGGTTTGTGGGTAGCAAACAGAAATTTGAATGCTGTGGTGGGAGAATGTTGGCAAGACAGAGGTTTATGTACATTTTTGAGAGTGAATGTTACTGAAGTTCTTCCTGTAAGATCCTTTCTCAGAAAATAAGGCATGGTTGGAAAGGTAAAGGTCAAGTCACCTGAAAGGAGTGAGGCTTAGATCTGCACATCAGGGAGAACATCCCGATCCTGAGGAGCTTTGGCTGTGGGATAGTGCCACTGGAGGGACGGGAGGCAAGTCATGCTCATTTATGGGGAAAAGGAGATCCAGGATACTGAAAGGGCCTGATCAGATTCACTTGGCTGAGGCGGGAGCAGTGAAGGAGGAGCATGTGCTGCGTGTCTGGTAATCCTGTGAGGGTTGTGCCTTGCCATCTTAGTGCCAGTGACAAGGACCTGCTGCACAGTGGGAGTTCCCTCCATGAATTTGCTATACCTGTGGATCTTTAAACTAAAAATCCTCTTTTGTGCATCTGTTTTATGTGTAACTACAGTCAACAGACTGGCATGGGTTTGTTTTCCTTGCTCTTTTATTCACCTGCTAGAATTGGGGATTTACTGAAGTGTGGGTGGATAGTAAGCATTTAATTTATTGCAACTAGAAGGAAAATGCAGTAAACTTTAATTCTAAAGAAGCTCAAGTCTTTGAAAGCAATCCTCTGGGGAGTCATCTCTGTGAAGTGCATTGACTGAGAAGCATTGACTCGGTCAGGTTACGTTTATAGAAACAAACATGTTTTCCAAGACCCTGGTTGCAATTCAGGATGCCTGTTTATTAAGGCTGTTTTTCCTGGGATTTGGCTGGAGCGCTCTCAGAGGTCTCTGCTCTGTTCGGATGTAGGGCTGGGAAGCACATGGGTTTTGTGTGGCTCATAATCCACCATCTGAGCATCACCCCTTAGTTCAGCACAGAGGAACGCGAGGGAGGCTGAGCCGCGCGGGAGCTCAGCCGGCAGCATTTCCATCAATGCACTTCTATCAAGTGAAACACCAAGCAAGCAGAGAAACCATGGCATTTTTTGTAGCTCACAGATGACAAACAGTTGTGTTCGCTGTGGCTTGCGGACGAGGAATCGGGATTGCTGTCCCTGGGTTGGAGCTTGGTGTTTCCTTCTTGGCTGACACAGGTGGACTAAGCTCTTTGTCCAGCCTGGCTGCTCTGCCAAAGTCTAGGCCTTGACAGTATTAAACTGTGACCTGCAAAAGTTTATTTAGTAATCTTCCATGTTTCTATTTTATATAGAAGACTCTCCTGGAAATTCCCAAGGGGAAAAAAGAGGGGTTGGAGGTGGCTGGTGGTTGAAAGCTGTCAAGTTGTAGTAAAACTGGGCCAGTTGGAGAGTAAATGGCACAGTTCTGTGAATTTATTCATTACATTTGGCTTGTTTTGCTTTTTGGACCAGGCTTACATGAAAGGAAAACTCCAGACAGTGAGGAAGACATTATTTTACTATTTTAGTAGTTCCTCCTTCCTCTAAATCAAGTAGGGTAGCGATACCATTTCCGTGCACGGCCAAGGTGAAGGTTGAAAACTTCTTTAGGCAACACTTCTAGAATTGTATGCAAGACTGTTAAATTCCCCTCATTTTCCTGCCAAAAATAGTAAACCTTGAAAAATATGCAAAGCATTCCAAAGCTTGTAAGTACCAGCGTGCTGAACTACGAAGTGTTTGCATTTTAGGAGTCCAGTTTTGGATGCACTGTGGGCATATTTGTGTTCTCGTCCCGCGGGCTGCCCTGGGCTGCTGGGCAAAGGAAGGTCAGGACTGCTCAGTCCTGCAAGGGAGAACTTCAAAGAGAGCTCAAATCTTGGAAGAAACTTGACTGATTGAAATTGGGAGTCTATTTTTAATTACCGATGCTGCAGTTTAATACTGTAGGCATTGCTGTGTTCCAAATAGTGGTTTTTTGAGTGTTCAGGGGAGACCTTCACTGCTTGAACCAGCACTTGGTGAAGGTGCTTTCTCCCTGGCATTGCAGCGGCTGTGTCAGTAGTTCAGAGCACGCAGCTCTTTGGTGTTTTCCTCGCTTTCCAATCTGATATTGTCCCCGTGGCTCTGTGGACTGAATGTGATGCACTATTAATCACTTTGGGAGCAGCTGCCGCGTTGCTCCCAAGAAGTGATTGAAAACAGTGACACTGCTGGCAAAGCATGTTGGGATGTTTTGAAATAAAAAGCACTTAATCAACATTATTTAGATCAGACAGTCTTTTTATTAAGTGTTCAAGCCCTGTGCTACAGGATGATGCTCTGAGACAAGCTAGTTTTGCATTTTTTTTAAAAAAAAGTATCTATACCACATAACACCCAAGGATTTAATGTTGGAGTGTGCTTTTATGTGAGATCTTTTTAAAATTCTGCAAGAGATTACCTTTGCTTATTGCCTGATCTGAAACCCTGAAATACTTGATGTTGTATCTGTGAAGTTTTCTTTTTATTTAAAAAAGTCCCTGCAAATCAAGTGAGTAAACAGAAAAAAATTAGCCATGCTTATGTGCATTTAAGTGGATGTGTGAATTATTTGGATTTCAGATTTGCACAAAACCAATGCATTTTTTCAGACAATTAAATATTTCACAAATTAGTCATACTTAAACTGGCAATTTTTTGAAGTAACCATAAAAGCATTTACTGAGCTAAAAGAGTCTCTTGCTGCTTCCACTCCAATCCACATTAATTTTTTTCTAATTCATCCGTGCACCGTTGCCTTTAAAATTGCTTGAACTTTGGAATGCACAAATAAGTTCCATCCTTGGGAGTAAATTTAAAAAAAAAAAAAAAAAAAAAAATTTAAAAAACCCCACCGTTGTTGCTTTTTTCAACTTTGCCACACCCACCACAAGACAAATTCCTTAATTTTGAGCTGGGTTGCAGCGTAATCGCAGGGAATGGAGTTCCAGCAGCTGCGTGTGTTCAGCTGCTGCTTCTGACCACACCTGCGTGAGCGTGGATTTTTGGGATTGTGTTGGAAGGAAGAAAACTTGCCCTGGGCATCATCTTTAGCTGTAACCTGCTGAGATACTGAAAGCTGCAAACCTCTCTTGCTCCACACAAGTCTACTCTGTAAGCACCAGTGTGGTGAAGGATGAGGTTGGAAATATTAAAAAAGGGAGGCAAAGCACTTTGAGTTTCTAAGGGTGAAGATGTGTTGTGTTATGTCTCTGTTTGGAGAATCGTGACTTAATCTGCTTTATAAGCATCAAATGAAGAAGGAAAAGACACCTTCCTTGGGTGTGCCATGTCAGCACCTGCGAAAAGATGACACTTGTTTCCTTTAAAACAAAACAGTCTCTATGAAAAAGGCTGGCTGGGGGCACTTGGTGCTGATTTAGGGTCTTGCTGACATACCCCTCCACTGGTCTGGGTTTGAAACAGTACTTGGAAATACTTTAGGCTGTGACTGCCTACTTTGGTATGAGTGAAGGCCATACTTGCATTGTTAGCTCCTTGTTGGAGCTGATTTTCCTCCCCGTAGCTGGGCAGGAGCTGGTGGTTCCCAGCGTGGGGCTGGGGTGGCTTTCCCATCTGTTGTGCAGAGTCAGGCTGACACACCAAAAATCCCTCAGCTGTTCCCACTGTGAAGAAAACCTTCAGGTGCTGGGGAAATGAAGACCTGGAGAGTCAGAAATAAGTCTTGATGAGTGGGTGGGGTTTTTCTGTTTGATTTTTGATTTTTTTTTTTTTTAAGCTTTTTGTTTGGCGTTCTCC
>JAWWEU010000017.1:4034271-4048748 GCA_035583155.1 Acropternis orthonyx
CCCCCCGCCCCCACCTTTGGGTCCCAGTTTGAATTCTAGGGATCTCATCTTAAATGGAGCCACAGTTATTAATAGTGAGGGAGGAGGAGTGGAAGTTCTGAGGGTGTAGGGTTGGTAGAACACCTGATGACTCTCCCAGTCATCCAGATCCAGTAGGATCTCTGCATCTAAGAATTACTTGAGGGTTACTGCAGTAGCAGTGAAGTTGATATTTCATAGGTATTAAAGGAAAGATACTTCGAAGATGCGAATCATCAATCCCAAGCACAGGTGTGCTTTTCTTCTTTTTTTTTTTTTTCTTTTTTTTTTTTTTTTTACATTTTATTTTCCCTCTCCCAGTAGCATGGCTGCTTAAATGCTTCCTTGCCCTGTACCAACCTCTGTGCTGGTACAATTGTTTATGGACTCGAACAGTGACTGAGAGCAGAGAACTCCATCTGGGTTAAAAATAACTTGGTCCCAAAAAATAAACTGTATTTTTAACCTGGATCAAGTTTCCTGATCCAGAACACTGTGCAGCCCTGCAAACACTTGTAGTGATACAAGTGTGAAGGTGCTGCAGGGGTCCTTAGGGCAACGGAGGCACTTTGAGCCAGGTTTTATGTCATATCCCAGGTGCAGTAGGCTTGGCAAGCAGATGTGGAAACCACTTTCTCCTGTATGCCAAGCTTGCAGTGGTGGGACGTGTTTTGGGGGTGTTTGGGGCCTTCCTGAGTTGTAAATATTCTGGTGATGAAGTCCCATGTTTTGTATTGCCATTTAACCAATCAGACATAACTTTCAGCAATAATAATAGTAAAAAAAAAATCCATCTCCTTAATACTGAAGTATTTTAGTGGAATGGCCTGGGGAGCATCCGACATGCGACCGGAGAGAGAAATGGGACATTCTGGAGAGCAGGAAGCGTAGCTCTGCACGTTGTGCTCCCCTGGGTGCTTGGGGGGTCTCTGCTGCAAAGGTAGGATGGTGTTGAAGGCTTGTCACTTGGGGACAGAATTCCATACCTTATAGAGACGCCCAAGGGCTGCCAGTGATCCGCGTGTCACTCCGGGAGACCTTCGGTGTCAGTGCGTGTCATCTGTTTGATGGGATGTGCCAGTTCACGAGTTGTCTGTCTATTGTCTCCTGTCACCCACCCTCGGTGGCCTCCTCCTCACATGTCTTCCACTGCCTAGAAAAACACATATGGAGCCACCTTCTAGTCCCACCAGTGTCACAGATACAATCCAGGTCTGCTGGACTTGCTTTCAGCAGGTAAAAACTGGAATCTTTATGAAGCAAAAATATCTCATTTTCAATTCCAGCAAAGCCCTGAGTACCTCACACTTGGAAAAAAATTAACATGTGGTTGCTAAGGAGTGAGCATATCTTGCCTTTCCTGTGTGAAGCCTGCCAGGAGGTTTAGTCTCCTTCTGAATATGGATCTTACTTTCTCTGTGGTAGAGCTTAAATGGGTGTCCTGGTGTGGGGTGGAGGGGCACCCCATGGGCCTGGGGATTTTGGTCCTGACAAGGCATCTGGTTGAGACAGCTGAGTCTGCCTTGGGTCAGTCTTCTGCCCTCCTGGGACTTGGCTTCTGCCTGAGTATCAGGAGTGAGAGCTGAGTGGAGAAGAGAGGATCATGGGAACAATGGATCCATTTATGATGTGGGGCTGGGGGGAAGTTGGTGTATGTGGGTTTGTTTATTGTTTGTTTTCATTTTTTCGAATGCAATTTAGAAGTGTTAGAAAATAGAGTGAAACCTCCTTGCTTTTTTTTTTTTTCCTTCCTTGCACTTCAGAAAACTCCTCTAGCATGGTGAATCTATTTTGCTTAATTAGGGATCTATCAGAGGGATGCTTCCATTCCTATTATGGCAGATACTACATGTGCTTCCTGTGTGTTATCAGACGTGTTTTTAGGTCTGGGTTATAATCTGCAAAGCTCTCGTGGAACCGGCCCTGGTTATTTTAGAGGCTCTTTCAGTCTGTGGTCTGGAATAACACTGTAATCAGGGGCTCCAAGTGGACAGGGCCTGAGGTGATACTATCTGGGGGTGAGGAGGAGCTTTCCTGGCAGCTCTTAGCCTGGAGCTCTGTTTTGTGTGATAGGAGCTGGAGCCTGGAATTCACTGGTTTTAGGGTGAGAAGTGAGAAGATGGATTTTACAGAAGGTTTATCCACAGTGATAGCAAGGAGAGTGCTCCAAATGAGGGGACTTTCTAAGACAGTTCCTATATGCCAATACCTGAAGATCATGCAGTTCTTCAGAGTTTTAATTTTTTTTACATAGTTACCATGTTTTTCTATGTCTGATTTTTTTCTTTTTTTTTCATCTTGTAAAGAAATGGCTTCTATTTTACTGCAGTCAAAACCTGGTTTTTTTCCTTGGCTGTGTCATGACCATACGTTTATAGAATCACTTGTGAGAAATGCTGAATTATTTTCTGGCTTGGGAGATGTGTATGATTTTCAGAGATATCCTGATTTCACACTCCCTTTTGGTTTTTTGGGTGAGAATAAATAAATTCCAGTTCCTGAAAATTCTCATGTATAAAAATCCCAGCTGTTTGTGCATGTCTGCTGCTGAATGAAAATGTGTTGGATGTGGGACACTCAGATGTTTGACAAAAGACTTCAGAGTGGCAGCAGTGGAGGAGGTGGGGAGAATAATGTTTGTTTGAAGATCAGTGCACCCTGGAGAAGAAATTTATTATGATAGTATCAGAGTAAATAAAGTCCTCCTTTGGTGTAGTTTTGTTTGTGTCTTTCTAATTAGTATCATTCCTTGGGGACTGCTGGAGATTGGCCTGTGGGGGTTTATGATAAGGATGCACAAGGAATTTTTTTTTTGTATTTTGTTTCGAGCAGTTTTTTTTCCCCCCTTTCTTTACAACTGCTGTATGCAGCACTTTGGGTGCCAGTAACAAAGGCAAGAATTCCTTCTTAATCGTTCTGTTCCTACTGTGGGGGGGGAATTATCCCAAGTTTAGTGTTCATGGTATTAACTCTGCAGTAAAGAGAGAAAAGATGGTAAATACAAACCTGAGTTATGAGTTCCATTTTCTTTGTCCTGCATCTCTGAGGTCAGCATGGGCTTGCCCTGGCAGAGAAATGGGACTAGTCAGACTTTCTCAGTTCTAGCAGGTATTTTGTGTTAGGAGAAGCATATTTAGCGTCAGGAATTGAGGGTAATTGGTGTTGCAGATGGAAGGCACAGTGCCCTGATAAATGCTTGGATTTACAGGGTTAGACTGTGCACCAATTAATCTACTGGTGTATTTTCATGAAGAACTGAAGCAATTTGCTTTCCTACTCATGCATTTTTACAGATAGAGGAATAGTTTTTCACATAATTCCATGACTTATTGATTTCTCTGGGCTTCTTTTCCATCTCAGATCCTGCAAAGGTAGAGGTGTCCCTGCTCTGCAGCATCCCTGAGATCTGCACGGCGGGGTGGGAGCTCCATCTAGTTCAGTGTTGGAGTGAACTATAACAGTGAGGTAGCAGAAGCCCTGTCAGACACAGGGGTAGTTTAGCCCCGATAATCACCACTTCAGAAACAGTGTCTGGTAGGCAGCAGGTCTGCAGTGACTCAAGTCACTGTGACATTCTTTTGCCGTGAAGAAAGCAGCATGGTTGGAGAGCTTTGGAGTGTATTCTCATGTTCCCATCCCTGGGACTTAGATTGCAATAAGAAAAGCTCTCTAATGCCTCCCAGTATTTTTCTTGTATTTTTTACTGGTAATAAAGGGATGGGAAAAAATGGTCTTACGGTATTGGCGTTACGTACTTTGCTTAGAAAAAAAAGGTGTTGCAGTTTACCTGGACAGCAAGGTTTAGAGCAGAGACGTGGAATTTTCTGTCTTGGAGCAGGCGATGAGCTTGTGTGTGCTGCTCTGCTGTGAAACAGTTTATCTGTGCCCTGAGTTGTGGGTTGTTTTTTTTTTTCCATGCCTGTAGAAGACACTGCAGTGGTTCTTTTCTCTCTTGTGCACAGAGACACTCGGGGTCTGTAGCGTGTGGCGTGTGCTGCTGTGGGGGCTGCAGGTCACTCACTGTGCAAATGCCTGAGTGTTGATGGAGAGGCTGTAGAAGTACCCACAGTGTTGCTGCTGCTCTAATCCTGCCCTTGAAAGCAAGAATGTTGATGGAATCTGGGTCTTACTCTTCAGGTCTTGCATTCCTCAGTAAATAACAGGATTTGACTGTAAAATACCATTTGGGGTTTGAGTAAGGAAATGCATGAGAGGCCCAAATGCAGAATTGGGATGAGCTCGTTCTGTGCCTTCTGAGCAGGGAGAACAGGCTGTGGAGTCAGTTTGTGAGGCTGTACTTTAGCATCTTGCTAAAGTGCTTGAAATTGATACTGTCTTCCCTGTGGAAAAGAAACACCCCTCTGTCCTTGCTCTTTTAACGCAGAATTAAAGGGAGTAAATCTGGGATTTTCATCTGCCGAGGTGGGTGCTCAGTGTGCTGCAGCATAATGCTCTCCATCACAAAATGCACTGAGGCTGATCCTTTCTCCTCTCTGACAGTAACGAGGGGGGCTGACTTGAGGCAGGCAGCATCTTCCCATCCTTCCCTGATAATATAGTCAGCTTGGAAAAGCTTAATCAATGCGACCTGGTTAGAAGGGTTCACTCTGTGCAGCAGGGAAGAACTGCAGCCCTTATCACCCCTCCTGTTTTTCCTGTCTTTGGGAGCTTAAAACTGTCACTCCTCAGAAATTCCTCCTGCTGCAAATCCCCATTTCTCTTGTGTGCTCATGTTTCCTGAATGACCCTTATCTGTAGTGACAGGGCTTTAGTGACCAGTCGATCTGGATCTGGGTGGCCACTCTCTCTTATCTTGCCACATTGACTTTATTTTGAGAGCAAATTCTGCCTGTCATAAATGGAAATTACTGCAGTTCTTGCTGACTCTCTGGCTGTTTGAATCCTGCTTAGGAGCTGGATAACAGTTTTAGATAAAAAAGGTAAAAAATATTTAGGCCCTTGAGACTCTGCCTTTTTGGTGGTTGAATGTGGGAGCAGTAAAGTGGCTCTGCCATTAGCAGCAGCACAAATTCCAGCAGCTCCAGTGTCCTGTGGTGGCTGTGCTGACTTGAGTTGTGTCAGTCACTACAGAGGGCACAGTCAACTGATGCTGGTGTCATTCAGGCAGCTGCCTCTGGTGGCTTTTTCCCCCACTTCCCTGTTAATCACACAAAATTCCAAAGGCAAATAATTCAATTGAAAAAAAAGAAATGCATTAATAAAACATGTAGAACCTGCGTGGAGAATGTCCAGCCCATAAGGTCAGACACCAAGGCCCTGGAGTCCTGCAGCTGTGTTGGGTGACTGTCGCTATCACTTACTTAGCAAGGAATGGAAAAAACCCAGTGAAGTGGTTTTGAAAATCCAGCAGCAAAGAGCTCAGTCTGCTCTCTGACCTACACCAGAATCTGCTGGGGAGGGAGAGGGAGAACAGAGAACACACCAGTGGGGTGGTTGGTTTTTTTTGTCAGCAAATGTCTGTGTGTTTGAAGGCTCTGGTTGCACAGACTCAAAAGGGACAGGGAGGCTTTGCCGGCAGCTCTTTGTCCCTGTGGATCTTCAGAGTTTTGTACAATTAGTACCGTGTCAGTGTCAAACACGTTTGAAATCTCTCCAAGGCTCAGAGCTTACGTCGAAGTCCACGTCAGTAGTTTTCCATGTTAGAGGGGATCCTTCTGGTTCCAAGGAGATGTATGTGTGAGGACAATAGCTGTCTGTGCCTGCCAGGTTGTCAGGTCAAACAGATAGCAGGAAACTCCGGCTTTCTGTGCCCTGCGGTCTCATTTTTAACCCACTGGGGTCCAGAACCGTTGTCTTCTCTTCCAGCACAGCATGGACATCCAGCACGTGTTCAGAGCGCTGAGACGTCCTTCACTACTTGGATGACCTTAAAAGACATTTGACTGTGTATGAGCAGTTAGTTCACCACCCAAGCTTAAAACTCTGTCCCATGGTCTTCAGGAGAGTCCAGCATGTGCAGTTACCCCATAAATGCCTTTGCAGACCATATGTGGTAGCTCAGGACCCTCTTTAGCCTCTGTTGCTGTGTTATCCTACCACAGCAGCATCTCGTGGAGCAGCCCAGTAAGTAGTTGCAGATAGGAAACCTACATCTAACTGAGGAGAGTGTTACTGGCTCTTGCAGGGACCTCAGTGATACCATTTTTCTCTATCTTAATGAAGCATTACAGTTAGTTTACATAGTGATAAATATAATAATTATTGTAGCAATGGCTGGGTGCCCAAGATGCCTAGAAAGCTGAACATGAAATCTTTTTAATGGCATCATAATGGTCTTTGTAAGTGTTACAGATTTCCTGGTGTTACGTATAATAAATAATGCACATTATTTTCTGGTGGACTTGTACAACTCGACGGTGTGCACGCACACAGAAAAGACCTTATCTTGAGAAACTATGTTTTTTCTGTGGCAACTTGCTCTGGTTAGACAGTGTTCTGCAATGGTAATGCACAAGTTAAACTTACTACACTGGGCTTGTGGGGGAGCCAGTGAGCGTAGAAGTGGGGGGACGTGAGGTGGGAAAACACAGTAGACTTTGGAGGGTAAGTTGTGTGTCTCGCTCTCTTTGTGCATCAGTTTCTGATCTGTAAATAATACATTTCACAGGAACACCCAGCCTTACCTCAGTATGGCTTCCTTCCCTTCTCCCTCTTAAATCTCTCAAAGGAAACAATCTGTAGCCAGTGTGAGATGCTTGTTTGTGGATTCTGCTTCACTTGGCAAACCATGGCTCTTTTCACTTTGGGTCCTGTTCCTGGCAAGGGTCAACCGTTTAACTACAGAAATCCGCAGGAAGCTGTTGGACCAAGATGCAACAGGCCACAGAAAAGCTGCTTGTATTTTTTTTTTCCCCTTCGGTTCTTCCGGCAGATTTGAATAAAAAGTATGTGGAAAAGTGTCAGGCCCTTGAATTTTTAATATTAAAGTGTACTCCTTCCTCACAGTAATAGTTCTGTGTCAAGAGTGTCTGCAGCACAGTCATCTGTTGGAGATGAACAATGAATGATCAGAATTAGTGCTGAATCCTGTATGTCCCACCTTCCCTTATGCTCAAGGACCAGGGTTTCCAGCAGCTCCACATTTTTAGGATGTGTGAGTCAAGAGTTAACAGTGAAACTGTCAGTGTCTGAGTAGAATAAAATGCTGCATCCATGGCAACTACAAATGAGACAATATTAAAATCAGTGATTTTAAAAAATGCCATATTTGTAGCATTCTGTGAAAAGTAAAAGGGGGAACAAGTAATAAGATGAGAAAATATTTATATCTCTGGTGATTCGGAGCCATGGTTTCTGTATTACTTTGACCAATCTCAATAATTTGGGTTATTACTTGTAAAGAGCACAGTATCAAAAGTGTCTGGCATGGTGGTGTTGTGCAGATCACTATTTGATGAAACTCAGTATCAGAGACTTATTTTTACTGTGATTTTGATTCTTTGGCAGGAAAGAGAATGAAAAAGAGATGAGAGAAAAAGGGTGGGTAGTGAATAAAATATATAGCCCTTTCCTTTAGGAATACAACGTGGTCTATCTCTCAAAGGAAATTTTGGAAGTCTTCATTCCTGTGAGGTCAAGCAGAAATAAGAAGGGTCTTTTAAAATTCTAGTTTCATTATGAATCTTATCCAGCAGAACCTTTCCAGCACATCCCAAGTACTTCATTGGCTGTGTGGTTGAAATATTCCGGTGCTGCCTTGGAGGATGGGCTTCAGGATACCTCCCCAGCTGCAGCTGAGGAACAGGACTCACCTGACAGCTGTTCCAGTGCACAGCATTGCCTTTTTGTAGGCCCAGTGTATAACCTTCTAAGTATGAAGAGTTCTGACATACCTTGGGGAGCTCCCGACAGATTTAACAGCGGTGTTCTCAGATGCCCCCTGCTCTGTGTGGGGAGGTTTGTGTGATGTATGCAGGCACCTTCAGTTTGTGTATTTGAAAAGAAATAGACATACAGTATGCACACAAATTTTAATGTTTTATATAGTGTGCAAGGTGATTAATCTAGTGAATCTTTTATGTTTTAATTACCCTGTCTCGCTCTAAAGACTACCAGTTTGCAGGGTTGAGCAGTTCCAGGCTAGTAGTCATCAATCGTGTCTGATGTTACAGTTTTAATTGTTGCTTATACTTAATTTCTAGTCTTAACCAGAGACTTCTCTGGTCACCCAAAATGCCCAGATGCCATTCAGTCGCCATGGTCAATATGCTGAAATACTGTGGTGGATTGGAGCTCTCTTGCCTTTTCCCAGTAACTGGAAGTGCTGGTTGCGTATTCAGTCAAGCGCTGCTTGGGACTGTGAGCTCCTTCCTCCTCTCTGCATACTAGAAAACGAATGGTTTTGCTTTGCCCTTTTTGGACAGCAAGCTGATGTGCTGGAAGATGCTGCCAATACCTCTTTTTGCTAATGGTTTAAAAAAACCCATTAAATCTTCGGGCTTGGTGGAATCATCAGGGAGGGAGCTCCTTCGCACCGCGTTAAGCGTTTCCTCCTTTTGCTCACTTGGCTACCGGGCGGCTGCTGGTGGAACAGGGAGGGTTCTGCCTCAGGCTGGTGCATGGTGAAAAAATCGACTCTCAGAAGCAGACACAAAGTCTCCCTGGCTGTGGAAAGCCAATTAGTGCGGGGCTGTGCAGGGTCAGAGTTAACCTTGGCTCTGTGGCATGTGTCGGGGTGAATGTGCAGCTTCCTCAGAGCACGTGTTGGCCCAGGGAATAGGAACAGCCCCTGGATCTGCCCTGCTGAAATGCAGGAGCAAGTATGCACAAGGATTGGGAAAGGAAACAGGAAGGGAGACATCGCTTGGCACAGGGGGGGTTTGTTGGCCTGGAGGTTACCTTGTCCAAAGCTCAAATTCAGCACAGACAATACACTTCCTCTGACCTCGAGTCAATCACTTAATCTGAGTAATCTTACTTTGTGGTTGGCGTTCCTGTTTAAGGTAGGAGTGATAGTGTTAGTGGCTGCTGTCTCTCTCAGGTGTGTTGGGATTAGTGGGTTAAATTTAGTTAAGACATGTCAGGCAGAAGTAGGAGATAAGTGCAGGAAAAACGCTGCTGTGACTGAAATACCATCCAGGAGTAATCTTCTTGCTGATGCTTCCCAAGCACAAGTCTGCCTTGGAGAGGGAATTTCAGAGTTTGAACTGTGGGAGTTAGAACAGGTTCTCCAATACTGGGAGCTTCTATGTCATACTGAGGTGGGATTACTATTGCCATGTTGTCTCTTAGTAAATCAGTGAACAGCCTTGTTCCTGTAAAAAACCAGTTACATGCAGCAAACTAAGCTGTCATTTTAAGGCTCTCTGCAGCATTTTAAAATGATGATTAAACTGGGTGGCTCAAGTAGGTGTATTGGTAAAAAGGGTGACAGGTTGCTACTGAGCTGGAGGAAGTTCAAGTTGCCTCAGCTGGTGCACAGAGTCCTCAGTGAGGTGGACTGTACTCCCGGCTTGGATTACCTCTGCAGCTCCTGCTTTCTGGCACAGATACTGTTTCCCTCCAAAGGCTGAGGAAGGGAGGGTTAACTATCAATGGAAATTTCAGCTGCCTGAATTGGCGACTTCTGACTTGGCTAAGGAAGATAATGAGTTACCTCTCCCTGATGTAATAATGTAATAGCTTATTGGCTTTTTAAAGGCTTTTAAATAAGTCCGTCTTAGGAAGTAGTATGGAGGGAATTGCCAACTCTCTTTCCACCCCACCCCCCCCGGAGAAACCCTAAACCTTCTTGAGTCTGTAAGAGGGGATTTTGGGGGTTTGGGTGGGAGGAGCTGCAGAAGGGGAGGGGTGTTGGATGTTTTGCTTCTCCCTTGGCTGGAATGCTTGAGATTGAGTAACTGGGGTATCGTCTGGCATATCCGAGGCCAGGGCTAAAGCTTACAAAAGAGCTTAAGTCATTTCAGTAAATGAATTTAGCTGTTGTCGATCTACATCCTGTGCTTGTTGAGACTTTGCTGATTCCCAGCTGTTTTCTATTGCTCCGCTGCCAGCAGTTGCTCCACCTCCCCTCCAGAGCTGGTGGAATAATTGGAGAGCTAACTTCCTCCAGGCAAAGTCAGTCAGGTCTGCCTAAACCTCCCAAGTGATGGGAAGAACGGGGCTGGCTCGGGTGTCTTTGGTGGATTGGGAATGCTCCTGCAGCTCCTCCCTCATCTGTGCAGTTGGGCTGGCAGTGACTGCTTGTGGAGAAGCAATTTGGGTATCCTTGGGAGCCTTTCTCTTGTGTGTACACCGAGCCGCACCGGTTCTAGTGCTGTAGCAGCTTGCTGTAGTAGAGGAGGAGGAGGGAAACCAGAGGGATGCTTCCTACAAACTGCTCAGCTTTCCTGGAGGCAGTGAGGGACAGGAATGTCGTGGTAATGTTTAAATCTGTGTGAAACAGGGCCTTTGCATGTAGTCGTAGGAAGACTGTAGGAAGGCTGTCGGTAGTAAGAGTAGGAGATTAAGCAGGTGCTTATCCTGGAGGGTGCGAATTTCCAGAAAGGAGGAAAGATAGTTGAGGTTTCTGATCCCCTTGATCAGTCCATAATCTCACTGTTGATTTCTATATTCAACTCAGTCCTCTAGGACTGATATAATACAGAATGTATTCAGATTGATTTTCCAAAGAAGAAGGAAAAAGGTGATCTTCTTTTTCCACAAATTATTTGTCATGGGCCAAAAAGGCAATTTTTCCTTTTCAGTTGTTTTGTCCCTCTGATTCAGTAAAAATCTTCTAGTGGAGTCTTTCTGTGGACAGAATGTTTTTATTAACTTGGAGGTAGTCAAAGTACACAACAAAATCCCTAGAAAGTTCTTCCAGGGCTCCCTTTTTTACAAACACAGCCTTGGGAAACTCTTGAGGGGATTATGTTATGATTCACTTTGAAACACAGGGAATTGAGAGGCAGGATCCAAACCTGGTCTGTGGCTCTGGATGTTTGGAGGTCTTAAGCTGTTTGTGATGTTTTTGCCTGGAGTGAAGTCTTCAAGTGTGCATTGAGTTACTGTTGGGTGGGGGATAGGGAACGTGGGATAGACTTGTCCTGATTATAACCTGATACCTGAAAATGGTTTTAAATTGAGAAAGTGAAAAAGATTTTGTGCCTTTGTCACTGAAAACAGCCATCCTTAGAGCATCTCTCAGGAAATAGCACAGGCTCTGCTGGGATGAGAGGGGCATAAAGCTCAAAATGTTTTAGTCAGAAATCTCTCTGAATACTGAAGGTTTTGCTGAGCATTGGAGGAAAACTTCAGAAGAATTTAGTTTTTTAATGCTTTTCCCCCCTCTTCAAACAAATCTGCCTCCTCAGTGAGCTGTAATTTTAGTTACACAGGTTAAGACTGGTGGCACTGATTTCAGTGTAGCTTCTGCCACTCTGTGGACACAGGAGCTTGTTGTGTGTGGTCTGTCTTCACATCATCTTCCCTCCCCTCCCTCCCCCCCTGCTTGAACTGGAATACTGGGATTCTGCAGTTTTTTTCAGTTGTAGTATCTGCTCAGTGGGAGTGTGAGAACTTGTGATGTAAAACTCAGTTCTCACTTTCAAATTTCTTAGTAGTTGGTACAGGAAGATAGACCATTGCTGAACTGCACACACTGGCTGGTCAGTGAATGTAATTACAGAACTCCACAAAATAAGAAAAATAAATAAATCTATAAACAGCATCACTCTCTTCATGCTGGCAGCCTCATTCTTGAGGCACTTCTCAGCTTTGTAAATGTTCTAAATTAAAAAAAAAAAACCTCTCTTTATTAAGCTTTGACTAAGTAGGGGAAAACTTTAACACAACCAGACTTAGTGCAAAAAAGGCTCTTAAAATGAAGTAGCCGAAATAATGTTTAAAGATTAATAGCCTTGATTAGTTTCCTATGAACTGAACATCTAAAATTAGAGGCTGCATTTTGCATTGGTTCATGTTCTTGCATATATTTCACTCCGGGTTATGAAGGTTATGTTTTCTGAGCAGGGATTAGGAGCGTGGAACAAGTTATGGATACTTAACTTGGCAAATAAATCTGTCCACACCTTCTTTTCCTTTTGGGAGATTTGCTGGGAGCGAGGTGGTACGAAAGCAAGAAAGGAAGATGCAGAACTTGTGGGCAAGTCCCAGACTTTGTAAGATCACACACCAAAACAGCTTCCTGAGACTGAGCTGCTGCTGACACTTGTTCCCAGCAGTTCTGTGTAAACAGTGAAATCTAGAGGGGCGTGAGGGGCTGATGAGGGTGGCAGGGTGTGCTGGGATTTGGGGGGAACAGGAGAAGCTGGTTTTGAATGTTAGAAAGACTGGATTTCAAACTGTGTGTCATTGGCTGAGATACACATTTATGCAAAGCTCTTTGGGTTCTGGGGCTCAGTGATTCAGGTTTTCCAGCTGTTGCTTTTGGAGGTGAACCCTTTCTCATTGGGATGGAGAGAGCATGAGGAGAGACTCTGACAAAGCTGACATGGTTAATATTCCAGTGCAGGGAATAATCCAGGGGTTTTTCTCCAAAGACTGTTTCATCAAAGTTTCTCAGCCAGAGATTCTGTATCTGAAAGCTGATGGTGTCAGTTTGGGGATAATGAAGGGGGAGGAGGATTTGGGATTAAAATTACTTGCTGCCTGGTATGTGCTATAGATAGCTGTGAAACAGTGCAGTTTGTTCAGGGACAGCTTTGCTACCTGGAAATAGAAAACAATCCTGGGGTGAAGCTGCATCCCGCCAGCAAATTTTGTAAATAAAGGAACCTTGTGTGCAATGACAGATGAGTCCACCCAAGTCTGTGTGCTCGCAGAGGTGTGTGTGATCACAGCCCTGTGGTGAATACCAGTGTTCCTCGCGCTTTTGTGGTTAAAAAGAAATTAAAATTGTGGCTTGATCTGGGGGGGGATCAAATAAAAATTGCATGTTGGATCAACGATCTTTAAGCTTGTTTCTAATACTTTGACAGCTCCAATGTACATAGTGCAAAGGGGGTGGAACAAACCCCTCTCAGAATTAAGAACCTGCTGCCAGCAGATCAGTGACATTCCGTGGTGAACCGGGATGCTGAATAATATTTTTCCATCATTGAAACCTACTGTTTCCTTTTGAATTTATGGATGTTCTTTTTCTGGAAAAAGAATGTTTGCTTTACCTCGTGTTCCTGATAAAGATGTGGAGCTCAAACCAGAACAGTTTATTGAAATTTATTTTTGTAATGAAATATTAATTTATTTCTCCAGTGGTCACTTGGCCAGAATCTCAACTTTGAACTGGCACTGGACTGTAAAGCACTCGAAGTACTGTTGTTGTAACAGGGTCACTGTTAACTTAGTTTTAGCTCTAAATATAAGTCCTGTTTACTTAATTTTAAGACAAGGAACAAGGCAGTGGAATGGCCTGATATGCATAAGAATGTTTTCTATTTTAATAAGAAATTGTTGCTTTATCTCCTCATCCCTGGAGGGATCAGCCCCGTTCCAGCAGCACCGCTATGGGATGCTTTTGTGGCTGAACAGGGAAACTGAGAAGTGTGACTTTTTGGGGTGGGGAAACTGTCACTTCACTGAAAAGCAGGAGAAAGAAGCAGTGATGAAGTAAAGACACACAATGCATCTCGAGTCGATGTCAGTTGTGGTGATTCATTAAAAACAGGTAAATAATTACAAACAACAGTTCTTAACGCCAGCATTTTGAATGCAATATTTCATAGCAATGAGCCTTGTGTATTTTCATTCTCCTAGGATAAAGTATCCATTTGAGCTGAGAAAAAAACCCAGTATCTAGACTATGATTAATGCAGTACTTGAAAACATGGCTTTTTTTCAGAATAACGCCTTGTTTCTGAGAGGTTTAAGCATCACAACTCCTCCTTGCACAGAGAAGTCTGTACCTTAACATCTGGTGAAGTGACTCGTTCAAGGTCACAGGCCTTGGCATCGCCTGAAATAGAAGTGTGATGCCAGACTTGCTGTTCTCTGACATAACCACCAGACACGCTTTCCCAAGTCATTCTAGAGCTGAGATGACTGTTCTGAACTCGGGAACATGCGAGACCTCCTGAAGAAGTCAAAGCTGAGCTTTCAGCAGCCACGGTTTTAGTTCCTGCATACATAGAGTATGATCTGAGGATGAGGAGGCAGCGTACAGGTGAAGGGATAGGAATTACAGCGGATCTGTGGAGAACATAGTTCACGTGGAAAGAGTCAGTTTGTTTAATGCAGTACAGCAGTTTGATTTTTTTAAAAAAAAAAAAGTCTGAAGACAAAGTGAATGTAAACAGTTAAATATTTCTGTTATCATTTTACTTGAATTTTGGATCTATCAAGCAGGTATTCCTCAAATTCTTTCTGCTCTTGATGAATTACTTGAACAAACATAGACTTTATCAAGGATTTATTCTGGTGTCTGGTTGTCTGCAGTTTGTCTGCTGGTTTTTCTCATTAAAGGTGTTGCACACTTGGGGGGGGGGGGGGGGGGGGGGGGG
>JAWWEU010000017.1:4048758-4099245 GCA_035583155.1 Acropternis orthonyx
TGTAACAAGGATTCATTGTGGTGTCGGGTTGTCCGCCGTTTGTCGGCGGGTTTTTCTGCTTAAAGGTGTTGCCAACGTCCCCCCCCCCCCCCCCACCTTTGCTTGCCTAAAACTAAAATCTACAACTGCAGAAATAATTTGCAGAGTTTGAGTAGAAGAAATGAAAAAGTATTGATTTGCAATGCATAGATATGTTTTCCACTGACTCCTAAAGTCAGCACAGTCTTTAAGCATCAAGGATGCCGCTACCAGAATTTGAGTATGTTGCTAGGAGTTAAGGTTAAAGAGTAAATTTTCGTTGCTATATGGACAGCTTGTAACAGAGCTCATGAAAAGCTAATGCATGAGATGAATAATTTTTTTTCTCCCCTCTCTGAGTGTAGAGAAGATTTCCAGCTCATTCTGGCAAGAGGATGCAGGGAGAGGAAAGGGGTAGGAGGGATTCAGCTGCAGTTTCAGAGGTCCATAGAAATGCTGGTACTTGGGGCCGTTTGGATGCTATGGGTCAGAGGCTGGCATGTGGATAGCACAGCTTCCTGCATAGCTTTTGCATCTGGAGTTTTCCCCAAGAACTGGAGTTTGCTTTGTGGCTGTGTTAGAAGCCAGATCCTTTGTCACATTTACTGAGCTGTCTGATGACCTCAATACCTGACTTCCAGGCTTGTATTGCTGAGTAACACTAATTTTGATAGGCTGTCCTTTAAATTCCTTCAAATCCTCACACAACAAGCAGCAATATAATGTATTGTGCTGCTACTTCATGGCCAGGGTAGACCAAAACTGGGTGATTTCTTAAAAAACACCCCAGCTCTCTCAGCCTGTCCCCTTAGCAGAGCTTCTCCCGCCCTTGGAGCATCTTCACAGCCTCCTCTGGACTTGCTCCAGCAGCTCCATGTCCTTCTGTTTGGGGCCCCGCTGGCGGCAGAACTGCAGGTGGGATCTCAGGAGAGCAGAGCAGAGGAGGAGAATCCCCTCCCTTGGCCTGCTGGGCATCAGCCCAGGACAAGGCTTTAATACCTACCTGTGCCTCTGGGGCTATGTTTTTTGCCGAATCAGTGATGTGTATGTACACATCAGTAGCAAATAATTGTGACAACGGGCTTGAATGTTTTAAAATTAAAGGTGTTCATGCAGCTGCTTGGTGTTTTTCAGCCTTAAAGAGCTGTGCTGCAGGCTCATTGCCTACAAGAAGCTGCGGGGACAGTCCCCTTGCTTGGGGTGGCTTGTTCACCGGTGTCTCGGTTCCGCTGGAACTCGTGTGTGCAGAGTCCAGTGCTCTGCATTTAGAGTAGCGAGGTCGGTTTGTTTTATTCCCAGAGCCTGGTGAACGTCTCTGACTGTGTCAGATGCCACTTCAGTGCTTTGCCAGAGCAGCAGTTGGAGCAACAGTTGGCGGTGCTTGGAAGCATCACCTGATGGCTTTGCTCGTCTCAGCGCTGCGTTTTTGTCAGCGGTGCTGGAGGGGCGGGCTGGGGGGTTTGGTGGCTCGGGAGCTGTGCGGTACCCGAGCAGTGGGGTTGAGCTTCCCTTAAGGCAACGGCAGACTTGTGAAACCCACACAGCAGAAAATATTCATGTTTTGTGCACTCTATTGAAAGCTTTTGCTTGCTGTTGGAATAAGCAGTGTCTCGTGTTACCAAAAGAGATGGAAATAGACTGTAAATGAGATATTTTATTTTTTCCCCCCGCAAGTTTAATTCCTTTGTACGCTGGCTAAGACACTCGTCTGTAATCAGTGGCAGGTTTTTGCCCTTGGCCAAATCAGCCTGTTGAGAGGGGATGGAGTACATCCCACATGGTGAAGCCTCTTTATTGCTCCCTGGAGGGAAGGAGGCTTCAGATCCACCACCTGGACCCCTGCCCCTGCTGCTCAGGCCTTGCTTGGCTGTGGATCTCTCTGGCAGCCACGGCTGGCCAGGGAAGCCTTTCATTGCTTCCTGGAGTACTTCCTGAAAAGTCTTCAGGGGCTCAGTGAGATAAACCTGCTCGTTTCCCCTACGGTTTCCTGATGACTGGTCTGCAGTATAACTTTTCCTGTTTCTAAGGCAGGGGGAGGTTTTTCTTCTCCACCCACCAGACTGACCAGTCACATTTGTGGGTTGTTGTCTTGTACATCCTTTTGCTGTAGCTCTATTTTACTTTCCTCGTGTTAGTTTTACTGTTTTTTCCTCATACAGACAGTTCAGAATTAGCTGTTTAAATCGTGACAAACCTCTGATGGCCACAGGTTTACTTGCACATGCTTCAAACTGGGGCCAGACACAGAACTGGTGAGTCCTTTCCTTCCACTGCAAATCAATGCTGCACATGGGAACTTTTTAGTGATCTTGGATGTTCCTCATAAGCTATTTTGTAGGAACCATTTCAACCTCTGCCATCCAAGGAAAAACTTTCTGTTTGGGGTTTCTCCTCGTCCCAACCCCCAAAAAACCCAGACTTCTCTCTGGGATCTAAAAGAGTAGTTGGCATTTGAACTCTTCATCCCTTAACTTCAGTATTTTTCTAATTGTTGAGGTTTATAAATTCTTTGTTGTATTTGGTAGTTTTCCTGACAACTTGTGATCAGAGCTCTCTGAGTGAAAATAACCTCATCTTTGGTGGTCTCGTTGCTGCACTTTTGTGTGTGGCTGACCAGTTCAAAATATGAGTTACCCAAGTGCATTAATTTGATTTACAGATTGAATACATTGTGATCATATATGAGTGTCTGTAGTGTATTTTATGTATGTTTGCAGTGTTACATATAAACAAATGGTACATTTGTTCTCTGTAAGTAGTTTGTTTCTGCATCCTTACTTCAGAAAATAGGAAAAAGTTGATCAGTGTTAAGTCAGTAGTGTCTAGTTATACAGTCAAGTATTTTAACCAATTCCCCACTGATTTGTGGTCGTTATTTTTTAACAATAAAATTAATTTCTGCTACTTTAAAATAGGCAGATACAGTCAGGGAACTAAGAGTGTAAATGTGAGCTTTGTTTCGGGCGGCAGGAGAGGCAGAACTGAGTAGAAGTTAACTTGCAACGGTGGCTCAGGTTGTAATTAGATCTAAGAAACTGGAAGTGCTGTTAACTGCAGTGTATTTGGGGCTTCTGAATTTCCAGAGCTTTGAAGTGAAGAACAATAAAGTGTAGCATGTGGAAAAAGTTTTCAGGGCAGTCAAATCTGTTATTTGTGAGTAAATCTTAAATTCAAAGTACTGTCCCAGCTGACAACAGTCTAGATGGTAGAGTTCCAGAAGGAGCTGACTCCCTGCTCCCACACCTTGCACTTCAGGAAAGCAGACAGCTAATTGCATCTCTACCCTAACTGACTGCAGGAAATAATCTTAAAATTTGGACTTGATTTGCAGTGAAGGACTGGAAGCTCTGATTGCCAAGCTGCTTTTTGCCCAGTTACTGAGAGCAGCTCCTTTCACGTGCCCACCCTTGCCATCATCCTTCCAGAGCCGGCACTGGGCTCATTTTTCCTTTTAATTTAGCTCAGGGATCACAGACGATACAGGAGCAACCCGTCTTTTACTATGTATAAAACCACACTCAGTGTCTGTGTGATGTGATAGCAGTGCTGGTATTTTGGGTATAGGATCCATGTGTTTTCCTGTCTCTTAGGCAAGTGACAGATTCCCATCTCTTGTACACAGGAGGGCCTCTGAAAGGCTGAGCCCTAAGCTCTGCATGTTTTTGGCTTTTGGAAACCCTGAACACGTGGCTGTGCATCTCAGAGCCACTAGTTGCTCTAAACTTGTATTGCTCTGTATTAGTTTCCTTGTCCATGAGTAAGTTCGTTCTGTAGCTGATATTAGGTAGTTTCATACTTTATATTATCTGGCAAGGAGACCATTTTCTCTAACTTTGCGTCCTTCAAACAAATACTTATTGCCAAGAACTTGTGGCAAGGGGTGGGGGGGGGGAGATGATTGCAGTAGGTGGCAGCTTGTGAGTTGAATTATATTTCCCCCCAGTAATGTTGTGTTCATCTAGGGGGGAAATGAAACTGCTTTTCATAATCTGGTGAGTAGCAGCAAACCCGACAGCTGTGAGTGTCTGCTCGGTGGGGACCTGCTGCTGCCAGAAACTGAGCTGATAATGTAATTAAGGTCATTCTAACTGCAGCAGCTCCTGCCACCCGAAACATAAAAATCCAGGAAGCCCATCATGCAGGAGGGTGGTCAGGAGTGGGTCCTGTTGGGTAGAGAGAGCTCTAAATCCATATGTTGGAAAACAAAGGGAAGTTCAGAGAAATTGAAGTTGGTCACAGAGGAATGTTTGATACAAACATCCTATGGTTTCAGGACATCTTTCACGTCACATTGCTGGAGGTATTTCCACAGCACCCTGTCCACAGCACGCACAACTCTGTGCTTTGCTGGAGGATTCTTAAGAGTGGCTGGAAAGGTTTAATTTCTTCCAAAACTGGAGGAAGGTGGTGTGTAAGTTGTGCTGTGCTTTGGTAGGGACAGTGGGGTGAGCAAGACTTGGAGATCCAGGAGAGTCCTTCCAACCTTGGTGTTCTTTCCTGAACTTCTGAGTTGTGATTTATGAAACTTGTCTGGAAAATTTTGTCAGTGAATGCTGACAATGGCAACTGCGTCATTCAAAGGAAAGTAATGCTCTGGTCAAAACTGTGGAGGTGTTTGAGGAACGCAGAAGTAAGTGCTTGAAAGAAGACTACATATGGTAGAGATGGACTTGCAAGGATGCTCATTTGCTTCACTTTCAGCTCAGAAGTGTTGTTTTAGCAGGTGCAACATTTTTGGAGGAGCAGTTGTCTTTTAATCTACTGCTCCAAGTGTCAACTGTGATAATTCATCTGCATTGAGTTTATGACTTGTAAAAGAATGACATTATCATTTTAAGCTGTTCCAAAAGCTTCTCTTGTACTTGACGTAACTTACGTGACAGATCTTTAAACCAAAGATTTTGGGTTGAAAATGTTTCTGGGTTGATTTCAGAGTAACTTACAGCCCAAAGGAAGTCCCATGAAGATACACAATAAACTTCTGAAAATGGTGTTCACGATGCGAATTCTTAACTTGTAGCAGTGTCAGTGGTGCTTGTTAAACTTAATTATAGTTTTGGAAAACATGTCTGTTGGTAAAGGCAAATTGGTGAAGTTGAACTTTTCCCCCCCTGAAATTAGCTGGTGTCCCTGATAACTGTGCTTTGGCTGGAAGAACTTAATCACACTTAAGAATTTGGATGAAAATCTCAAAGATAGGGCATTGGTGATAATGTGCAACCTTGTTGCTGCTGAAATAAGTTATTTATTGTGGCTTGGGAGCTCCATACCTGACCCAAGGGATGGTTTGTCACAGCCTGACAGTGTCTCATTGTGTCATAAGGACAAAATGCCAAGTGCTTCTGTGCAAATCCTCCTCCTGCAGCCCCTGAGCAGAGGGCTGTGCTTTAGGCATTCTCTGTACAGTGACCTAAGCATAGCTGTAAGTAGTAGCAGTGCATTTTCCAGTGGTTATTAAAATCCAAGAATCCTTTAGAAGAGTAGCCAAGTGGAGTTGAAATGGATTTGCACCCCATAGAGGAATGGTGTCCTTCTGTTTTTATTTGCTGTGTGGATTTTAAAGCGCTAGGAAGGCAAAATGCTAGGCAAAGTGAATTTCTAGTGACTTGACAGTAGTAGAAAACTATTGCCTGTATGTGGATAAGTTTTAATCACTGTGCTTTGTAAGTGTCCTGTCCTGGGGTGGTCAGTTCAGAGCCTTGTGTCCGGCACACGGCATCGCAGGGGATGACCAGCTGCACCCTGGAGTGAGTCCGGTGTGATGGGGCATCAAAGCTTTGTAAGGTGCTTTTCCAGAGTCTAATCAATAATGAAAGAAGCACCTGGAAATCTGTGTTTCCACTTTCCCCTTCTTGAAATGAAAACTGGTCGTCTCAGGAGTGTTTTGGAATCTTGTACACAGAAAACACTTATGTATCCTCAGAAAAAACGATGTTTGGGGTTCATTAGCAGTCTCAGTTCCTTAGAAAGGAAAGAGGAGATGATGTTGATTGAAAACCTGTTCGGTCTTTGGACAACAGGTTTATTTGGTGGCGCTTTTTGTACCGCTTTATTTTGCTTGCACTTTCTGGAGACATCACAGTTTCTTTTGCGTAAAGATTGATGAGCATGGCCTCTAAAAGGCTTGCAGCGTCTCTCCAGAGTTGCCACTTCCATGTGTACCTGGGCTGGATTCTTGCTCCGTGTTCCTGGGAAGCTGGAAGTGCAATTCCCGCTCCAGGTGCCTGCTGAGAAGTGCAGTTCTCTGTGCTGCAGCTCTCTGGGCAGAGGTGGTGCTTTCCCGCACCAGAGGGGTTTTCGGTGCCAGGGATGTGTTTATCCAAGTAATGCATGCATGTAAATCAGCCCGTGTTGATGATTTTTTAATTCTAGGGTGTGGTCGGAGCAGGCTGGCGCTTTCTGTGCTCCCAGTCAGGAAAACAAGCAGCAACAACAAAAGGGGGGAAGCAGACAGAGGGCTGGGGAGACGGGGAGTGTGTGATTTCCAAAGCGGGGATTAGGGAGGGTAACTCGGTGCCTCCTCCTGCCTTTCCAAGGCCCTGTGTCTGTTTTAAGCTGCTCCAGGCACTGCAGCCTCATCTGAGGGAGTGTGAGGCGCCTGGAAAGGGGGACAGGAGAGGGTGGCCTGTTTCTGCCCTTCCAGTGTGTGTGTGTGGGAAGAGGGATGACATGGAGCTTGGCTTTCCACACAGCTTTTTAAACCCACAGCCTCCCCAGGCTCGAACTGAGGATGCTTGTTTGCCTTGAGAGCAGAGGTTTTATTGTTGCTTGTATCCCAGAAAGAGGTTTCTCCTGGCTCCATTTACAGGCAGTGCTGTTTGAGCTGGCTGTGACTGGGAGGAAGGAGGGAGGCAATGAGTGTTGTGCCCTCTTGTTTTTCTCTTGTACAGGAAGAAAAAAAGCTGAGGAGCCTGTCCTCCTCCTCTGAGTCAGCTGTGGTTACCGTTTGCTGAGTAGGCGTGCGTGTTTGGAAGGGAAAAGGAGCTTCAAATTAAGTCAGCTAAATACTATATCCAAATAAGTTTGGGGAGGTTCCCCCAGCTTGGACAGACTCTTGCTAGAGCTGACAGTTTGGAGTAGAACTGGTTTATGATAATTATTGAGACGGTTGTGTGCATTGGGTAATTCTTGAGCTAGACAGGAAAACAGGTTCTGTGCCCTGGTGGTAGGTTTCCATTTTCATGGCTGTTGTTGCCACAGCACACTGAGGTACAAAGCCGTGGTGAGAAAGTAGGATTAAGTATTACACCAGAGGATGATCTCCCTCCTGGAGGTGGATTCAGATCTTGGTAATACGGCAGGGAGGGCTGTCTGCATGTCTGCTGTGTGCGCTGTGTTGGGTGACTTGTGGGCAACCTGAAAAAAGAGGGTCTGGAAGAGGACTTTGTAAAGTCAGAACATAACTGGGCAGGCAGGAGAGAGGATCTTCTGCGTGGTGGAAGAAGCAGATGAAAGTATGCCCCAAGAGTTCCTGTAGGAATCTGATGGCACACAAAAAAATCACGTGGAACTTGATGGGTAAATGTAATCATGTTACAAAGCAGCTCTCTGACAGTATTGGGAGACACAGAGAGAGAAACCCCATTCCCCCACTGCTCTGTTCAGCCTGTCGCTGTTATACACAGCAAAATTATTTAGTGGAGAACCTCAAGAAACAAAAAACCTGACAGGTGAATGTTTTTCTTCAGCAAAATGCTTTAAGACTACTGCACTTCAAATTTGTGACTAGTCCTGTGGATACTGGTTGAGAACTCCAAGGAAGTTAAGAACTAACTTCAGTCAGCAAGAGTTCTTTCCAAGTGACAATAAAGGTGTTCTCTGTAAGGTGTCCTGCTTCTCTTTTCCAGTTCCAGCTTGGAAAGTACTGGGACATTTCAGTGGATTTTTAATGGAGCCACACAGAGATGCTTTTAGATCAAGTGGTGACACCTGCAGTCTCAGTTATCAGCACAGTGCTGAAGTACAGCTAGAGGAGGTGGTGAGGAGTGGACTGACATGTGAGTGAAAAGGTAACTACAACACTATCAGTGTCCACACAGCAATAAAATGGGTGACCTGCTGGTGAGATAAAATGGAGGTAAGTGGAGTTCCTGTTCCAGCAGTGACTCAAGGACTGTGCTCTGGAGTTCACTGTTAGGACACAGGAACAGCTGGGACTGGCTTGATTCTTGCATGCGATCCCTCCAGGATTTTTCAGGACAGCCTGGCTCCAAGCTACACCTAATGGTTGTGGCTGCCAGTGTAGAGGAAATGTTGATTCCTTACTTTTGTCTTAAATTGCTTTATCTTTGCTAACAGAAATAGTCTGTTCTTGTTTTTTGACAGAGATGGAAACTCATTTGCTCTGCTTGTTTTTGTGTATCTTATCTTTTTTTTTTCCTGCTGATATGAACATAAGAAGATTTGAACTGGTTATTTTTTTTGGACAAATTCATCTGAAATGAAACGTAAATGATCCTGTGTACTTTGCCAGCACAAGTGGAGTTCTGAGTATACATCCTTTTTGTCACTTTTGCTGTTCTGTGAGGACTTTGATCATGGTGAAGTTGCAAAAAAGTACATAATGATGTTTAAGTGGAAGAGGAATGTATAAAAGCTGTTTTACTAGTCATAAGCCATTGCTCAGCCTGTATAAGAGACTTTGAGCTGACACCCCCAGGAAAAATATAGAAAAGTATGTGGGCTTTCTGGCTGGCTGCAAAAGTAATGCTTTTGATGAATACTAAGTACTAAGCTGTCTCCTCTAGAGTTCCTCATTCAAGGTGAACAAGTTATTTCCATCACTTAATGTTGCCTTAGGTCTTGGTAGATTGCTGAGATCTGAGACCAAGTTTCCTCTTGCGAGATACACGATCGCTGGCACTTGCAGTTTGTGGCTTCTGGTTTTGTGCTGGAAGCTCTGCCTTAGCTGTGCTGTGTTGGGGTGTGTTTTTTGGCTTGTGATGCTTGGGTGCAGGTGATAGGGATATTTGTGGACCCTCCAGGACAAAAAGTGTATCTCTCTGCTGCTGGAGGTCATGGAGGATCAGAGCGAGAATGACTCTTTCAGATTGTCATATTTGCCATACTGAAAAGATCTACTTCATGAGCTGGAGGAAGAGCTGTGGCTGCAGAACCAACCAGATGTGTTGTTTATCTGCAAAACGTGACCTGCTTTTGATACTAAAGAGCAGGGTGTTGCAGAGCTTTAAAGGATACATTAATTGAATGTATTGGGTTTTGGTTTTTTAATTGTTTGTTTGGTGGGTACCTGAATGGGCTATTTCATCTATCTCTGAGGCTGTCCAGAGACTGTCTCTCATTACATAAGACCTTTGCCAAAAGATTCACTTCAGAGGCACAGCCACAAAATTCAAGGAAAATGGAGTGACGCCGTTCACAGTAGGCTGTTTCCTGTAACACTGTGCTGTGCAGCAAGGCTCAGGGCTTTGCATGCAGGGAGGCTTCAACCAGTGCTGTGGAAAAAGTTGGTCCTTGTGTTGAGTCTTTCTCATAAAAGCGATTCTTTGATCAAAAGTTGTGCAGTTGCTCTGAAGCAGGCTGGGATAGATACATACATACACTGTGTGTGTATTCTGTATATATATATATCCATATATAAATACAGACATGAGTACTGACTGTAGCTGGTATGTTGAAATGTGGTTGGTGCACAATGGCTTGGGGCACGTGGCCTTGTGCACTGGAAATGTGTAACTGTTCGGTGTGTCTTGGCCAAACAAAAGATTCCTCCTAGCTGATTTGGGCCAAACAAGCAGCTTGAATGTGGGCTACCCTCTGACTTACCTGTACTGCAGGAGGTGCAGATGATGGACACAGGAGTTTGGTGTTACACATCTGCTCTAGGAGTTTTGTGTCCTTGCTAGTGCTGTTTTAATGAAAATGCTTCCACGAGTGTTAATGGAAACGATGCCTGTGGAAAATCACTGCTGGTGTGTCCATCAAGAAGGGCTTGTGGGTTCAGCTCATAAAATCTTTGGTGATCACACCTGTGGGGAACAACATGATCATCAAATGCCGGGGGGGGAATTTCTCTGCAGAAGTATGCTTTGGACTTGGGCAACTCGCAGAATATTTCACAAATAGTTCTGGGCAGAGATGCCAGCTGTGGTTTGCCTTTGGCTCTGACAACAGTGTGCCAGTTCTGCAGAGACCATGCCTATGGGGCATTGTCTTCCAGGTTTCATGGATGTGTGGCGGGAATGGAACCCGAGAGGTGATGTGGGGTGGGAGCAGGGGGGACACTGCTTGCATTTTTTGAGTGCTTTGTGAGTCTGAGACAATTGATGCAAGCGTGGAGTCTCTCTGGGTAACTGCAGAGATCCAGGTGGGTCAGATGTGGTAATGGTTACCTGGTTGGGAGTTTGGAAACTTTCTTTTGAAACGCCTGAGAGATGATGGATCAGTGCTGAGGATCTTGCACCATCTCACAGTATTCTGTGGGCACTTTGATGAACCGTTGACACTGAAATATCTGCACCTTTAATCCACTTGAGTCAAGTCTGAACTTGTGTTAATTCGAGGCCTTTTCTTTTTTTCCCCCTAGTCTAGGGAGAAAATTGTTTTGGTGATAAAAGATGTAGCTGGGATCTGGGTTAGTTCTGCAGTACCTATTTTTTCCCTGGTGTAAATGTCATCCTTCCTTTCTTTCTACCCACCATAAATTGAAAACGAGGAGGGCAGGCTGCCTTTTCCTGCTGGTGAGCTGGGCAGATGCCTGCTCTCACTTGCCTGCTCTCTGGACTGGGGCCCCTCTGGGAGGGTTGGCAGAACGGAAGAGAGATGTTATTTGTCATCTTTTACGTTGTCAAATTATTCTAATTTTGGAATAAGAAACTGCTTTCTTAAGGGAATTACTTATCTTCTTGGAAAGTTGGCTGTAAAAGTAAGTCTGTTATTAAATGGCTTTGTAAGAAGTGGATTAGACTCTTGATTTATTGTTTAGGAGGAGAATTGCTCATTGTTCAGCAGGAATTTATGTTTGTTTACCAGGAGAATCAGAAATGAGTAACTCATACTGATGGTGACAATTTCAGTAAGTTAATTTCTTTCCTGATAATGAAATAAGGTCCTTGGTCAGGCCTTGGCCCTCCTCACCATCAATCATTATTTACTCACTTTCTGGGCAGTGCTTATAAACATTTTTCTTAACATTCCTACATCTGTGCAAGTCCTGAGTGTAACTGGTGGGTTCTTTACCCTCCTTCATGCATCTGCCTCACTCCTGCGTGCATTTTCTTTTCCATTTTTCTTCCTCTTTTAAAAAAAAAATTTTTGGAAATTCCCCTTTGTAGCTACAAACAGTAGGATACTGTATAACCCATGATTTATTAGTACTGATATTGTTATGGCATGTTTGAGTCTTGTTCTGCCTAATTAAAATGTTCTGAAGGAATTCTTAGCAGCAAATAAAATGAAGACAAACATAAGGAGCACCAGAATTACCTACTCATGCACCTAAGCTGGGGATGCTTAGGAAAGCCTTTTCATTGCTTTTAAGCAAGATTTGGGCTGATTATTTCTTCTTGAAATCTTGTCTGACTTGTTTCTCTATATACATACAGCTAGTTGGACTCGATGATCCTGATGGGTCCCTTCCATCTCGGCATATTCAATGATTCTAGGACTGTGTGATCTCCAGATTCTTTTCTCAGCAGCCTCCCACAACTTGGTGAGGATAAAGGCGAGCTTTGAGAAGCCAGGCTGGCAGGAGAGGGGCTGCGAGAGACCCGGGCTGAGCCCTACGGAATTCCGGGGCACAGGGGCGGCTGCTGTACAGCCACTCGGGGTGACAAGCTTCCACAGTGTCCCCAGCCTGAGGCAGATCCGTCCCCCCGTGTCACCAGCCCCTCCGTGGCTCCTGGCGCAGGAAGCCCCAGCCAGGCTGGAGGCTCAGGGAGGGCTGGCAGAAGGGGGGCTGTGGCTCCTGCAGAGCCCCCTCTCCTTCCCCCTTCCCAGCTACTTTTGGTAGCCCATTATTTTCGGCACTTCAGAGCCCTTTGTTGTGACTGCATTGAAGCCTGGTGACAATGGCACCCTTGCTTCCTATTCACCCAAAATGAAGAGACAGGCCATTGTCCTGAGCATAATTGAGCCTCTATCAAAAGAAAACCACAAAGAGACGGGCAACTCAGTTAAAGCTGCTGGTTTGAGCTGTAACAGTGGAGGCTGTTTAGGACTACAAACCTAATTACCAACAGTAAAGCTTTTTAAAGCCAGGGCAGTGTCCCTTTTGAATTTAAGGTGAGCAAGTTAAATTATGATTTCTTTTAAGATGTTGAATGTTATTTACAAGTAGTTATATTGCTGATGACAGCTCACAAACCACCTACTTGACAAATTTGATTTTTCTAAAAAACCCAAACCAGGGCACACTGGGTTAAACCAATTAAACAAGCCTAAATGGCCACTTCCATATAAGTTGGTATTTCCATTGTCCGAGAATTTAATCCACTTAACCTTGTGATAAATAACAGTACTTTCCCTAGGGGATGCTGAAAAGTGTGCATATTCTGGTGTTCCTGATGTGTGTAGAAGGAGGCAGATTTTCCAATAAGGAAACTCTCAGTAAAGGGAAAGGATCTCCAAGCTGGCCTGTGACTTCAGAAAGACTCTTTAAAAGGGTTTGGCCAGATATTGGAAACTGATGCAAGGGCTGGTTAGTACAGTGAGGGAAACTGATTTCCTGCTTTTTATGTGATCCTTTGGGAACTGTATCTAGTGGGAATGAATTGTCTCAGGGGTGGGGGAGGAAGTTTCATCTTGTCTTCTTAATACCAGGATTCTGAAATAATTTTCAAACTGGGTGGTCATTTTACTTTTGCATTTATGTTCTACACCCCGTGTGTGTGGGGCAGGCAGAGCTGAGCAGAGCTTTGCTCACCTCCTCAAAGCCAGACCAGTTTACATTCTGGTGATACCAAAGTAAGCAGTGATAAACTTCTAATGATAGAAAATCTGGTTCCCTAAGATCCATCTCCTCTTCGTGTTGGCATTAAGGGGCTCTTTGTGACTCGTATCCGTTAGTGTAGACACAAGAAAAGCCTTGAGGGATGAGTAAGCTGAGATGACTTGAGAGGCTCGTGGGCTACAAAGGCTGGCTCCTAATGACTGGAATGAAGCTTCAGGTTGCTACAAAACATGTCTGCAGATGATGTTAGCTTTTGGGTGATGAGAAAGACACAAAAAATGTTTTCATGTGAAGAGTTGGGTACTTGTGGCATAGTTTGGGCATAGGAGTTGCACCTTCAAGATCCAGAAGGTTGGAGAGCTTTTGAGGAGTAGGACCAGGCAAATCTGGTCTTCCACCCAACCTACACTGTTTAATATGACCCCACCAATGTGGTGCAGAGGCGTCTGCAAAATCGTATTTTAAATGTTTTGTGGAGTTTGTTTGGGCCACTTTCTGAGTTTTCTATAAACAGGGAAGATAATGGAATAGTTTGGGTTTCTTTTCCAGAAGGACCTTCTCTGCAGTTCTGTATCAGTTATGTTGGTAAGATGCTCCTTAAAAATATTCTGTGAGATTGTTGGCTTATCGTGTTGAGTTCGGGAGATATCCTTGATGCTGGAACTTGTGATCTCTTGTGAACCTGGCTCAGAAGAAAACCGCATCTTGGGAGGTGGATGGATGGTTTGTGAGTTGTCAGTGTGCCAGTTTTATAGAACTGTTGAAGAAAGTGTAGGAAAGAGCTCATCTTGCACCACATAAGTGAGCTCTTCCTGGGGAGGTTAAGTAAGCGGACTCTGAACTCCGCGGATCAAAGGCAGACACACTTCACCAGCCAGTAACTGTAGAGGTTTAGCTTCAGGCAACATTCAGTGGTTGCCCTCCAATTCTGAGCCCTCTGCTAATAAAACTCCTTTCTCCTTCCCTGAGCTTTACCTAGTTGCACATTAGGGACTAGGATTTGGGAAGGGAAGTGGGGAGGGATGTGTTTGTGGCTTTGCAGTTTCAGACATGTTCTTTGGGGGTTTTATAAGCTATTCAGTGAAACTGAGCTGAAACAAAGAAGGAAAATACCTCTTAGTTTCCTCATATTAATATTAAACAAACAAACCCGTAACAATTGTCAGTTATTTTTGGTATGTGGAAAATATATATTATTTTGTGGTTATCTTTTCTTAAAATTAAACTAATTTGTTGCCAATGGTAGAATGAAAGGAGATAGGGGAAATCCCGGATTTTCTAATCTTTATATCTTGTATGAGCTAAGCCTCTATTCTGTGCTTGTTAGGTGATTTCCATTTGAGCAGCTTCAACATGACAAAATTAAAGATTCAAAACGAGCCCATGGGGTAAACTGATAGACTATTCCCATTCTTCCGAGAGGAGCCACGTGGAGAGAGCCAAGGCTGGCTGCATGCAGAGCGCTGTGCAGGTACATGGAGCTGTGACCTTGCTGCAGGTTAAAACTCTGCACGAGCTACCACCTTGGACACACTTTTCAGCTCACACGTATGAGAAGGAACTGTGTCCTCGTGCATCTTGACTGCACCTGGTTTTAAAATATCCCTGTGATCTCCACGTGAATTCTTTTTCCTGTGGGATGCACATTTACTGCAGTGTTTCCAGACCAGTTGGGTGTTTTGAACCTAAAGAACACGTTATCTGTATCTCTGCCAGTCTCACTGATTTCTTTCCTTGCATGACGTAAATTTGCCTTTGCTTATTTATGTCTGGGGCAGAAACTTCTTATCTGTGGTCCATGAGCAATGGGCTGATAAATAAGGTGATACCGTGTGATGTTATTACGGATTGTTCTGGGCTTTGGTTGATTCTGAGCTACTGCAGGAATTTTTTAATTGCCACTGACTGGAGCACGTTTAAAACAAATTAAAACACAAACCCCAAATCCCACCACCAAAGCAAAACATGGCCCTTCTGTGTTTTTGTAAGCTGGAATCTTTGCCTTGGAGGTAATTAAAAATGTAACTTGTTCCCCTTAATGGGATTTCTCCACAGCTGTATTTTTTACCAAGTATGTCGGTGCAGCTGGTTGAACAGAAACACAATAAACACGAGAAATAGCTGGTGGTGTACTTAGGTTCTTAAATACCTGTGTGTTATATGTTTATGTAAGAGCAGGTCCTGTGGAGCAGCTTGAGTTATATGGAGTAGTCTGGAGAGCTTTTTGAAGTGACCTTGGAAAGGGCAGGGGCAGTTCTGGGGTGCAGGTTTGGCTGGTCATGGGGAGTGTTCTGTGTGCTCTCAACATATGGACCTACAGACCATGTTTAGTTGCTGACAGAGGTGGAGTGGGGTTGGTTATTATTTGCATGTTTTGTTTCTTCTTATTTTGCTCTTTGTTTTGTTTTTGTTTTCTTAGACTACTGTAGCTTGTCTCCATGCCCCTGTGTTTCCAACAAACAGAAGATGAGCTTGGACGTAGGTCAGAATGTAATTGCTCACCATTGGGGGTGACTTGCTTTCAAACTGGCCCCATCTCTGATAACCTTGCAGTTTGTCCTTCTCAAATCATAACTGTGTACTGGGGACTTGACATCTCATGGCCAGGGATGAAAGTCTTTTATCATCATTTGAGCACCCTGACTTCAGTGAAAGGCTAAACTCTATGAATCAGGCTCATAGGAAGGGCAGGACAAAATGCCTTGGCAGCCTTGGCTTGCACAGTTTACATAGTTTTTCAGTACTGTTTAGGTGTTTACTCCTGTAACGTGGTCTTGAAGGAGTCTTGTTTAGAAATAAATGCATTTTGTTTTCAGCAGGAGTTTATGGCAGTTTTGTCTCCCTTCCTTTCGCAGTCCAAGCACACGCAGCTCCCAGCTGGCAGCTTTGTCTCTCTGTGTGTGTTGCTATCCCTGCCCTGTGGATGCAAAATATCTTTGAGGTTTCAAGTTCTGCAGGTTGAGGTTCAGACCTATTCCATTTTTCTGATGTAGTCCTGTAATTCTGATCTGTGGATCAAGATGTGCTCTTTCTTCTTGCCTTTGCTCACTGCTGTTTTTTGGGTAGGTACTAATGTGCCTCCACAGCTCTGGAGCTGACAACCATGGGGGCCCAGGAACAGATGCTGTGTGTGCCTGTTGTGACTGACTGACCTCCTGCTCTGGGTGGAATGGGACAAACAGGTTAGGCAGAAGGAGCTGTGTCTGTCAGCAGTGCTTCTACCAGGGCAGTGAGGCTGGGAATGTAAAGAAAAATGCAGGATCACCAACCTTTACCTTAAAGGCAGTGCATTGCCTCTGAAAGCCTTGGCTTGTAGCCTGGGAAATTAAAGAAAAACAAAAAAACAGTGATTGTGGTGATAGCAGAGAGGGTTGCTGACCCAGTGGTATTTTGGTTGCTTGGCAGGACTGGGAGACTGACTGCTGCTCCTCAGAAAACAGAGAGCTCTGCAGTGCAGCCTTGGAAAACAACAAAAACAAAACAACAGCAAACCCAACAAAATCCCCCAACCAACCAACCGGCCCCACCGCAGAAACAAACTTTGTTCAGCTCGGGATGGTGGCAGGCGCTGTGTCAGTGGCACAGGGCTGACTGGCTGAAGGCACGGCGCTTGTTTGCGTGGGTTCTGTGTGGGATGAGGAACCCCCAGGCCATGTTCAAAGTCTCTCCTTACTGGGCTCACCTGATGAAGCAGAGACTGGTAGACACAAAACTAAGTATTATGTGTTGAGCCCTCGCTGGTGCTGCTGTTCATAAACAGGGACCCAAGCGATGTGCACGTGGAAGTTGTCTCTGGGTTCCTTCTAACGTACTGGAGTACTGAATGTACCCTGTAAAGTTATTACATGCTGTTTTCTTTCCATTGCCATCTGTTATCTCTCTTCTGGTCCTTATCTTTAACTCTGCAAATCCTCTTAGAAATTTCTTGAAAATGCTGAAAGGGGAAGCTGGCTCTTAGGTAATGCTTTTATTCATGGAGTATTTGTTTTTATTTGCACCACCCTCTTTATTTCATTTTGGTATCTTTTTATGTGTTTTGAGTGCAAGACTTGTGTGATCTAACTTGTTGATTCCAGTAATATCATGTCATGTAATTTAAGAACGAAGCACTGGGAATCTTAAGTTCTGTAAGCTTGTCCCTCAGAGTGAAAAATGAATAGTATTAGATGCACCAGCCTCTTCCATCTGACAAATACCCAGTGTATAAGCAACTTCCTTTAATGCTCATAGAAGCTTTTCCTTCCCAATCTCAAATTTTAGAAACACTGAGAGTAAGCTCTTGCTTCATGTAATACCTTATTGTAGGGATTTAGTTCAAACTTGGAAGGGCAGTGTGAGTTCCCAAGGATGCTCTGTGTGCATGACACTGATGCTCCTCAATGTGTTAATATTCTCACAGTGAAGTCTTCTGATCCAATGAATAAGAGGGAATAAAAGGAAAATGGGCAATAAGATGCTAATGTTGTTTATGACATTTGGGGTGTGAAAGAAAGGAGAATGCATGTGAAGAGCGCTCAGTTATGTGCTTTGGTTTGTTTTTAGGATACAAAACTGCTATCTTGAAATGCTGCGGGTCCTTATGGCTGCAGAGCTGCTTTCGAGTATTGAGAAGTTTCAAAACGGGGTAACAGAAGGATTCTTCTGTTTGTGAGGGTGGGAAAGGACTTTCCCCCTCCTTTTGGTAACTCAAAATCCTTCGCTGTACTTGCTCTCAAAATGAAGGCAGTCACAAGCGATAGCTGAATATGATACTGTTTGTTCCGTTTATATAAATTTTGCTTTGAGTCGAGTTCTGGCAGCTCTGCTGAGTGGGAAGCTGATATGTTTGGCCTCTGCAATGGCTGTGTGGGCTGTCATTAGGAGGTGTTTTGCAGAAGTTGCTGTATCTTACCTTCTCACTTCGTTCTGAAGCTTCAACATGCGATCTGCCCTCTCCCAGCTGGCACTGAATTTGTGGGTCTGAAGTGGTTTTAAAATCCCTGGGTTGCCAGGCTTGCTCAGAGCGGAGCTCGTGTTGCAGATCGGGTGGGAGCTGCTGCTCTGCCTTTCTGGATTTGTACCCCGAGTATTTTTACTATCAAGGTACCTGCCTCGCTGTGTAATTATGGAATACTACCTTGCATTGCAAAGCACGGTTTCCACGTTCAGATAAGCCTAAATATATGATCCTAACCTAGGCTAACTACTACATCTTGCTATTAGAAGCTTGGAGGTGTTCTAGTAAAGCAAAAAGGGATGAACTGAAAAGACAGGAGGACCATGAGGAAAAGATAAATTGACCAGGTCAAACAGTCCTATGTGTAAGGATGGTAAGAAACTCCTCGCTTCAGTAAGTAGTTTATCCTACAAGATCACAGAAGTAAAGTATGCCAAAAAATTTGCACTTAAACAGTCAAACTAAAAAATGAAGTTACAAAGGAAAATTGCCTGTTTTCCTGGGCAATTTGTGCAATTAGATAATATTTGTAATGAAAGTTAAGGGCAGACTTCATTGGAGACCGCAACACTGGTCATGCAAGATAAAGGAGGCACTTGTCAGTGTTGTCAAAGGCTGCACCACATGTAAAGAAGGCAAATGTAGTTTCAATATTCTCCAGAAAAGCACTGGAGATTTCCCTCTAAATTATCTGTATGTATGGAGGAATTCTAACTCGCCTAGCCATGAAATTCTCTTTAGAGTTTAGGCAAGCATTCATTGAGGAGGCCTACAAAACATCAAGGCAGAAGTGAGCCAGGAGAGCAGCTAGCAGATAAGCATTGCAAATGCTCAGATACTTATCTGAATCTTTTTGGTTTAGAAATTGGGTTTGGGAATCTTGAGAGAGCCTGTTCTCACGATAAGGTGCCTTGTAAAAGCCCAGGCTCCCACTAGTAGAGAACAGCACAGGTTTAGCCTTTCATTTAAAGGATTGAATCCCAGTGCTGAACCGAGGTGGTGTAATTTTTGCCTTGAATCTAAATATCACAACTCAGGGTGTCCGGGTAAAAGTTTCTAGGAAGTTGGAAGTTTGGTATTGGAAACTTAAAACTGCTCATGGTTTTTATGAATGTATTTAAATGTGTAATACATGAAGCAGTTTGGACTAATTTGATTGCCTACAGAATCCATTGAGAAATGCTGGTTTTATTCAACTCCTTCACTCTGAGCAAAGTGTCCACGATGTCACTGTGTCTGTCAAACACATCTGCAAATGTTCCAACTTTAGGCCTGAACCTTCTATTACCTGAGAAGAGGGAAACACATAGAGCCACTGCTACCCCAGACTAAGCTCTTCATTTGTGTGTGTTGTGCAAACCTGTTGTACTCAGTTCATGGGTGGTGGCCTAAATCTCTCTGCAAATTATCAGTAATGAGTCTGGAGTTAAAAATAGGCATGCATGTGTAGAGAGGTGGGGCAGATACTTCTGACAAAGACATAAAAGTTGCTTCATTAATTTTATTTTATTTTTTTTTTACGTGCCTTAGTGAAGTTTGGTGGAGTCTTGGTATGAGCAGATCCATGAGATGGATGTGTTGATGCCATGAGATGGACAGGTAAAGGAGCTGAGGGTGCAGAGTGGTTGGTGCTGCCCTGCCAGGCTGGGGCTGGCAGAGGTGACACCAGACACTGATGTGGGGCAGGGAGGGCACTTCAGCCTTGGGATGCTCAGGTGTGCTCTGTGGCTGGCGAGTGACTTACAGGAATTCTCCTTTTGTAAAAAAGGAGGACCCCTTTCAAATACACCGTCATGTCCCAAAGCATGTTTTTAAAAGCATGACCAGGTAAGGTCAGTGATAAAGATGATTTTGCTCCATTTCCTGTGTGCCTTTTTACACGTTAGCCTATGGAAAAAGGCAGTGCCTCCATCTGTAGCTGCACCTTGGGAAAAGTTTTTTGGCCATGTATCTTTATTCTGTGCTCTGGGTTTTTTCCTTCAAGTTTTGCAGCAGGCATTTTGCATAAATCTGTCATGGATTTGGTTGAGTTGCTGTGGCCAGCACCTGTCCCTTGTTTTCTGTACACCAGGTGTTTTGAAGTGTAGTTCAGATCAGTTTACCTGCACTGATGCGTTTATTGACGTCTTTTTGCTGCGCTTCAAACCCCAAACAAAACAACCTGATTTATTGCAAACTTGGCACAACTAACTACCTGTGCTCTTGCAACTGGCCACACGTCCTCTGCTTCTGCGGCAAAGAGCAGTCTGTTTGGCCTCACAGCTGACTTCATGCTGTTATATTTGGTTTACAGAGAATAATAAACTATGTTATGTATAAATAGTATATTATGCTAAACATTTGGCTTTGGGGAGATGACAGTGCTGAGGTGGTACTAGTACAGGCTGCTCTGCTGAGGAGAATTAGCGCATGTTCTGGGCAGGGTTGGGCGCTCCTGTTACTCTGGCTTTTCCCAGCCCGAGCACTTCCTCATGCAGCTGATATATGTATCTGTCTATCTAGTTTTTGAATGTTCTTATCTCCGAGGTGGGGTAACCAGCTTGAAGCGTTTGTTTGGAAGAAGTGTTTCACCCCGAGCCCCGGGACAGCCGAGCCTGTCGCTGGTGCGGGTTCGGGGCCGGCCGTGGCCCGGCGGCGCTTCCCGGGACATGAAAGGCGGGGAGTGCCTGCCGTGGCTGGGGCTGGGGAGCACTGGGGCTCCTTTGATGTTGCCAGGGCGGGTTGTTTTCTAATCCTTAACCTGGAGGAGAAGGTGAATCAGTCCAGGAATTACAGCGCTCAGGTTTCCCAGCTCAGAAGGGCGACTCTTTCAAAAACACCTTATGGGCAGAAGAGGGTCTTTTCATTGTTTTCCTTTAATTTCCCTGGCTCAGCTTTATCCCAGACCCAGCGAGAGGGCCGGGCTCGTTCCAGGGGAGCAGAGCAGACACGCCCCGATGGGTGCAGGTCACCAGCGCGCCCCAGTCCGCCCCACGCGCTCCCGTGGGGAAACAGGCGGTGCTGCTCCACGGGGGGGTCCGTGGCGGGGCCAGGGGGGCTTTATGGCCAGGCTTTGTTTGTTTGCTCTTGCCGCCTGTTGTTGTGTGTGCGGAGCAGGAGCCCCGCATGGCCGGCGCTGCCGAGTCCCAGCGGAGGGGCGGCTCGGAAGGCGAAGGGGCAGGGAAGGAGCGGAGCAGGAGCGAGAGGCCCCAAGCCCTGAAAGCCAGCCTTTGTGTCCCCCTCCCCCCGGGCCCTGCCTGGGGCAAAACATTACACAATCCAGCTATTGTCTGCTTGGAAAAGTCTACGGCATCCTATTGCAATTATTTATGAAAGGAAATATTTTATTTTTTTTTTTTTTTTTTTTTTTGTGGAAGGTGGGTGGTGGAAGCTGAGTTTACCTCTCTTGTTTGGAGCTTAGTATTTTTTGCTTTTGTTCTTCCTGTCCAGTTGTTCCAATATTTTTCTGGACAGCAGAGTGCCCCTGCCTGTAGTCTGTGCTGCAGGGAAAGTCCTGCTATGGAAAGAGTTCTTTCTCCCCCCGCCCAGTTCTACAGAACTTCATTCAGGGTCAGAAATAGCAGATACCCACAGATTCCTCCTCGGGATCTGGTTCATGTCCTGCACGTTTTGTCTAGTGTGTTCTACTGTGGTAGCATTTGGAAGTGTTAGATTTTCCTCAGTTTTCCCTGGAAGTGTAGGCGTAGTGATAGAAGGAAGGAGCTAGGGAAGATCCAGAAGAAGATGATCCTGATGGAAAGGCTCAAAATAAATGACATAGCTTTTTCTCAGCTTTTCTCAGCTTGGGCCTTCCCTGCAGGTGACATGGAAGGCATCAGGAGTGTAGATTAATACTAAATACCTTTCACTTTGTGACAGTGCTGTGCAAAATAAATCTCAGCCATGTTCCTAAAGGCCAGGTCATCTCATGCTTTTTGAACTGAGCTTGGGAAATTCTGTTATAGGTGACCGATGGGCTACTGTAACGTGCTTTGCAAAAGAAATCTACCTGAGACTGATGGTCACCAGCATTATTTAATCACACATATTGTGGGAGCTTGCTCCACGCATTTTTGGTGAGATACTTCATTTTAGCTGGTGGATTTGTGAGCTTCTCTGCTTGTTGGCTTTGACCCATCCCGTGATGCCTTGTCTTGAATCTGGCATGTGGTGCAAGAGTCCTTTTGCAGCAGTGACTCTTCCACTCCTCTTGGGATCATTTTTATGGTTAAAACTTCTAACAGGTAGGTTGAGGGAATGTTAGGAAGGCTCATGGAGAGCTGTGGTGGTTAGGAGGAAAGGTTTGGAAACTTCCAGAGTCTCATAGTCAAAGTAAGAGTGGGGGCAACTCAACTTCATAGTTCTTTGAAAAAATTAGATTGGGAAGTAAGCATTTCTCTTTCATCAAAGGGGCTGAAAAGTGCCATTTCACTGGAAACTAGGACAGTTTCTCAAGGCCATTCCTGCTCCAAGGTGTGCTCTCAGGTGTGGTGTTGGGTGTTGCTGAGTTGTATGGGGGCAGAATGTGTGTTCTTATGAGTGCTGAGAATCCATTGCTTTGTGCAAAATGGAGTGCTTGGATTTTTAGAGCATTCTGGAAAGTGTGTGATAAGTGGAGAGGTTGTTACATGTCCTGCTTAGCGACTGCAGCCTGTTCTGCTGAAGTCAGGGAAAGCTTTCCAAGCCAGAAGGCTCGGTGTGGTGCTCCAAGCATGACCTGCTCCCTTGTGATAGTAGCAAAGAGCAGGTCTGTCTTCCAGCAGCTCGGCAGAACAGACAGACTGAGCTGGACCTGTGTTGTCCCTGATCCAGGTGGGCTTTACCCTGTTAACCCCCATCCACATGTGTTCATGAGAACACATTCTGCTTTTTCAAGTCATTTCTCCCGTGACAGCAGGGAAACTTTGATTGCTGAGATCATGGTTGGTGGAAAATACCCTTGTGAAATCACATACTCCAAACTGCACCTGGTAAACAAAAGAAAACCTCACTCTGTATTTCCTTAGTTTCACCAGCGTTTTCGCCCCTGTTTGTTGTTGTCTAGGAGGTGAAGCTAGAACAGTTTTAAAGTATTTTCCTTTCATTTGCACATGAAAGCATTCAGTTTCCTTGTGTCTAAGAAGGGCTGAATTACTGTCCTGGTAATGTGCGGAGGTAGGAAGCAGTATCTATTAAAACTTAAATTATTAAGATGCAGTCTTAGAAGTAGTTCTGGTGTTTTATTTTAAAATAAAGCCAAACATGTTGATTTAGTGTCCTGAAATGCTTATGTTCTCTTAATATAGAAGAAATAGTGACATTCTAACCTGTACAAGTGATTAGGGTGTGAAGCTGTACATGAATTCAGGTAGAACTCAAGTTACCTTGGCTTGAATTCGTACAGTGGTTTGTGGTGCTGCCTGTTTTGCACAAGCAGCTTTTCTCTGTCGGCTGTGTTGGGATGGCAGTGCAGCCTGTCTGAGCTACACTCCTGCCTGGCGAGGGGCTGGCCTGTCCATATGCCTGGGACCGGCCAAGAGGCTCAGGATTTGTGAGATGGCCATGCTTTAGGGTTGTGCTCTTTCTGTAGGATATGCAGGTGGTGTGTATTACAGTACATGCACTTCAGGTGCACAGTGCTGGGAGTGAGCAGAAGAAGCCCTTTGTAAATAGAGGAATCAGTTTCAGGAGCACGATTGTATTTGCTTAATTGATTTTGTGTAAATTGTTCACAAAACATTTTTAAATTGCAGAGTCAGTGGGTGCTTTCGGATCCATGAGCAGGGAGCACAGCACTCTGTGCCTGGCAGAGTCACTGCCGTGCCACCAGCTCAGACTCAGCCTGAACTTTGATATTTTTGTACTTGCTCGAAACTGATCTTATGCCTGATTGATCTGTGTTCATGTGCACATGAATAATTCATACATATGTGCATTTGGATACACACACATCCTGGGGTGTGTGTGCTGAGCAGCAAACATACGGTGTAGTGGTACACAGAGGCAGAGCAGCCCTCTTTCCAGTTTATTTTCTCAAAGCGTTGTTGTAGACCAGATATGTTTTCCTACGGTTGTATGTGCTATAAAACAATATTTTTCAAGATGGGGAAAATATCGAGTTACTTTCATTCTGTGCTGTTACAAAAATCACTTGAGAAATTAACATTCTTGTGTCTCAGGTTACAGGCGTCCGAGTTCAGGAGGGGCGAGTGTGCGAGGGGAAGCAGGATGTGAGGGTGGAACAAAGGCAGCACCTCTTGAACAGGGCTGATACTGCTCCGTGTTGGATCCCTTACGGATGGTTAACTAAAGAAGGGATACTCGGGTGCTCTTGAGCAGCCTTTGGAGGAAATTGCCGTGCTCATGCACTGTTTTCATACATGTTGTATCCGTGTGCCATTCCCTGTGTGCATGGCTGTTGTTTACTGGATTCACTGCCCCTGGAGGTTTCTAAGATGAGACTGGATGTGGCACTCAGTGCCATGATCTGGTAATCACAGCAGTGTTGGATCAAGAGTTGGACTTGATGACCTCGGAGGTCTCCTCCAACCCAGGTGGTTCTGTGATACTATGTGGTTCCCATTTTCCACTCTTCAGGTTTCTTTCTGCAGCAAATTCCTTAAGAATTTTGCTTCAGCTCTTGCTGGAATCCTGTGGCCCCTGGTGAGCCTCCCAGCACTGTTACCTTTCCCAGCTCCTGAGCCCGGCCGGAGGGGCCTGTTGGCTGTGCAGGGAAGCCCAAGGTGGGGACTGCTCGGAGCTGCCTGGCTGCTCTCTCGGCCCGGCAGAGCTGTGTGAGGTCCGGAGGTCCCTGAAAGGGGGAAGCTGAAATGCAAACATGAAGCTGGATAATAAAATGATGTCACTGGCAGCCAATCCGGAGGGGTGATGTCACACCCCTGGCAGCCCCCGCGCCCACAGAACCAGCAGCCCCTTCTCGCCGGTTGTCCCTTTGTCACCACCAGGAACTGCTGAGGAGCAAACCTTTTGGGGTTTATTATTCGATAGTTACGTGCACATGAAACACAGCTCATGGCTCCTGCAGCTCGTGAGATCCCAAAGTTTCCCAAGGCTGTAGGGCTGGGTGGGAGCTCCCACAGCTCTTCCATGAAACACACAACGAACAGGCAAAGCGGTTTTTCTTTTTTAGAGCACTTGCTGTTCTGCCCTGTGTGTGCTGGGTAGGATATGGTTGGTGTGTGTTTGCTGCCTCTGATGGGTATTGTACACCATTCTTATTTCCTTATTTATTTTCTGCTTTACGTTTAAGTCTTATTTTGTGTTAGCAAATCCCACAGATAAGCTCTGAATCGCTCACGTTATTTCTGTCTCCTATCCAGTTAATAGAGGCTGTGTTGAGCATCTTGGTGGTTCAAGCTGTTGGAGGCTGTAGGAGCTGTTTATTATTTCTGAGTGAAATTTAATAGGTTTTCAAACCAGAGAGCTGAGGCACCCTTTTTGATACTCAAAACAATGACTCTATCTGCAGTTTGAGGTAGGTTTAAGAGAAATAAAAATAATTGTACTCTCTGAGGACATTGCTGGTGCCAGCCAGAGAAGAAAGATGTGAGCAAACAGATCTAGAACAAAGATTTAGTTCTACGGGATAGACAAGGCCCTCTATTATTATTTCTAGCACTTCGGTTTTTTTTTATTTTATTTGAAAGTTTTTTCTCCAGAAGCCTAAATGGTGAGGAGGAGGGAGGAGGGCTTTAGGTTTTGTCAGACAGGCTTCATCTGCATTTGGGATAAGGAGAAGTAATGTCAGAGGGCTCTGATGGTTTTAGCTTTTCAGGGGTTGTTAATCTCCAATCCAGGTACTGGAACTTCTTTCCTATTTTAGTTACACTGCATTTCATGTGGTATGTACAAGAGGTGCTCAATCAACTTTTAAGGACAGCCATGTGACCCAGTTTGGGATGCCTGAAACTGGAATGAGAGCTGAGCATGAGGCTTGGGAAGCAGGACTAAGGTGGCGTGAAGTGTGTTTTGGATCACTTTGGTGAGGGGTGAGAAGGTGGAAACAGGTGTGTTGTCCTCCTGAACTGAGACATGGCAGGTGAAAGACTCTGGGCAGCTGATCCTCCTGACCTGGGGCGGGGTAAGTGGGAGCTGCTCCAGGCAGGAAGCGAAGCAGTGGAGGAGCTTGTGTGTCCTGTACAAACTGTTCATCTCATAACCCAAATTAAAGGTTTTTGTTTTCATAGTGCTGTATAAAAGTGATTTAATGCTTTGTAATTGTTTTCTTGGAGGGAAAGAAAAAAAAAAAAAGAAGAAATTTATGTGAGCTTCAGTTAAAGATGCAGCTACTGTAATTCATCTCTGAAGGAGCTGGAATACTTCTTAACTGTATGCAACAGCCGAAGATAGCTGTCTTATTGAGAAACCACACTGGAGTTATAAATCAAAAGGCATCTTTGGATTTATTTCCTTCTTCATTGCCAGGTGTATGGAGAACTGTACCATCAGGCCAACAGGAGAGAAGATTTAAGATTTCAATCCTTTTCATAGTTTTGTTCTTACCTTGTAAAGAATCCTACTGCTATGACAATTATTGGCATCAGAATAAAATGGTTTAGAAAAATAATTAAAATAACATGCTGTTCATCTTGGGTGGTTTAGCAGCATTGATGCTGAGGGTAGGAAGACAACGTACCATGTTGTACATTTATCAATATGCTCCAAAACAGCTTAGAACACCTAAAGATACTGTAAAGTATTCCAGCTAATGCATGCCTGCTGATGAGGATGCTTGGCTCAGTGCTTTAGGGCTTCTGTGACAAGGAAGGTGAAGCCCAACTGGATCTGTGCCCCGTTTAAACAGGGCAAGGTTGACTTTCTGCTCTGGACAGCCACTTGTTATAGGGTGTTGTTGAAAACCAGCAGCTAATTCTTTCTTTAAATTCACTTCATGGGGCATTTCTCATACATGGTCTCCTAGAGGAGCACTTGTTAGTTGAAAGCAAAGGCACTAAAACTTAAGTGCTTCCATTATTAGCCTGTTTAATTCTGGGGAAGTCTTACACAGCTGAAAACTGAAGAAGACTGGACATAAGGATCTTTCTGCTACCTGCAGCTGTGACTCACACCAACTGCAAATTTTATATTGTAGCACAAATTGGAGGTGTTTGTAGGGCTAAGTTTGCCAAGAAAATGACCGTAAAATAGGTTATTTGATGAAGTGTGATATAAAAATGCCCTGGAACGTGTGGCCCAACCGCAGTAAGTAAATTGTAGGTATATCCTCGCTCCTTCACTGTCTTCCTGCAGTTGTGAACAGTTTGTGGCAACAAAAATAATAACCTGGCACGGGAAATCTTTTTCTGCAAAGTAAACCTGTGGAGATGTTGATATGCTGAACTTGTACAAAGTTGTTGAGGGCCTTTAACGCAGTTTTACGTTCCTGTGTGGGATTTGTGAGTCGCCTGAATACGTCAGCAATGCCCTAAGTCTGCATTACGGTGCTGGACTGGCCTTTTGGGGCCCGTGTTTGGGATTTCTGAACTCTTACTGATGTGTTTTGCTTGCGCTGACTTGCCTGATGGCCTGGTTCTCTTCTCCTAGTTGAGTGTGGTGATTTGTGAAGATTGCTTCAAAACAGATGGAAAGAGCAGTGAGCAGGATCCTGGTGCTGCACTTTGGGATTCTTGCCTGTAGAGGGACGATGACTGCTTTAGTTCAGTTTGTTTCTCTAGGAAGTAGACTCTGAAGAATATTGGAGTTATTTTGTCCCAAGAGAGCATCGTCCTAGTGACTCCAGGCTGTTTTGGAACATTCTGTGGCTTTTAAATCTAATAACATGTACCAATTATAACCCAGAAAGAGGGTGGCTATATTGGCATTAGTCTATTGGAAATTTTTTTTCCTGGATATGATCATGCTGGAGACCAAAACCATTTCAAATGGGCAAGAAATTACATCAGGCCACTTATGATCTTAGTGTGGCTCAATGGGGCTCAGTGTTGATACTCTGTTTTCACCACCCTTTTTGGTGGAAAAAATAGGTGTTTCTTGTTTTAATATATGCTTTTGGTAATAACACTGTTGAGACTTTCAGCCGTCTGATTTCTGACTGTACCTTCAGTCACAGCTGATTCCCTTCCTCTACATCCAAATGAATCTTCAAAGTGCCGAGACTAATTAAAAAAAACAACTATTAAGCTAGAATAAAAATTAATGAAACCAGCCTTTTAATAAACTAAAAAAGCAAGTGTACTCAGGATTTCCTGTTGCATTTACACATGGGCATTCATCAGCGTGACATGCCCTGGAGTGATGGGTTCTCACTCTGGGACGTGAATTCTGGATGTTTTTTGGCATTAGAGGCTGTTGAATGTGGAGTGAAATAAACTCAGTTGGGAGTGTAGGTGCTTGTGACCAGTTTGGGACTGGAGAGGTTTTTCTTGTGCAGAACTGTCTTGTTTGATAGCATTAAATGGGATGCAGGGGGGCTTCAGAAGAGCTTCTTTGAATTATATGGATAGATTATACAGTCTGGCTTCCATGTAGAGGCACTCACAGTGCACAAGTCTGCCTTACTTAGGCAAATCTGTCTTAAAAAATTTGAAATCCATGAGTGGTTACATAGTGCAGGAGCATCTTCTTATTTAGAAATAATTACTTTAGATTTCTCTGCGATGTCACGTGTCACACCTTAGCTTAGACAGAATCCTTTAGATCTAGTTATGAACTGTTGAGGAAAATGAGTTATTAATGGGAACACAAACAGCTAACACCAGTGTAGTGAGAAGTGGAGGTGAAATATCTCTCTGGAGAGAAATGCAGCATCTCAAGGTAGAAAAACATTTTTTTTAAAGAAGGCACTATTTCAAAGGCTGAGGCTTTTTGAAAACAATTTGGTGCCAAAAGCGTAACCTGTTTTTCATAAACACGGTTGCTGGTTGGAGCCAAAACAAACAATTAAGGTCCTTAAATGAACCGAGGTGAGGAATCGGAGCTGCCCCAGCCGGCTGCTCAAACCTGTGAGCGTGGCTCCGTGTGAGTCGGGGAGGGAGGGCAGGATTGGGGACCTGGGGGGCGTGCGGGGCTTCTGCAGGGCTGCTCTTCCTGGAGGTGTGCACAGAGGATGGCAGGGAGAGTTAGGGCTGCTCCAGCCTAGAAGCCAAGGTGGCTGTAAAACCTGACAGAAGAGGAGGGAAGGTGCACATGAGCCAAAGATATGACTGTGCTGGGTATTTTTTATCCCCTGCCTTTGCTCTCTCTCCCTTTTGCCTTTCGCAGCACCCCCTGCCAAAGGCTTCCTGTGTGTGTGTCCCAGCTCAGCATCCCGGCCCCTGCCTGGCTGGATTGACACCCATTAAGCTTGGTTGGAAAATGTCCCCCCCCTTTCCATGACCTTTGGAGTCCAGCAGCCTTTCCCTGAGGGATGGATGCCTCCAAGGTGCTGAGGGCTCCCTGAGGGCTCCCTGGAAGCTCATGCAGGTACAGGGTGGTCAGGAAAGGCAGAAGGAGCTGTGTCTTTCCTCTGAGCAACTCAGTGGCCGCAAGATGCAATCACAGTTTGTTATTTTCAGCGGTTTTAAATCAACCCTCCCGTGCCACCTTCCAGAACATTAATGGTGTCATACAGAAGGGGATGTGGTTTGTTTCTGTCTTTTCTGCCTCTTGTGAGGGCCAGGCTGAGGCTTCTCAAAGTTTGTGTCATAAATTGTACCTCTCTGCTCTACCTTGCTGTGTTTTCTCTGTTTCCATGAGCCTGGGGTGGCTACATGAGGTGGTGATTCAGAGAATAGCTACAGATACATTCCTGCTGAAGGCATGGCCCACATGTGCTTTGCAGGCAATTTTTTGGGACTTCCACAAGTGACACAAGATCCATATAGAGATTTTGTGGACTGGCTGTAGGGCACTGGGAAGACTCTGGCATCTGTGGGGATCTTGGACAAGGTCCTCTGTGCTTCAGCTTTCTTTTCTAAACCTTTATAAAGATCTATAGGAGAAGTCCATGTGTTTTGCTTGACTGTAGAACTGCACATAGTGCTTGAGAGATGGTTTTGAAACAGTCTCAGCTATCCAAAAAAAATTGAACAACTTTGTGAGAGATACCATTGCTAACCATCGTAGGCAATTGAATTTACTCTGCTTTTTGTACACTTCTGTTTTTTTGAAGTAGTTGCAATCTATTCCAGAAAGCAGAGGGATGAATTATAAGGAAAATCCATTTCTTGTGCATAAATATTCTGAGCTTGAGACACACTGTGTAGTGGCAGCATTTCACCTTACCTGTGTACTCCTCTCTCCTGGCAACTTAGAGGAGCTGGCAGAGAAGGGTAAGCTCTGGAAAGCTGTAAGGATGCAGTTTTCTCATGTGTCCCTTTATAGTCACAAGTATGGAAAGGACAGGCAGAGTTGAGGATTATTCACAACCACAGAATGAAACTGAGTTTGAATTTTAAATTTACCTACATAAACAAACCACAGGTGGTACAGTTATTTTTCTTCTTTTTATTGTGTCTGTGAGAGAAGTTTCAAACGGTGCATTATTTATGAGCTGTTGCAGAGACTGGACTTCTGCATGACACCTTCACCTCATAAATGCTTTTGTGGGGAAAGAATAGCTGTGCATTTCGTTTTCCAGTCCCCCAACTCCACAGGCACACCCTGGTTATCTGACTGGACCGTGGCATCCTTTGGCAGTCCGGAGATTTTTGTCGAGGGAACTTGCAGGAAGTACCGGGAGACAGATCAGCTGGATGTGTGCTCAGTTCACTATAAACAAAATATTTGTCTTTAAACATAAACCAAAAAGGAAGTGAAGCAAGGAGGTGTTAGTAATCCTCCTCAAGCAGTGTAAGTAACAATGTCAGTGTTGATTCTCTGGGGGGCGGGGGGGGAGTGGAAATCATCTCTGCCTGTTAAAATGCTTCTCTGGTGGATGCAGAGTTTTCATGAGGGCAGCAGAATTCCTGTCCAGGGATACCTGCTGGTTGTTGGTGCAGCGTGGCTTCGGCATTTTTAACATTTCCTCAGGCTTAGGAGCTAAATCACAGTCCAGGGTCCACATGGCACTGGAGAAATCGCTTGAAGAGAGCAGGTGAAGCACGCTTGGCCAGCACTTGGGACAGGGACAATCCTAAGCAGGATTTGAGCGGTGCTGCCCAAGAGCCACCACTGGCAGAGCCTGGCTCCTGCTCAGCTGCACGTGGGTCCCGGGGAAGACAAGAAGTATGGCCTGATCCACAGGTGTATCCTAGAGGTTCCCTTAGCTGGAGGTGTCCTGGTGAGCTGTAAGTTTCTTCTAACACTCAAACCTTGAATTTAGTCATTAAAAAGAACGTGCGACCTCTGATGGGGACAGGGATGTCAGCGAACGTGGGAGCCCTGCTGACACGTTTGTGGTGTTGGGTGTTTCTTACCAAAAATCAACAAATTTTTTTTGTTGAAGTCAGTAAGAACTCAAACCTGCTTTTGTAAATGTTCCCTTTGCAATAGCCAAGTGACAGAACCTCTTTTTAATAGTTTTAGTGAGGAGAAGTCAGATGTCAGAACTACTGAGAGCAGTGATTTAGTAAGTACTTAAACCTGAAGGAGAATAAACCTTGATTAGTGGAGACAAATCTCAAATACTTAGAGGCACTTGGACAGAGCTTTTAACTAGCTGCTGCATGAGTAAATACTGTGCAAGCAGAAGCTGAAATTAATATCAATGTGAATTACACGGTGAGCAGCTCCTGCAGTCAGTGCAGAATCACAAAATACCCTGTTTCTTCTCTTGCCACCCCACAACCAACAGATGTTGCCCTGGTTGCAGTGGTAGAGCCCACTGAGGGACTGAGGGGGTATTTGGCAGAGCACAGGGGAATTCTTGAAATGCTTGAGAGCCTCTTCGGAAAGCAGCTTTGGATGTTTGTTATAGCTTTGTTTCCGAAATAGGTGTTGGGTTCCTTAACAGGCAGAAACAAATGATGGGCCTAATGCTGCACTTTCTGGAGCCCCATGGCTGCAGTAGGTGGGGATTCTTTTCCTCTCTCCAAGGGAAGGGCTTCTCTCTTTGTTTTTGGCTTTTGGCACATGTTACCAAAATATTTGCAGCGCAATAACGTGTATTTTTTCATCTGGAAAGTGGGAAATAAAACATATTTGTTCCTATGTGCAAATACTCTTTCCCCACAAAAATAAATGTTTGCTTTGTAAATCCAGTGTGCTTCTCCCCTGGGAGTGCGAATTCCCGGTTTCGGAGAGCAGGCAGGTTATCCCAGTGCCAAAATAAAGGGGCTCACAGCTCTGCCCTCACGTGTGTGAGAGGAGGTGAGACTTCTTAGAGAAAGGGCCCTCGAGGAGTGGGTAAAGTGACCTTCTTAGGAAATGCCATTCGTGCCAGAGCACATAACCTTCCTCCCCATCTCTTCCCCTGCATAGGAGGGGTTGTGGGATACAAAGGAGCCTGGGAGAGGGAATGCACATTCTTCTGGACAAAGGAAGCTCAGAACCCTATGGTATAATACATGGGTCTCTCTGTCTTCCCCCTTAAAAATGTTTCTCTTGACCCTGTAATCAGATAATTTTTTTCCTTATTAATTTTACTTTGGGTGGAGAGAAAAGGGAAAGATCCTATTGTTGGGATGGAAGTTGCTGCCGGGGGCGACAATTGGGCCATTGTTGGGCTGTAATTCAGTCTGGGGCTCCAACGGGAGGTGGAAAGGAAGACGAGGAATATGAACAAAAGCAAGCATTAACTCTCTAATAATCTCCTGTTGTTTACCTGAGCCAGGATAGCCAGAGGTTTGGTCTTATTTTTCCTGAAGGCTCGTGAAACACAGTGTTATTACCAGTGGTGATGCTGCTCTCCCGTGAACATCTGGGAGAGGGGGAAGAAGGGAACTTTTTTTCCCCTCCAGCTGAGGACATGCAGTTATTTTTCTAAAGCCAAAATCAAAATTGTTAGTTGAAAGCAGAAACAGGCCTCAGGAAATGCTGTTTCTTCTGGCAGCAAGAGACAAAGATCCTTGTTCTTTAGACCAGCCTTTGTATAATTCAGAACAATAATTTTTTTAAATGTCTGATAAAGAACAAGTACTCATTATCATAATGTGTTAACAGAGCTATAATTAAGATTGTTCTTGTCACTTGTTTTTAATATTCTGTCTTCCTTTGGGAGTTCTTAATTGCTAAAAAAAAATATTAGTGTGTATTTACATTTGGTAAAAAGAGGTTTGGGGACCGAATGTTTTAGAGCACCACTGTTTGCTCTTCTGGGGTCTTACATGAAGATGAGAGAGACACATATTGAGAAAGGACTGAAAAGATCCTGTTGATTAACTCAGATGTTGCTCAGGCTCCATCCAGAAGAGGAAGCAACCACTTCATTACCAGCTTCCTAAAAACTTACTGTCCACCTGATGTTTCTGGATCTCCCCAAATATCCCAGGATTGCTTTGGCATCACTCCCCCACTCCATCCCTCCCAAGGGCATGTTGTCAAGGCATTTACACGGCCAAACTGGTATATCTACTTCTGCTTTGGATGAGAGAGGCTTCTTTTGAGGTTAGATAACATCTTCTATTATTTTGATTAGAGCCAGAAATGTTCCTCCTTCATGGTTTTTACTTTATTGTGCAGTATTGATCTCGAGTGCTGACTAAATGCTGGTGCTCCCCTGGTCTGTGAGACCCTTGATGGAGAAATCACAAACATTTGAATATTCGGTTTTCATTAAAACTGTGACTTCACCCTCAGCGAGACATGGGATTTTAGTGCTGTTTTCTCGTGTGTCCCTGCCAGGTGACAGTGCTGGGAGGGAGCTGAAGGTACCACAGCTTTGACAGCTGGTTGCCTGACAGTAGTAGGATAGGTTGTCATTAATGCTTTTAATTTTTATGAGTGTTTGAGATTTAAAATGTTTACTCCTTGTTGTCCGCTGTGGAGTCTTTGTATTTAAAATAAATAACCTTGTTTTAAATTAGTGTTTCCTGGAGGAAGCTATCTGGCTATTGTAAAGTGCTCTGTCAACAGAGCTGCGTCCTCATACCCAGCAGAAGAGGAAGGATCTCGTGTGGATATGCAGAGCTTGGGAGAGCTGACACAGAAAAAATTCCCATGGACAGGGTGTTCTGCTTCCTACTTTTTTTGCACAGATGGGTCTCTTTGTTTTTGATTAAACATTAATCAAAAATCAATTTATGACTCCATGTAAGTGGTATTAGATAAGTCTCTGTTTGTATGTGGTAAATAAAAACATTGTTCAGACACGAACAAACAGCACACTTGGTTTGGTTTGAGTTTAAAAGTAGACTGGGGTAGAAAATTACAATTAAAATTGCAGATTTCATAATTGAATGTGTTCTTTTCTAATGAGAACATTTAGTTTAACTGTAGCAGGATTAAAAAAACCATAATGGAAACATCTAAATGTTTTGCAAAAGAACACGAAGAGCTGAGAGATCTCTGAGTAGAAAAAAGTGATCTTACTGTGTAAGTGAGGAGGAGATTTCTGAGTAGGTGAAGTGTAACCTTGAGGATGATGGACAGTTTGGGCAGCCCACAGGATTTTGGGGCCTGAATACTCTGATTCACTTCAAAAGCAGAATTCCTGTACATTAACAGTATCTCTGGGTGGTGAAGGAATGTGAAGCAGCAGTCCAGTTATTCGTAAGAATTAAATGTGGGGCCAAGCGTATTACTTGCAATTAGTCTGACAGTAACTAGTCTTTAATTCTGCTTTTTTTCTTCAGGCTGAAGTGCTGAAGACAAGTCTTTGTTTTCCTGTGTGTGTGAATAGTTCTGGGTCTTTGTCATGCTGCTTTGTGCCTTTTCCAGTTTTCTTCCATCCTTTTTGAGCTGAAGGGATTGGAGCTGCAGTCAGTGTTTGAGATGTGAGCAACCTGCACATTTACAGGGTTAGAATGTCATTTCTTTGATTTTTTTTTTAAACCATTTCAACAAAATATCTGCAATTCAAAGCCCTTCCTGGGGTGGCTTTGGATGAAGTCACCCCTCTAGGTCCCAAAGGGAGGGTGCAACTGTGGGAAGGTGTCCTGGTGGGCTCCGGCACTGCGGCTTCCTGGTACGTGATAAAAAATGCTGGATGGAGCATTTGTTGTGCATGAATGATGTAGCAGTTGGAAAAACTTTTTGGCCAGCTTTGACTTGTTCTGTTTGTTAGTTTTGTTTGCACCCAGAGTGCAGGGAAGAGGATTGAATTAAGCTTTAGCATCCTCTCAGTTATTGGGCCAAATGCCACTACTTTCGCTGCCAATACAGCCTACAGAAGATGTGTAGGCATGAGGAGCGTGGGAGTTTCAGAATACACAGCATCTTTTAATTGACATGGGATTTGTAAAGTGCAGCTTGTATAACTGGTGATACCTAATCTCCCTTGTCCCTTCCAAGAGGCACGTTGATGATCCATATGCTTGATGGAGGTGTTTCTTTGTCTACGGGAGATAAGGATTGCGTAGTCGATCAGAGATGTCTTGCCTCTGATTTGCCTGCAGGCATGCAAATTTAAGCCATAAATTCAGATACTCTCCTGCTAGATGAAAGTTTCATCTTTGAAATTTTTTTTTCTAAATTTTCCTCCTGCAAAAGGAGACTTAAGTTCCCTTTAAGGGGGGAAAGGAGGAGGCGTAGGGATAAGAGAGGGATCTGCAGTGTTCAGCGTGAGATGAATAATGAAGGTTACACCACACAGGCAGGTGCTGCGTGTTGCTTGCAGCTGGGTGCATGGGTGAAAGAGAGCTTTGCAGGTATTTTGTTACTTGACACAGTGTCATTCCTCCCGAGTGTGACCTCGCCTGCTCCTCGGGAATTATCATACTGCTTTCCCAAGGTTCCCTGTGCAGGAACCTGTTAGGACAGCGGTTACAACAGCTTTGGGCTTTGGGGATGGGAGCCAACAGCTCACAGAGAGTGCTGTGGGGACTCAGGAGAGTGTCCCTGGGAAGCAGGTGATACTTGAATCACAGTCATCTATATTGGAAAGGACCTTTAAGTTTGTCGAGTCCGAATGTAAACCAAACACTGCCGAGTGGACCAAAAGCCAGGCTTAAGTAGCTGAAAGTGAGTTTTCAGAGACTGTATGTCCAGGAGAGCAGAGGAAGCAGGGAGAGGGAAGAAAGGAGAACGATCTATAAATATTTTATCACTGGGTATAGAAACAAGGTGTGCTGACATCTGTTTTTCTTTCCCAGTGCAGCTGTTCCTGTAGTGCCTGTGGAATAGCTTCAGCCTGCTCAGTGGCACTGTCCTCCTTAAAAACCAAATCAAGCACACACCAAACCCCCACAACACAGTGCACGTGCAAACTCTGCTAAGCCTTCAGACAGTAAACTTGCTGCTGTCAAGCTCTTAAGACTTTTCCTTGTAGCCTGTGCATTCCAGGTTGAGATTCCCTGCTCTGGGGGGGTTTGGGGCATCAACTGCTATGAGTGCACCAGGAGGGGCCTTGGGCTTTGCTGGGCAAGATCCTGATGCAACATCCTAATTTTAAGCACAGGTAAAGCAATGAGAATTAGTTTAAGTTCTTCCTAGTCTTCAAGTCAGTCAGGAGTTTTCTTGTCAACACTGTATCAGGAATTTAATGGCAAGACTTGAAAGTGAGTACTGGGTGGATTGCAGTTCCTACTTACTTTGCAGATGCTTTTACAGCAGGTCTTTTGTCCCTCCTCCTAAGCCGTTCTGTTTTGAATCTCAACACCCTGACAAATCCCCATGTCTCCTTATTTTCTACTGTGTATTTGGACAAAAGAATGAGTAGTGAGGAGCTGAGCACAAGTTTGAGAGCACTGTTTTCCCCCTCCCTGCACCCCCTTCCCTCCCCCCCTTTTTTTTTAATACACAGACTTTGAGTGTTGTTAAAGGGCTCATTCTGCTTATTATCTGTTTTGAGAAGATGGAAACAAAATGTTAATGATGTTTCATTTAAATTTGTGTTTAATTTAGTGTTTCTTGATGTGTGATATGTAGGCAGTGGTGTAGGGATGTCTGCATGCAGCTGCGTAAAAATCAGGAAACGCTGCTGTGTGTTCTTTCAGAGCACGTGAGGAGTAAATTTGTGCTCCCTTATGATGCTCAATGTTGCCATTGCCTCCAGAACAGTGAGGCTTTTTTCTTTGTGTAGTTGTGCAGTTGTATAAAGGAGGACTTTCTATTGTGATCTGATTTTTAGATTTATTTTCATTTTAATGCTGCTGGGGACCTTTCCCTTTTCTCACTTTGTAACGTTTCCTACAATGCAAATTTGCTTTTAGAACGCGATACTGAGACCGTCGTGTCTAAAATACTCCACATGTTTTCTCAGCCAGAAGTTGCAGCCCCACCACACACAACTCTGTGCCTCCCAAAAATAGTCACCTGAAGGGAGAGACATGGGCTGAAACAGAGCTGCTGAGCCTCAGCCTGCCCTGGGCTGTGCTCACATTCCTCCAGCCTGGGCCTCTTTTGAAAGCAACCTTTCAGCTCATGGAGCTGCATTGTGTAAACATCTTCAGCAATAATTTATTCTCTTGAAAGAGGCCAAACTAATCCGGGTTAGAGCTGCCTCAGATGTGAGTCTGAGCGGCACATTTTCTGTCTTGAGACAAGCGTGACATCACATGGATACAGCAACAAAATGTGGTCAAATAGCATTTTAAACAAATTTTAAAATCCTGCCCCGTGGGGCGGATTTATTGGGAATGTTCTTCCTTCATCTGTATGTTATCAAGCTAAATACCAAGCCTTGGTTTTGCTAGAATGTTTCTATATGTGTAGTAAAACCCAGGGCTGATTTGAGTGCATTGGTATTTCCCTCCCTGCTTTGTTTTCTGTCTTGGAAAAAAAGCAAATGTTTGTAAAAGGGGGGAGAAAGATCTTTAAAAAACCTACCTGGATAGAAAATAAGTCAAATCATTCCCTGAATTTCAGAGTGTTTGTGAACATAGTTTTTTGTAAACAAATTCATAAAGCTCTCTGGAGAAACATATGCCTTTGATTTTATTTTTTTCCCCTCTTACAGGAGCAGCATTCTTAACTTTTGCCTTAGATTTTTTTTAGCACAGCCTCAGAAGCTCCATGTTGTTTTTGTCCTGTAATAGACCTCGCCCGAGCAAGGACATGGCATCTTTGGGGTTTACCTCTGTCTCCAACCCCTGGGAGGTTGTTTACTACTTTCAGCCTGGAATAACAGGCCAGTCGCAGGGATCCTCCCTGGGGAGCAGGATTATTGGCATCTGCCAAAATACCATGTCTGTGCTGGGCTGGGCAGCAGGATGCTGCCCGTGGGGATGTTGTGATAGGGGTGGAAAGGTGCTGGCCGTGGGTACGGTGTCCGTGGGGCAGCAGGATGCTTCCCGTGGGGATGCTGCCGGTGGGCAGGGGGATGCAGGATGCTGCTGAGCTGCAGGGCAAGCACAGCCCCCGGCAGTGTCAGCTCAGCCCATGTTCTCCTCTCAGGGGGGAAGAAAACAGTGAGACCCTTTTCAGGAGCAAGGTGTGTTCGAGCCTATATTTGGATGCTGCGCCTCTTCTAAATTTGGTTTCTCCTCATTAATACAGGAACTGTTTTAATCGCCCTGTAGGGAAAAACATGGGGTTGCTGTAGGGTGGGTTATTCTGGAGGTTTTTTTCCGTCTTTTATGAAAGGCCAAGGTCTGTTTTGGAGGACTGGAGGCGAGGGAAGGTGGAGGAAGGGGTGGAGGCTGGGAGGGTCTGCTGCTCTGAGCTCCTTTGTGCAGGATTCCCCACGCTTCCCGCTCCCTCCCGCCGGGCTGAGCAGGGGGCTCTGGGATGGGGGGCAGCTCCCCTTCCCTCCCGAATGGAGGCACTGGGGCGGGCACGGCTGCAGAACAGAGCTGTGGGAGGGGGCTCCATACGCCCATGTTTCCATCTCCCTTTTCCCTGGCAGAGGCAGCCTTTGGGCTCTCAGCAGGGCCGTGGTTGTCCCCGGCTCGGGGCCGCGTGGGGAAGGAAGCGTGTCAGCGTCGTGCTACATTGGGTGTTTCTCTGGTTTTGCCGTGACCCGAACCAGGCTTTTCCCCCTGGCAGCAGCACGATGTGCTTTGCAGTGGGAGCGATGGGGGAGCGGTGGTCGGGAATTCTGTGTGTCGGGGCTGCTGGGAACGCGTGGAGCGGAGCTGTGCGTGGGAACGGGCGCGTCTCCCCCGCCAGGCTCCTTCCCGAGCCGAGCTGTGCTGTCACTCTCTGTTGTCACTCTGTATTGTCACACAGGCCTTGGTGCACGCATGGATACCCTCCCTGGAGTGCCAGACGTGTTCATAATCCAGCTCCCTTCCGTGGCACAGCCACGGGGATGTGGATATCGCTGTATCCGTCAGGGTGGCCGAAGGGGGGGGGCCTGGTGGTTTGGGCTGCTGCTCCCACCCATCTGTGGGGCTGGGACCGGCAGAGGCTCCTCATCCCTGTGCCTGATGATCCACAGGCATGACTTCCAGTCACAACAGCATAAGGAGCGTGGCTGGACCCTGCCCTTACTCAGGGATGTGGTTTAGTGGTGAACTTTAGGGTTGTTGGTTGGACTCGATGGTCTTAGAGGTCTTTTCTGACATAAGTAATTCTGTTTTTTAAGTGCCCCTGCGCAGGTCTTGATGGCAGTAAAGTTTGAGAGAAGATACTGATAAATATGAGCAAGATGAAAGAGATTTAGGCCACCCCAAAACATTGTTGAGGTACAAGCCCATCAGGTTATTGCAGTAAAACCATAAAGGACATAAATCTTAAAAACCCAGACACCCTGAGGAAATACAACAAAATTGAATTAGTTGCAGGAATTAATTCATTTTTGCTAACTCCTGCTATTAGTCATTTAAGTGATCTGAGATGGAAATTACAATTATAATAGTTACTTTTGCTGTATTTCAGGGTACTCTGCCCTCCAATAATTTGACCTAGTTTATTGGTGGTTTCATTCCACTTTCTCATTTTGAGCACTTTCTTCTTGTTACCAGCTTTGTCAAGTCTTCTAAATATTTTACTCTCTGCTCCATTCCAGGGTCAAATGGGACAAGCATTAACTTGTGGCTAAAAAAAAAAAACCAAAAAAAACTGTGTTGAAAACCACTACCAGCGAAGTCCCTTAATGGAACAGATGCATCTGACCTGAAAAATTACTTGTATGCTCCAAAATTTACTTCTCCCCCTTCTCCAGGGGTATCTGATAAAAGATTTTTCCACTGCAAAAAAATCCCTTCCTCACATCGTTAGACCATTCCAGTTTCCAAACCCCACACCTTTCTTGTCCATATTGGCTCGAATAAAGGCTTTATTTTTTCTGCTTTACTCTTCTAGTAGTCTTCTGTGGTGGAGACTAACTTCATAACTAGGATTTGCTTTTGGAAAAACAATGTTTGCCTTTTGTGCAACTTGTGTGGAGTCCCTGCTGGAGTTGTTTGCTCGCTCTGAATTTCATCGTGTTGCAGAAACGCCGCACGTGCTCCAGGGGAGGCAGCACATTCCGGAGGCAATGTGTGTATGGAGAAATCTTGCTTTGTTGTGATAGCTCTCATTCCTAGGACAGATGTACTCAACTAATTTTTTTAATGAAATGCAAATCATGGGTAGTGCAGGGCGGTAGTTTACCCAGTGCCTTTTGAAATGTGTTTTTCTGTGAGGAGTGAAACGTGTTGCTTGGAGCAGCAGGCAGGGGATGAAGAGTTCCTTCACTTACTTATCGATGAGCAAACCTGACAGGTCTTTAGACAGAAGCTGCAGAGCTATGTTTGTGTTTATCCCTTGAACTCATTCTCTAATATATTTTATAGCAGACCTTTTCAAGTGTGGGGAGTACTGTTCCTTGTAAGGAATTAGGCCCAACTTTGAGCAAGTTAAGAGCAGCAATTAATATTTGTACTTAGTGAATTTTGCAAGCAGTATTAAATCACTGAGGTTAATCTCCTGACTTCCCTCCCCCAGCTCTCCTCTGAGTGAAAAATACAGGTATGTCATTTCTTCTTTCACATGAAAAATGGTTTTCCTGTACTGTATCTAAAGCATCACGTTTCTGCAGTGTTTGTGAGGAGACACATCTCTTTGTCTATGGTCATATTTCTGACAGTAAAAGTTCTTTAGAAAACAACTTCTATCCATTGTTATTCCTTACTCTTATGCAAGGGTAGGCAGAGCTTTTCACCACCCCAGGTGACCATCCTAATCATCATGGTTTCTTGGCCAAACTTTTTTTCTTTTGCTTTTGAGAAGTTATGAATAGAGTGCTGCTTTAAAAAAGTTGAAGAAAAACTTATGTTTCCTGCCTTGTGTCACTGAGCTATGTGGGCTGATGGGTTTCCCATTCCCTTCCAAGCTCTTCAGACTTGGGGTTTTGTGAGCAGAAGTTGTTGAGGTTCATTTGGAAATGAACCCCTTTACTATGAAGGCTCCAGGCTGTGACCTGCATCTTCAAGTTGGCCTTTTCCTCACTGTGCCAGAAAGGGATAAAGTCACATCACTTCCCAGCTGGTGCTTGTGCTTGTAGTTGGTGAGACAGCCCAAGTGAAGCAAATGTGAAGTTTGACAGTACTGGAGTAGCTTCTCCTCTCCTCCCCATCTTCGTCTGGTTGTCTGGCCCAGAGCAGGAGGCCACGGTGCCTGATGCTCCTGCATCACTCCCCTGGCTTGCACAGGGACCTGGACTGCTCAGGGGATTTAAAACACCAAAGCCAAACCCCTCAAGTGCATCACCACAATGTCAGCTCTGAAAGGCGTTGGGGTAAATTATCATTCAGTGTGTTCAAAATAAGAGTGCATCCAGAGCCTTGGGATTTGCTGCCTGGGGTCTCTGGATTGATGGGATGTCTGCTCAGTGAAGGAAACAACCACCGAGGGGTGATGGATGGGGGATGGCCTTTGCAAATCACAACAGGGTGGGAAATGAGGGGTGGATGTGAATGACTGATAAGTAGCACTTACTGTAAGGAGCTTAAAAATAAAGGAATAATCTGAGAGCGGCTATAAATTGCAGGAATTCGGGATATCTCACTTGTGGCTGTGCTGCAATCCTTCCTGTTGCAGCTCTTCCTTTTATATCCTTTGTCCTCTGAAATACCTCGCTGTTAGGGTTGGGCTCTTATTTATTTATTTCCTCGCTCGGCAGCTGCAGTGCTCAGGCTGGGAGGCTGAGATGCTCACAATGCGCTGCCTGCTGCCAAGAGAGGAGGTATTTGCATTCATTTTCACTTTCTTATTCTGAATACGGAAAACAAATAACCCCCCCCTATGGTCCCACTGAGTCCTGCCTCCCCTAAAATGGAAATACATCTGCAGATATATGATTTGGAGTGTTTAGGCGGGGGTGTGTTACATCCCTCAGCCTACCAGGCAGGTAATAGGAGTGTCCGTGTTCTGTGAACAAAGAAGTCTTGCAGTAATCCAGAATAGCCGTATTTTAAAAAGCTAAAATTAAATATATGTATAAAAAATATCAGTCATAGGTTTCATAGCAGTTACTTAACCGATTATAAACATGATACTTTATTTACATTGCTTTTTCTGAATGGTTTTCTCTCAAAAGTACAATCCCGTCAGGAGCAGTCTTTACTCAAAAGAGGCAAATTCTTCACATTTTTCACTCTGTAAATAATTTTGACAGTGATGCAAGAAGGAGGAATGAGAAGGTTGTGTGAAGTTCTGCCCAGTGCAGCTTTTGAGGTGCAGAGCGGGGTGTTGGGGTGACTCCCCGTGTGGATGGGGAGAGTTTGGGATGCAAGTGGGAGGCCATTCTGTGCTGTTGGCTCCCTCTCACTGGCAGTCTTACGACTGGGAAACAAATGGGATCATTACCTTTCCGAATGTGGAGCTTGGGGTGTGCTGACTGGATTATGAAGGCAGCAATTCAACCAAAGGGACGTAATTTAGGGGCGATGGATCAGAGAAACCCAGAGACTGAAACTCCAGATCTCTGTATTGTAACACACTGACTGGAACACATACCAAAAATAACCCTGTTGCCACAACAGCTGTTTTTGCGTGTTTGCCCAGGTTTCAGTAAGCCTCTAGTTATGATTCAGAGCACTGCGCAGAAATCCACTGTGCCATCTTTCTTTAATGCATTAAATGATCTATAATGTGTTTCTTTTGTGGGGAAACCCCGTTGCCTCAGCATGAAGAGTGTACATGTGTATTTGTTTAATTCAACATGTTTTCCTACTTCAGTGCTGGAACTAGGACATTTTAGTTCTCCAGTCACCACTGCAGCAAACCCAGTGTGTTTTGTGCAGTTCGTGTTTGTCTCTTCCTTTCCACATGAAACATCAGGATAAAGAATCGGAGTGCTGAAGGGAAAAGGCAATCTGCTGGTACTTGTTCAGAAACACCAAATAACCTGGAGTGTGGGGTGTTTATCTCGCTGTCTTTGTGGTGAGAGCGGTAGAGAAAAGACACGTGAAAGCCCACGACAGCGTGGCCTGTAGCAGCTCTGCAGATTGATTCAGACGCTCCATTCAGAGCAGAGATTTGAGACACAGTAATGAAATCAAACGGCCTAAAATCATCTCTTATTGATTTTTTTTTTTTTTTTATGAAGAGAAACCCGTACCTGCGCAACCAGGCTGAGGTTACGATATAAGCCCTGCCTTCGGATTCCGCTTTGTCCTGTGCACGTGCGCTTTTTAAAAAGGGCTTTTTACTCCGCGCCTTGAATGGCCGCTCCTTCAAGCCCCCGGAGCCGGGGAGCGGCTGCCGAAACGCTCCGGCACAAACCCCGCCCTGTGCCGCACACTCTGCCCACGTGCCGGCCTTGGAAGGGCTGTCGGTGGGGAGCCGTGCCGGGGTTTGCCGTGGCCGTGGGGGGCGGTGGCCGGTCCCCGTGGGGCAGCGGGGGACGCGCCCCTCGTGGTGCTGCTCCAGGCTCATAAACAAACCCTCACGTGGGTGTGCGAGCCCTGCGCAGCGGGCAGGGATAGACAGCCCCGGCATTATCCTGATTGGATTTCCCCTCCGAGCTGGGGCTGATTTGAATGTTTTGGAACGAGTGGTGAATGAAACAACACAAGGCGCCTTTTTTTTTTTTTTTTTCTTTTTTCTTTTTTTTTTTTCTTTTTGTTTTCCCTTCTCTTCCTGTTTGTTTATTTTTTTCTTTTCCTGTTTGTTTGGGTTTTTTTTTTTTCCTCTTCAGTAGTGGGATTTAGGATGTACAAAGAGTGGCTGATCCTGTGAGAAGCCTCTCTTCTGTTCTTCCTTCTTGACAAAAACATATGAGCATGAGCAAGCACTGCACACTTACTGTCATGTGAGAGGCTGTAGAAGTGCAGATAAAATAATGATTATATTTGAGGATTTAAAGAATTTTCTCCTGTACATCTTATTTTTCCTGTTTAGCCAGTAGAGGTTTTTTTAAAAATGGGTTTCTCTGCCATGTAGTTCCTCAGACCCACCGTGTACCCAGTGGAAGCCACAGCGCTCTGGAAGCGACGTGATTCTTTGGACTGGTGTGCTGAGCCTTGATTGGGAATGATTAGACTTTGAAAACATTTAGCTCTAAATGTAATTATAGCTCCGTTTCTCCACGTTGAGTCTTTTGATTTACAGTGTGTACATTATAAATGAGTAGGGTGCTGTCCCTAAAACAATACACGCTGCAGGACTTCGCTAAGAAAATAACTTGGATCATGGGATTAGACTTAGAGCTGCTGAAGGCTTCTTAGTTGTAATCTTCATCCTTGGATGTGGGGGCTTAGTGATCCTTTCATTTGTTGGATGTGTGTCAGCATTGTTGTTTTATCGAGGTAACCCTGATCTAAATCAACAAGAACCAGATTCGCACGTGCATCAACTCTGCAGCTTCCTGTTATTGGTGGGGTGGCCAGTGGGATGTGTGGACGTCTGGGAAGTACCGAACTCATGATGATACTTCACCGATTTGTAGGGAATAGCTCATGAGGTTGCATTTTTAGGAGTCTGGAATAGGAAGGAGGCTTGAGGAGTGATTTAAGAGCTCCAGGAAGAGCCTGCAGAGTGTGCAAGCTTCTGAAGGAGAATTTAGACCAAAGGGGTAGCAGGGGAAAGCTGATGTAGAGCAGGAGATGGCAGAGGGAGCAAGATATGCTGTCTGCATCTATCCAGGGATGAGACAGACATGAACAAAGCTGGGCACTGCCATGCAGGTGAGATCAAACCTGAGGGAATGAGAAGCTGGCCAAGGGGCTTATGGACTGGTAGAATTTCCTTTGAATGTAGCTTGGCAGGTTTCAAACTGCATTTTAAAAGATTTTGGTTTCCAGAGACATTGCTATTAAGTTATTTGTTCTGAGCCTATTCATTTTTTGTTATCCCTTGCACCGAAAGCCACAAATGCATTTTAAAACTATCTTTTCTCAGCGGTACTTGGTGCTCAGGAACACATTGACCTGGTAATGTCATTCTCTAAATGATAATTTTTAAACCAGACACATTTGTTAATCTTAAAAAAGGCAGCTTGGAGCAATCTCTCAGGTTCAGATGCAGATGGTTTGGACTGTGTCCCAAGCTGTGCAGCTGTGGGCAGCTCACAGAGACTCCAGGTTCCGTATTTGTGCCGTGGGGGAAATCCTATCACATCCCCACTGGTGTGTTGATAGTCCAGAAGTGACTGCAGGGTAGTGGGGCTGTTGGTGGCTGAGAAAATCCAACTGTGATTGGCACTGGTGGTGTAGTAGAGGTTCCATCAGGCATTGAACAGTCAAGTGGGAACCAGAGGTAAAAAGCTGAGAATTGTGGGTGGCTGGAAGTGGCTGAACTGAGTCTGTGCATGTGTGTCCATCCCATGATGGAGGAAGCCACCATCTCTATCCAGTGAGCATGAAAAGCAGAATTAGATTAACTTTTCTCAAGTGACAAATTTGGCAGTGTTATCTCTTAAAAACAATTATTGGCATGAAGTTAATTCAAAGACACTTAATGATGTAAGCTTGTAAACTTTCCCAGGTGGCACCATCTGCATATGTGATTAAAAAAACCCAGAACGACAAAACAAAGAAAACAATGTTGTTTGAAAAGTGAAATTAATTTGTAAAGTTGTATGGCTTACTACTTGGAAAACCTTCAAACCCCAAAAAATCCTTGAGCTAAAATATCAAAGATAGAAACTTTTGGTTGGACATCAGGAGGAATTTCTTCACTGGAAAGGTTGTCAGGCATTGGAATGGGCTGCCCAGGGAGGTGGTGGAGATGGCTGGAGGTGGCACTCAGTGCTCTGGTCTAGTGGTGTTTGGCCAAAGGTTGGACTCAGTCTTGGAGATCTCTTCCAGCCTTTATTGTTCTATGATTCTGTGATATGTCTTGTATCCCTGTAAAGCCCTTGGCTCAGTACTCTTTGGTCAGACAAACCTCACTTCCTTCCATGCTGAAGGTGGTATTTGTTGTCATTGTTTCAAGCCTATAGAATCTTCACCAGAGGATCTTTGTCCAAACAGACTCAGACCTGATATTACAAAGGTAATTTACATTTCAGACTAGGCTGGGTCCACTGTTGGAGTTGAAATGCCTATTTCTTTGTGGCTACTGACATATTCACTGGTAGAAATTTTAGCAAATATTCCCCAAGCAAGCTGATTTCTAATATAATTAAACACATATCATCAGGCTTCTGCTTGATCTTTTCTCTGTTTATGTACTAACAGCCTGGCAAGAAAATATTTGAACCCCAGGTGCTCTGAATAGTGTTGTGTAGTAGTGTGCTGAAGTCTGTAATTCAGGACTTGTTGCATTTTAAAAGAAAATGATCATGGTCACATAGTGCCAGGGGCTTTTGCATATCAAGGCAAACAACTTCTCCTTTTGGTCTAGCATTGAGTAACTCATCATTTTTTAGCGCATCTCTGTGTGCCCCCTCCTGCTTTAATATGGGCATTAAAAAGAGCCACTTGATTAGATTTCATACTTTGTAAAGCATTTGGAGAACTGCTGATTAAAAAGCACTGTATAAATGTGGAGTATGTATTTTTCTGTTCCTAAGCATTCATCAAATTTAATTCGTGAGAACCAAGGCCAAGAAGCTGCTGTTGGTAGGAACAAGCTCTTTAAAACCTGGGAAGTGGAAGGTTTGTCAAATGAACTGTTGGTTGAAAAGCACTTCCCAGGAAAGGTATAACTGGATTAAAAGTTTCCCGTGTGGGGAAGGACATGGGGTGTGGGGAGGAGGGAGTAATTAGTCAGTTTGGAGATCCTGCTGTAGCAGTTAATCCTCCAGCGGCAGCGTGGCCACTGGCGGATGCTGCATCCTTAGGGATGATCCCTGGGAAGCTGCTTTACTTTCTGTCATCACTTTAACGAGCCCTGGTGCCTGGATAAAGTACTTCAAACGAGCCTGAGAAATATTTAAGCTGAAATATGTATTAAGGGTGGTAGCTGGCCCAACCCCTTACTTTTTCCTCACGTCATTCCTAATTCATAAAAACAAACCATAGAACAGCCTTGAACTTTGTGCAAAAATCTGTTGCTCTGTAATTTGCAATTTAAATGATACTTCTCTGTGTTTGACTGCAGGCAAGAACAGCCATTCTATTCCCATCCAATTTAATGCTTTTAGTTTTGGGTGTGTGCGTGGGACATCCTGGAATACTAATTATTTTTTCCCCTCCCTGTTTCATGTTTCAGACCCATCAACAAGCAGGATCTGCTGTTATTTGGTAGTTCCCTTTTATTGTTTTTCAGCCAAGGTTGTGTCTGTGAATTTGGATTTGTCTGGGGTTTTGTTTGGTTTCTAATCAGTGAGATTTTCAAACAGTGTGTTGGGCTGGTGTTTGCATAATTACAGCAAACTTAATTTAATGCGTATGGAAGTGGAGGTTCACATAACTGCAGAGAAGGCGGGGCGTGTCCTGCCTGAAATAGAGACAGATCCATTTGCTGTTTCGTTTTGCAGTTACAAACAGTGGAAGAGAAATACCATTTCTAATGGTGGAATAGGAGGGTGTTTCTCAAATGGAGTGTGATTTGGTGGCAGTCCAGCCCTGTCCCCCTCCAGCTGCCCCAAACCAGCCATTGGCCCCCCCTGTTACAGTCAGGGCTGGCTGGACAGAGGTGATGGATGACTTTGTCACAGCATTTCTCAGCATCAGCATTACATGTTTGTGGGATGATATGATATTGATAACTGTAGTATGGCCAGAAATACTTGGTCCTTGCTCTGCTTTGTGTACTGTAAATACACAGCTGGAGAACTTAGGGAATGGTGTGCCTGGGGTGCTCAGAATAGATCAGTAAAAGGAGGAGAACGTACTTCTGAATACTAAAAACACAGTGTAGCATCTTGAGGAGACGGAAAATGGGAAGTGTGGTGATGCTTTCGCCCCTCTGACCTCTGTAACCAGAGATCTGCAGTTATTGGCTCAAGGAGACCCATAACTGGAAGAAAAGGTAATTGCAGTCTTGTTACTACAGTATTATTGAGAAATAAAACTTAGAATTCAATAAATTTTCCATTTGTAGGTGTTTATAGGTGTCCTATAAATCTAATCGTTTGTAGGGTAAACGAGGCTGTAACAACTTTCATGGTCTGTCTGAAACCTGCACGTTCTGCATGAAGAGCTGTAAATACTGATATTACTGAATTGTACAGCTCGTTTGCTTTGGAAACCTATGTTGTCGCCTGTACCTAATACTTAAACCTCTGCAGAATTAATAAAATACCTAGTGGAATTTTAACATTGAAAGAGAATTTTTAAAAACTGTAGAAAAGGGCCTGTCAGCTGTTCACATGTTGTGGAAGAACATCATTGCTGTGCTGCAGCATGGATTTTTTTTAATAGTAAATGTGTGGAACTCTTTTTTTAATAATTTCAAAAGCTAACACTTAAGTTTTGGTATATTTAGCTCTTCAAAGACCTTTTTATAATTTTGCTCCCTGATCTTGATGGATGAAAACATAAGCCATATTTAAATCCTTTCCTCAAAGTGAAGTGAACTTTTGCTTCTTTGGCAAATTTAGATCATTTTTCTTCCTGCTAAGCTGGAGGAGTGTTTAATAGCATCTAAAAGTTTGTCTGGTGTAATGGGTGTGTGAAGTGATGGGAAACAATTCCAGCAGCAGCGTTGCTGTTGAGATGGGGAGAGGGGCAGATCATGTTTGCTCTTTGAACATCTGAGTCACCAGAGCTGCCTGTTAATCCTGACAGCTTTACTGCAAAGCAGGGAAAGCAGAGGAATAAATTGGGGAAAACCCCCCCCCCTTTTTTTTTTTTTTTTCCTAGGAGCTGACATTCTCAATTCAGTTGGACAAAGCTGCCCATGTCACCACTTGCTTTCCTGGTCGTGTTTTTTTGGTTAGTAGGTATGGAGGCTTAAGCTTTTTAAGCGTGGCCCAGATCTTGCCACACGTTTGTATGTGAAGCATTCAGACCTGCAGATGAATTCTCCTGAACTTAATACGGGCTGACTCCTCAGCACTTGGGGGATTTGTGGAAATGGCTGGAGCTGTTATGTGCAGGGTAGACCACGGGGCAGTTGCGTGGAAAGAGAACAATGTTTGCCATGCGTCCTTCCCCCTTCAGTGCAGGACAGTTTATTCTTAATTCCTGGTGTGACAGTACCAGTTCTGCTCTTCTGCAAAGCCCCATAGGAATAGTTGTGGGTTTCTTGATTTTTGGGGGGTTTTTATAGCTCTAGTACCCTAATGAATCACAGAATGTTAAGGGTTGGAAAGGACCCTAAAGATGAGGTAGTCCCAACCCCACTGCCATGGGCAGGGACACCTCCCACTAGGCCAGGCTGCTCAAGGCCTTGTAATGAATCCCAGCTCCACGAGAGTCAGACCCTAATCCCAGCCGTGTGAGCAACATTTTGAACTTGAAAAATGCCTGTGCCTATTTCTGCCTCTGACTTCTGGGCAAATACTTATTTATATTGAACATATATAGGAGTTTCAAATTAGAAAGAGTTTTGTGCCCTGCATGAGTTAAAAATGCACCTCTGTAATGACGAAACCTTGGATTTCTCGCTGGGATTTATGAACTATTGAAGTGTTCTTGTTTAAAGATGGGATGTGTTTGTGTGATTCCTGGGCACTCATATGCATTAGGAGTGTCACCCAGCCCTCATTCATGGGAAGTCCGTATTTTTCCTCATTTGGCTGCATTTGGATACCAGGTAGAGTCTCTTTCTCTGCCACCCACTGGAGGTTTGGAGTGGGGTGGCATCACTGAACACAGTGTGGTGTTAGGGGGGGAAATTTGGGTCAAGCTGGAGGGTTTTGTCTCCTTTGGGTTTGGAGAAGCCAGTGAGTAGCTGGGCTTTCCTGCAGTGGCTTGGATTGCCTGGTGCTCCAGTGTGTCCGTAGCGTGGTGTCTGACGGGGCAGCTCAGATAGCCAGGCTGGGTGTGCAGCAGCTCGGCGTGGAACTGCACACACAGAGACACAGACACACACACAGACAGACACAGACAGAGGGACACACAGAGAAACACACAGACACAGAGAGAGACACACACAGGCGCGCACACACAGAGGCACAGACACACACGCAGACACACACACAGACACACAGGCACACACACACAGAGGCACAAACACACAGGCACACACACACAGAGGCACAGACACACACACACAGAGGCAGGCACACAGGCACAGACACACACACACACAGAGGCAGGCACACAGGCACAGACACACACACACACAGAGGCAGGCACACAGGCGCACACACACACACACACAGAGGCAGGCACACAGAGTAGTAGATTTCAAACAGGATAGATGGACAGTATTCTGCATTCCTCACTTATGAACCCAGAGATTAGTA
>JAWWEU010000017.1:4099345-4166248 GCA_035583155.1 Acropternis orthonyx
ACACACACACAGAGGCAGGCACACAGGCACAGACACACACACACACACACACAGAGGCAGGCACACAGGCACAGACACACACACACAGAGGCAGGCACACAGGCACAGGCACACACACACACACACAGAGGCAGGCACACAGGCACAGACACACACACACAGAGGCAGGCACACAGGCACAGACACACACACACACACACAGAGGCAGGCACACAGGCACAGGCACACACACACACAGGCACAGACACACACACACACACACACACACAGGCACACACACACACACACAGACATACACACAAACAAACACACACACACACGGCCTCTAAGACCAGTTGCAAGAGGAGCTGCCAAAACCACAGCGCTCAAGGCCTCTCCCTCCGAGTTGGGCCAATGCTCGAAGGAAACAGCCCCCAGCTTGTTCCTCTGGGACACAGGCCTGCCTTGTTAGGAAATCGGTGAAGTTTGGGAACCCACAATACCTCACATAGCTCTGTGTACAGTAACGGAGGGTGGAAATAGGGCCATAGGCATGAGCAACCAGACAAGCTATAAATATAGAATACTCTCTCAATTCCAGTTTCGTTAGTCATGGGAGGACAGTGAGAGTTTTATAAACTTATAAGGAATATACAAACAGTTCTGAATTTAAAATAACTCTGTATAATTTTTTTTTGGTGTGTGAAAAGAATATTCTTTTTTGAGACCATCCATGTAAGTATCTGCTATACACAGAGTGTAAGGATCTGCGTATTTATATGTTCATGTGAATGTGACTTGAGATGACAAAAAAAGGTACCGGAGAAGAAAAGCTCAAAACGTGCCAAACTCAAGCAGAAACAGAGTGGGAAGCACGCTGCTTCCCACTTTGTGCCAATATCAAACCATGAATCCTCTTTCTTTCTTTAATAAGTGCTGTCTGGTGCTGTCTCCAGCTTCAGAGCCTCTGAGCTGGCTTTGCTGCAGCCTGGGAGCCCCTGTCAGATCCAGAGATATGGCTCACCTTGGCTGTCCTTCCAACAAATAAATAAATAAAACTCTGATACTCCCTAATCTGATCACAAATCCTTACTACAGGGAAGGATTTAGAAAGTCCAAAGCAATGTCATTAGTATTTTTTCCCAGTCCTGCTAACAGGAATTCCTCAAAAGCACGTGCAAGTGTGTAAGCAGAGACAGCTCCAGCATCCGAGTATTAACTGTGTGTGACGTGGCTGGCAGTGCCGTGTGTCCCATGAGCACGTTCTGTGTGTTTGCAGTTCCTGGGGGATGACACAGTCAAACAGTTTATTCTATCAACCTGTTGGAAGAACTGAATTAGTTCAGTCTCGGAATGGAGGAGGTTTCCCGTGATAGTGGAGCAAGTGCAGGCTGGACACCGTAGAGGAAAACCCTGAGCACATCCCTGTGCTGTTCCCATCCGTGCCCTTCACTGACACAAGTCATTTTTTCCCCAGTGTCTTCTAACTCAGGTGTTTGAATCCTTTGCTTGGCTTGAGCTATCCAGTGATTCAGAGCTACTGAGCGTGCAGGGGTTTGCCTGGGGCTTCCTTTGGGGTTGTGGTAATGCCCAGTGCCTTCGTGGATTGGGAGCACCCTTGCACTTCCCAATTCAGGCTCTGCAGCCCAGCTCAGTCTTTCCTATCCATACACAGAGCTGTTCAGGAACCCACAAGCAAACAGGCAGCTGTTGCAGCAGTTCAGTTCTTTGGAGATCAAACCATGTAGGATGGAGTTAAAAGTTCGTGTCCAGAAAGTCCAGGGTGGTTTACAGACTATGAGGGCAATTTGCATGAAATCTGAAAAGATAACATTTTCCCTTTTCCCTCTGTAACACTTCCATCCACAGTTGTGGTGTGTGACAGTGAACTGATTTTAATGCTGCCTTCAAGTCAGTTGTATCGTTCCCAGTGTCCATGTTGCCTGTGAATTTGTTAAAATGCATTAATGCACAATCTTCTGTCTGCTTTTAGGTCTTGGAAACTCTTGCACTGTCTGTATTCCCTCTGTGTTTATAACAGAGGGGCATTTAGAATGAAAAAAAATCACTCCATAATTCCTAAAACCAAGGAAAGAGCTCGCCCTTTGCTTGTTGTGAATCTCAAGAGCACAGCTCTCAGTTGCTGTCAGATTTGCTTGCACTCTTGCACTTCTGGAAGTCCTGAAGGAAATACTTTATTTGATCATTGTAGCATAATTGCTTTAATATTGTTTGGTGCATTGTCATTAACAAGGTCTCTTCAGTTGCAATGTGCAAATATTCTAAGTGATGTACTCCCAGATTGAGCAGTTTGTAATTTAAAACAAATGCACCAGGTGTCTCTAACTTTTCAAACCATCAGTATTCGTGCACCTTGTTCTGCCCTTGCATTGTCATTCTGCTTGTTTCTCAGGTTCTGAAATACCTAGGTCTTAATCCTGGTTTTAGTGCCTTATCTCACTAGCAGGTGAACAGCTTGAAAAATCTTGCTCTGTAGTAAAACAATTTGAATGTTTTTGCTCTTTCTGGTTGAAATTCCTTGAATTTTTATCTTTTTGTTGCTTCAATCTTAATGGGCTCTGTTATTTGTCGCATCCTAGTTGGAATGAGCAAAAACTGTCTAGGTTTGCCCTGCTGTGTGTGTTGTAAACAGTTTTCGTGAAGAATTTTTCCCTTCGATTTTAGTGTAATTAGCCTTTGGCTGCAGCAGTGTTGACTTCTGCCTCCAAGACGAGCGCTGTTTGCTTGCTGGTGCCAGAATGGTTAAACTGTTGATGGGCATAAGGCATAAATGCAAAGGGCATTCCTGAAAGGAAGCAGGAGCTGAATCCCTCTGAACCAGTGACTCTTGTTTGCCCTGGATTAAACTGCCGTGATCCTTCGGCATTAAGGGAACTCCATCATTTAGGCCAGTGTGATAATGTTATCAAACTGTCTTCCTCCTTTAGAATAAATCTGGAATGTGAAGAGTATTCTTCCTCCAGCTGGGCTTTTGCCAGGAGATGGCTGACCAGCACTCCTTGCTTGCAGTATATTAATTAAATCCTGTAAAGCTTATTGCCTTACACTTGCAGCACTTGGAAGACAGCAGATTAAATCTAGCTTTAAGCAACAACAAGCAAAACCCCAATATATTGCTCGTAATCTGCAGCAAAAAGAGAAATCATTTGCCTCGGAGCTGTTCTTCTGCAGCTCTTTGCTTTCCTTATCTGTTACTGCAGAGTTCAGGAACTTCAGCTGCCCCTTTAGGAATGTGGACAAGTTGGTGACGGGGGATTGGCAGTGGAGGGGGGGAGCAGCTTTCACCACCACGGGGGGACTCTCATGTTCCTGCCTTCATCCCCCACTCTTGTCGCTGCTGCTGTTCTGATTTGCATCTTCCAGTGGGAAACTTCCCTTTTCATAGAGGAAATGTTTCTGGAACAGAGCGGTACTGATGGTAAAACGTTCCCAACCAGTTTGTTTACCCAGTGTTGAAGACAGAGTGGAACTGGCCTGAATGCCCGAGAGATGGTTGTGTGTCTGCCTCCGTGGGGTTTGTTTATGTACTGAATTCATGCTGGCGTGGAAGGGACAAAATGGACTTGTTTTTTCCCTGCCTGTCTCGAGTGCCAGCTGCAGTGATGCCAGTCTGGGCTGTGCTGGGCAGCATAAACTGTTTTGAAAGAGAATGCAATTTGTTCTGCCTGGATTTGTCAATAACTCGTGTTTATTTGCCCCTTCCCTCCCAGAGTGTTACACACTTGGTGCAAATGCTCTACCTGTGCTGTCCATGGGTTCCTCTTGACTGAGGGGTCAGGTCATTGTTTTCTTCACCCAGGTTTCCAGCTGCTCTACTTTCGGTGTGCTGGAAGTCGCTGTAAGGCTGCTGGAGCTTTAGCAGGGTTGATTGTTTCACTTGCAGAAACCTGAAGGGACAGGAGGTTTTACAGTGCCAGAGTGTCCCTGAATCCTCCACTCGCTCTAAATAAAATAGACTTATCACACATGTTGTTACAGATCACAGCTGGGAAGCCTGGAAGCTGTTTTGGTGTAACTTCTAGGGTAAGGAGTGAATGAGAGGTGGCCAAAAGAGAAGCGTGTGGGGTCATCAAACTCCAGTGCATCCAACTAAAATATGATCACTGAACGATGAACGTTTCCTCTCTTTTGTAGACCTTATGGCATTTGGTGGAATCTCTCTCCAGGTGCTGAGTGGTGGACTTTCCTAACCTGTCTCCTGCTGCTTTCTTCCACTTCCTTTGCTCTGGAATCACCTCCAGGTGCTTCCATCTGAGCAATGTGTTCCAGCTGCTGCACAACTGGCTGTACAGGCGTTTGCGTCCATTGGTTTTCACCCATAAAGTCCTGGGGAGGGGAATGCAAGAGTGGATTCCTTTGTCAGTCATTCATATGATTGAAAGTTGGGCAGTTAGTGGCCTGATGTCAGGTTGGGCAAATCCTTTGAGGTTGTTTTGAGGTTCTGGATGCTTCATCACACCTACTTCTGTGACACACTAAAATACCAAGAAGCAGCAGACCAGAAAGCTTTGTGTGGAAGCCAACCAGGTGTAGTTAAACTTCTGCTGGATCTGTGTAGTAGGAAGAAGATAATTCATGGAAGCACTTTGGAATAATTTCAGGATCCTTGGAAAGATCCCTGAGATCAAAATGGGCTGGTAGTGACTGGAATGTAAACACTGGAAACAGGTGGTTAGTGGAATGATCTTGAGTTGGATGTTGCTTGCGGGCTGTGAACTTAATGCCCTCTTGGTGTAAGTTTGTGTAGACTTGTCCAAGTGTTTACTGGTGGCCACAACTCTGTACAGACTAGAGGTTTAAAGAAGGAGGACATGATCCATTTCAGGTCCTGTCAGTGCTGGATTGAACTGAACCTTTGGGATCTGGCAGCTGATGTCAAAAGCTGCCAGATTTTATGCCATAACTGTGAGAAAGCAGTTTGACATGGCAGCATTTTTTGCCTTCAGGATTTTCACTGAATGTGAAATAAACAGTTTTAGAGCCCTGTGAGGCAGCAGCAAAGACAAACAATGCACCATTGTTGATCTGCTGCTAATACCTGTTTCTGCAGTAATAGAAAGATTTATACAACTGCTCTGAGTGGCCTCTTCAGTTCCTTGGAGATGACTTTTACCCATATTTCTGTGATCAGAACACGTTACTGCATGTATTTAATACGTGTATTTCCTTATTGCAGCCTTTATTCTGTAGTTATTTGATTCCAGCCCTGACCATGAATCACTGGAACTGGATTTTCTGAGTAATGTCTCTCCAGTCTCTCGATTCTCACAATATAGTGGGCAAAAGAAATCAGGTCTTGTATAGGCTGCTCGAGCATTTGAAGTCAGCTGTTTGAAAGGCCGTACCAAAGCTTAGCCCATTAAAATGCAATGTTTTTAAAATTCTGTCATGTAGAAGGATTAACATTCCAAAAGTGACCGTATTTTTCTGTCTTTGTAGATAAATTTAGACAGCTAACTTTTTTCAGGAGTTGGCTGGGAGAAAACACTCTCTTCCTCCCCTGGTTTCGGCTCAAAATCAGGCACTTTTTTCCCCCTCTTTTTTTTTCCTGAAGCATTATTTTACGTGAAGGATGCTCTGAAAAAGCAGAAACAGTATTTAAAAAAAAAAAAAAAAGGATCAAATACCATTTTACAAGGAGAGAAGGAATCTTTAAAAAATATTTATCCCACACTTGGCAACCTTTTGCTTGCCCGCATGTGACTGGCACGGTGCCATCCTTGGCTGGGGCCGGCGCCTCTGCTTGCCAGGAGTCTTCCTCTTCTGGCTGCATTTTCACTCCCTATGACTGATTGTTTATTCACCTGATTTTTCTGTTTCAGCTTTGCTGAAGTCGCGGCGTCTTGGAGATGATAAGAACACTTTTGTGTGCCCAGACTCTCCGATAGCCGTGATGTCAGCGCGGGGTGTTTGCGGCGAGCTCTGGCTCGGTGCACGTTTCTCAGAGCAGGGAGGTATTGGATGTCAGACACACTTACTGCCCCCTCCTTAGACTGAGCCTGTCTGGGAAGGAATGGCTGTAAATACACATGATTGTTTCTTGCCCTTCTTTTTTAACATCTTGGGGGTTTTAATTGAGAATAATGGGTCTCTGAGTCAGGTTCTCTCGAGGCTCCTCTTCTTTCTAAGATCTTTGCCTTTAGTTTTGAAGTGTCTCTGTATGTCAAGTCTGAATGTGATTTGCTCAGTAAATGGGCATCTTGGAATGCACAAGTGATTGTAGGACATTCGTGCTACTCGGAAAGTCTCTTTAATTTTGTTGACAAGGAAAACTCTGTTGTAGAACTCAGAAGGTGAAGCATGGATGGTCAGAGAAAGTACTGTGGTTGGTTTTGCTCCAGTAAATTTGATTTGTGGCTGCTGGAACCCTTGTGCTGTCCTTCTCTGGAGATCTGATGATCCGACAGGACTTTCACTCCCTAAATGTAAATGGACACTGGTCTAGTCAAGCCTCATCATCTCTTTATTAAAGTCCTTAAGGGTCTGCCCTTCTTCAGGCCTTGCTTTGACTTCCTGCTCCCGTGGCTGCCCTCCAAGGTCCCTGATATTTTCCATTATTTTGGTATCTCCACGTGATGACAATTAAGTATTTTTTGCCCTTGGGTTTGTCAGCAAGGATTTGTTCCGGGGGGTTGAGGTTTTTTGTATACAGTCATCAGCCTTCATGGTCCAAGGCGCTGTTGTACCTGGCTGATAAATCCTGTCCCCAAATGTCAGCACTGTTTGCTTCTGTTTGTGTCTTTAATGTTCTTGTGGACTAAAGTCAACAAGTTATCCAGTGTATTTCAGGGCAGGTTTTTTTGCCAGAGTATTTTGGAACCTGTTTTTTACGTGTTTTGGTACAAATCTAGCACAGTTTGGGAGGGTGGGGGGAGGACAGATAGGGCTGGACTGTGAGGTCAGCCAGTGTTGTTCAGTAAGATTTTGAGGGCAGGGGTATCTGTGGGAACCGGCGTGTGAGGCAGATAAGGCTTTTTCTTGTTGATAATGTGTCCTACACACAGAGAAGTTCTTGTTCTGCCTCTTCAAAGAAACAGGATACCCATATTGTCTCCAGGCTGAAAACTCTGCCAACGTTAGCAAAAACAAGCAGAAAATAGGACTGAGGGGAAAGCGAGGTTGCTGAGCTTTTATAAAATAATCTTTAAAAAGTTTTCTAGAGTTCATGCTAAAATGGTTGTGATTAAAATATTACTATAGTTTTGAAAACCTGTTCCACTGATTGCCTTTTTCGTGTGAACTTGTGTATCCTTCTGTGCTCCAATTTATATTTCTGTAGATGAGAGTCAGCAGATTTACCAGGAGATGCAGGGAATCCTATTTTTATAGCAGACTGCTCATGAATGGCAGAGGCATTAAGGGAATACAGGAGTCTTTCCCAAGAATGAAATCAACTCAGCCTTTCTGTGCTATGTTTATCTCAGCACTTAATGTGGCAGTATTTGTTTTTCAGCAGATTGTCCAGCTGAAAACAGAAGATCGTGGAGTTAATCAATACATCAGTAATGAACTTTGTGGAGGCATGTGGGTGGGGGGGTGTGTGTGGTTTTTTTTTTTTTTTTTAGTAGGACTTTGAACTGGAAATGTAGCTACCACATGAAATCTGGCACCCACTCAGCACAGCAGTCCATCTGCTAGCAAGACATACCCAGTTTTTTTTTTTTTTTTGTTTTTTTTGTTTTAATCCCTTAGTAGTGGAAAATTCAAGTCCTGTGTACTTCAGGGTGAGAGGCAATTTGTGATGCCTTCCTAAGGTGGCATCTGGGCAGACTTTTTTGCACTGGCGCAGATTGCAGTAAAAAAAAGGATACACACCTGCGTGCACGTTTTATTTTGGTGGAAGGGTTGGGTGTGAATGGGTATTTTTCCCCTTTCAAGAGGAAAAAAAAAATGCAGCATCTTTACACAATGCATTATTTAGCAGTGATTGCCTCTGCATTCCTGCTCTCTGCAGTCTTACAGGTAACGGGCTCTGCAAAAGTTGTCTTCATTTGGCCTGCCTGTGATACTTGTGCTACCTGGGCAGGCACTGGCTGTTCTCATGCTCCCACCTCCTTGTTCTCATAGTCTCCCCCCTCCAGCCATTTAAAAAAAAAGGGGTGATTGAAATTAATCAGGGTCACTGTAGAATTGTTTTGATAAGAAATGCAATAGTCTCTGATGGCATTTTGACAAATCCTTTGCAAGGTGGGCACTACCTTAAAGCTGTCAGAAAATGGGTTCTTGGAATCAAAACTGGGTGTAAGATGTCAAGGTCCTTGATGCAGAGCTGTGAGCATGGGGTTGGGGTTTTTTTGTGTGTGTTTGGGGGGGTTTTGCTTGGTTTTTTGTGGAGGGGGGGATATTGCTATTGCTGCATAATAGCACTGTCATGCATTTTGTCCTGTGTCACGATGATGGTGCTCTGCTCAGTGGCATTGGAAAAACACACTGGAAAGCCTGGACCTCGTTATGGGAAGAGGGAAGGCATCAAGATTTTAGAGTGTTTAGTGCTGCATTAAAACAACACTGTAGCTGCAAACTGAAAGATAAATCACAATGCAGGACTTGTGTGGAACTGTCACGGTTTTATCAGCTGCTTCCATGCTCATTTTGGGGTATGACCTCCTTCCCTGGTTCTCCGCTTTGCTCAGATCATTCTGTTTCAATGTCTGTGGTGCTCCTCTTGGGTCTCGCTGTAGTGGCACCACTGAAACTCTCAGTTTGCTGCTGTTGTTGCTGGTGCTGCGTTCTAGCTAAGTTAGAAAGTGGCAAACAACGACTAAATGCAAACCAGATTTCCAATCTGTGTGTTTCCAGAGCCTCTGGCACATGGCTCGTGTGGCTAAAAGGCCATACAGTGCTGTAATCAAAATGCTGTTGTTACATAAATATAACGCTGCCACTTCTTTTGATCTCAGAGTGGTGAGCTCGGCTGCTGAGGATTCTGCTCTTTGTTCGTGTCTTCCAAGCTGAAATGCCTTCACATAAAACGAAATGTCTCCATAAATTTGCACCCCATTTTTTTTTTCTCCCTTTCATATTTTGTTCTCTGAACCCAGAATTTGAGGATAAGGCAGAATTCTGTTACGCTCTTCAGGGGAAAATAGTAGCTCCATAATTCCTCGGTATTTGATGTGGATGATGATTTGATACTTTATTAAACCGCATTTTGCACACATAAGCAACATTGGGATGCTACTCTGGGGTCAGCCTAACCATGTGTGCTGCAGTGGAGCAGTGCTCCCTTCTACAAGTGTAATTAAGTTGTTTGAAGGAAGCTTGTTTTCTTGCCAGTGAAAGACCAATTTGAAGTACAAATAGGAAAGACAAGAAATGCTTAGAAAGACAGTAAGTCAGCATGCCAAAAGGAAAAAAAATTATCCGTAATCCTAGGGCTGTGGAGTAGGTTCCAGTCCTGCCTGTTTCCATTATCCTTACGTTGATCTTGCTTTCAGCAGTTTTCTTTATTACTTATTTGGTTCACGTCATAAATTTGATCTGAGAAAAAGATACTTCCAGGCAACTAAAACTGAGCAAACCAGAATTTTTTACAGGGGTGTTTTTTTTACATTGGCGGGTTGGTATTTTTTTCAGCGATACCCCAGAGCCCGGGGAATCAAAAGGTGGTGGAGCTGGGCGGGTTTTACCCCTGGTGCTGCTCTGACCGTGCCTTGCTTTGTGCCCCGCAGTGTGCCCCAGCTCGTGCGGGAAGCGAGCCTGCACCGACCAGAACGAGTGTTGCCACCCCGAGTGCCTGGGGAGCTGCACGGCCCCGGACAACAACACGGCGTGCGTGGCCTGCCGCAACTACTACTACGAGGGGGTCTGCATGCCCACCTGCCCCCCCAACACCTACAAGTTCGAGGGCTGGCGCTGCGTCACCAGGGAATTCTGCTCCAAAGTGCCCGCCACGGATGCCAGCGAGTACGAGAAGTTTGTGATCCACAACGACGAGTGCATGGCCGAGTGCCCCTCGGGGTTCATCCGCAACGGCAGCCAGAGGTAACACAGCCCTGGGGCGAGGGGCTTAAGGGAGAAGGGAGGGCTTACACTGCGGATTTGGCTTCCTGGTGGAGCCTGGGTGAAGTCACCGCTGAGGGCTCCGATGGTGTGCGTGATCCTGTGTGTCGTCGGTGGCCTCTGGTTCACCACAAGGGCTAGGGGAGGTCAGTGCAGTGCAGCACCACGTCTTCACTTTATTTTGTTGTTCTCTCCTCAAAGCCCAGGAACACAAGGGTGGAGTTGGCTGATGACCATTATCACACAACAAACTGGAGGAGTTACCTTGCCTTGCATATTATTTGCTTTATGTGTGCCTGTATTCCAGACTCTCCAGTGTATTTAATTTTATTGCCCTTTTTTCCACTATTTCCAGAAGATAACAAAGGTGTTTTAGAAGGGACTAATCATTTAGATGGTGACAAAAATAATGCAGCAGCCAAAAACTTACACAGAATAATTTCTTACAGGAGCATCGCTCACCTACTGTTACTTAATTCTAAGAGTAGGAGTGATGTGTGCTTATGATTTTTGATAATTTGCCAGTGGTTTAAGCAAGCAGCCTTCACTGCCTACTGACCCTTGGAAGTCATGGACTTTGAGTCAGCGTGCTAAAATTCACAGTGCTTCGCTACTGTGCGAAAAAGATGTCCTTGTAGGCTGTTGGGTTTTTGGGAAGGGTGATTGTGATGACGCCTGCACTGGTTGTGTGTCGTCCATCCCTTCGAGGCAGGCTCCAGCTGACATTTGGATACAAGAAGCTTAACACTGCCTTTGCCCAAATCCAGATGCTCACCTGAGAAATGCTGCTTTTCCTGTCTCCTGGAGCTCATGGCACCAGTGGTTGGAGCCACCACAGTGCACGGCCATCCTGCCTTACCTCAGTGCTGTGCTCGCTGCAGAGGTTGATGTAACTCAAGGCTGGTCAATGTTCTCTTCCCCAGAGGAGCTGTTAACAAATAGTTGCAAATGGAAAGCATTTCCAGTGTCCTTTGTACATTTGGTTGAAGTCTCTTTCTTGTGTCTGCAGCTTTTAGTGGTTTGTGGCATGTTACAGTGCAGCATTTGGAAATAGGAGCTCACTGCTAAGAAAAGGAGCTTTTTTCCTGTTACGGTTTGTGCATGGAAGACTGTTATCAATTTGCATGTTTCTTTAAGCCTCAGAAGAAAGTGGGTTCAGTTTCTTTCTAAAAGAATAAATAGTAATTTTGAGTCCATCAGTGCTGTCAGCAGAAACCTTTGTCTTTGAAGGTGGATTTGGTGTCTTCATTCTTATTTTTCCTCTCTAAAGTGATAACATGGCATAAGTAATCATGAAATACCAAGGAAAGTGCTAGAATAAATTGAAAAAATAAAAACTACCTTGAATCAGGAAAGACATTTACCACGAGTGGTCAGAGGGCCCATTTTGTGCACACGTGAAGTTTCCATTTTTGAGATGTATATACAGGCAGTAGAACATGGAGCCTTAAAAAAGCTGCTGTAGCCAAAGCTTGGTCTGACCTGAGTTCTTGTTTCTTGACTTTGGGCACTAAAAATGCTTCTGAGTGCCTGTGAGTGTAAGGAACAGAAGTGAACCTGTGCCTCAGTGTTTCCTCCCAGCTTCTGGTACTCTGGTTGCTCTGAGTTTGGGGCTGTGTCTGTCTTCATGTTTTACAGTCAGTGGTGACCTGTTCTCTTTCCATCTCTATCACCCATTTTGAACCTGCTTAGGCTTCTGGCCTGCCTCTCCTAATTCCTGCTGTCAATTAGTTTTCCTTGCATCAGGACACAACCTCCTGTTTGCTTAAACTTGCTGCCTTAGTGCCTCTTAAGCTGTAAGAAGTGGTGACTAATGGACTGCTCACTTTCTCCATGTCCCTCCTGACTGTATGCCCCCACAGTTGTCTTTCTGAGTTAAAATGGCCAGGAGCATGGAATTCCCTAGTGCTGAGCTTTTAAATACTGGTTTAAGGGCATGGGGATAGACAACTTTATAAGAATGTGAACAGTATTTTCCCATCTCCAGTTCTTGGCCAGGCCTATTTTGGGAAGTTGGGCCTGGATTAGCAGGAAAACTCATTGAACTCTGAGGTTCTGTGCGTAAACGAGCAGGGAGCGGTTTCTGGGGTGATTAATCAGAGTAGATGCACAAATGCAAGGCCACTGGGTTTTACCTGAAGTGCCCTTTGCCTTTGGAAGGACCACAGAGCCTTTCAGAAGCTGCCAGACAGTGGAAATGGGTCCATTCATTCCTTGCAAGCTGGAGGTACAGTGCTGCAGCCTCTCTGGAGTCAAGTAGGCAAGTGTGTCCCCTGGACAAGAGTGGCAGGTTTCATTCTAGCCTGGAGGATCTGTCCAAGCTTTAGCGGGAAATGCCTTCCAAAACTCAACCCAGAGCAGTCTGTGGACTCAGTTACGTCCAGGTGCTTATCTTGAGTCTCCCTTTCCTTCCCAGCAGCATGTTCTGCAGCCCTTGTGAGGGGCCCTGCCCCAAGATCTGTGAGGATGGGAAAACGAAGACCATTGACTCCGTCACGTCGGCACAAATGCTGCAGGGCTGCACAATCCTCAAGGGGAACCTGCTGATCAACATCCGCCGTGGCAGTAAGTGCTGGCCCTCTCCTTCTGAGCCTCTGAGGAGGCTGCTGTCCACGTGTTTCCTTTTGTTGTCAGTGTAATGATAAGAACATTAAAAGCTCAGCAGGCTGTTGGTTCTCCAGCCCCAGAGCACAGCTCCTGTTTGATTTGGCCCACTCTGGCACCCACTCTGGAATAGGTGTTCAGTCCCAGGGAAAGCTGGGATTTTTGTTAGTTTTTTTGGCAGGACAAGGAATCAGGATTAGGCAGTGAGATGAGCAGTAGCCCCAATGGAATAATAAAGGCCTAGGAAGCTGGGAAAGTTGAAAATCCTTGCATCTGGGTAGGTAAGTAACTTGTTACATGGCACTCTAAGGCTGCATATCCCCACTTTTTAAGGCAAGGTGTGGTGTTTTGCTGAAACAAGGAATCCAGAGTGCTGAGAGCTCGTATAAAGCCTAACACTGTGCTGCTGGATGGCCAGCATTAGTGAGCTGGCCACCCTTGTCACATGTCTTGAATAGGCTCTGGATTAAATTTGTCAGAGCAGTGATTCATCAGCCAGGGAGGTGTTGACAGTTGATGAGCTCTTAAAAGCAGAGTAAAAATCACTGTTAGTTTTTATTGGACATGTATCTCCCTATGGAAGGTCCCTTTTGGTTTCATGAATAAGGTTGAAAGATTGAGATCTGTTTGATTCCCTGCCTCCTGCTGAATGAAAGCTTCAGGGTTTAGTAACAGCACCATGTGGATTATTTTACTACAAGTACAGTCTTCCCTTACGGGAGATGTTCCAGTTACCTGTGGCAAGAGTGGGTTTTTTTATTTTATTTAGGCATTAAGAGTGCTGAGGAGCATCTGCTTATTTGCTAGGGGAACCAACCATTGGTGTTTGGTAGCTGGGCCATGTTAGGACTTTGGTGTGTTTATGGCAGCCAATACCCCCAGCAGCTTCTCCCATTCTGAGTCCTTAAAAAATTCCCCTTGCATTGCAGTGTAACTTGGCAGGATGACGACACCAGGCAATGGGCATGGACAGGGATTGCTGGAGGGGAGGACAGCAAAGCTCAAGCTTGTGAAGGATGGGATGTTGCAGACCTGGGCAGGGACAGTTCACAGGGTACTGAGGTGCTGAAGAGTGGAGCTTTCTATTTGTAATAGAAAATGCCCTTCAGTGAGTTGTGTGGAACATGATCCATGGCAGGAGCACATCCCTATGGTTTTATCTTTGCTGTTTCATCAAGAGTTCCCAGTTTGGCAGCCAGAGCTGCTTAGGTCATGGAGAGCAATGTCCTGTTCCCCCAAGCACACCAGTAACTACCCCCACCTCTCCATCTCCAGTCTCATTCTCTGTTTTTCAGTGGGGCTTTCTGCCTGAGCTTTGCTCCATACCCAAACAGCAGTTTCAGTCTCATGGATGTGTACATCAACAAGGGTCTTTTCATCCCTGCCAGAATGCTGGCTTACCATTTGGTGCTGGCTTCAGAGTGCAGTGCCCATGGAAAAAGCAGGTATTCCAGTATGGAAAAGCAAGACTGGTTTCCCACTGTTGCTCTGTGGCTTTATTTTGCCCTTCAACCACCTGGCAAGTGTTCCTGGGAGAGGAAAACCAGCGTGTCTCATTTTCAAAAGCAACAAATACAAACGTTTTCTTTTACTGAGCTAATACTGCATTAAGCAGAATATCACTCAAAGCTGTGAGTCCTGTAGTAACAGAATTACCTTTTTCTTGCTGTAGATAACATCGCCTCAGAACTGGAGAACTTTATGGGTCTGATTGAGACCGTAACGGGCTATGTGAAGATCCGTCATTCCCATGCTTTAGTCTCCCTGTCTTTCCTGAAGAACCTGCGGTATATTCTGGGAGAGGAGCAGGTGGATGGGTAAGTGCTCAGGTATTTGTAGGTGCAATTTCACTTGAGTAGAAAACTGCTCCTAGGAAACATTCACGTGTCGTTCGTAGAATCTTCTCGCGTCTGCAGTGCCGCTCGTTTCTGTTGCTGTCCAAATCAGCATATTCAATTGGGTACACTGCAGGTATTTTATGGTAACTTTGCTGTTACTTTTCACTTCAGGTTTTTCTAAGAAGATTCTTTACATCCATAAAGTGCTTTTGTTTCTTCTTTCTGCTCTATTTGAGAAAAGAGCGTTTTCAGATTGTTTGTGCCAGCACTGCCCTGGGGGGAGAGAAGGAGGGTAACTTGAGGTCCATTATGGTGGTTGTTCATTACACAGCTGACCCCACTGCCATTGTCCCTTTATCTATTGACCTGGATTAACAAAACAGCGCTTCAGAATTTCTTCATTCCTTATTCACTTGCTGGTGCCTGCCTTGGTTATCGCAGAAAGTGGAAAGCTTAGGGGGAATCTACTTTGTTTTAAGAGTCCTTTGAACACCATGGCAGTAGTGAACGTGCTCCCAGAGCAGGATAATAATTTCTCTTTGCAAGTAAGGGAACTGACATGGAGATGTGCTGGAGGGGTCTCAGTGTCTGGGGGTCTCAGGGGTTTGATCCCTGGTCTGACTCGGGCTCTGCCAGGCCCCTCCATCCCCTTCTGGAGTTGGTGTGTTCAGCTGCAGGTGCTGTGTGGGTGACTGGTGTGTAGGCAGCACTGCCCAAAGCATCCCAGGTTGGGTACCTGGAAAAGGAGCAGTTTGTGGCCTTCAGGAGCAAGTGAGGAGATGGTGACTGAGGAGGAGTTGCAGTTGTGACACTGACCCCACTGCTGACGTGTTTCAACTCCTGCAGCAAACTGGGGACAGTCTCTATAAAAGCAAAACATCCTCCCCCCTGTTTGCTACACCATTTTGAAGCAGAGGCATGCAGTAGCTGTCAGGCCTGTTGGGAGGTGTGAACAGGATCGCTGGTGTTGTGTGGCTCCTCCCTGAAGATGGCAGGGTTTGTTTTCCTGGGATTATTACTGTCAGGGGGTGGTGGATTCAGACAGTCGGCACGAGAGCAGCAAGGCTTGATCCAGCCACAGCATCTCAGCAGAGCAGAGCAGTGTGTGAGGGTGTTTGGGGATGGGTAACACCCTCCAGACTGGTGGGAACACGGTGCTGAGCATGTCTGCAGTGCAGGCTCCTGCGGGGGATGCTCCTCAGCTTGGTTTTTGTTTCAGGGAGGTCTCTGGAGAGACTGTTCCTCGGCCACCTCTGTGTGTCAGTGAGGTTTCAAAACCTGGCTCGTGGAGTTTGTACACTGAGGTGTGAGGCTGGGTTTGGGGGAGGGTTCAAGGAGCTCATCAGTCTACCTTTTCAAACAAGTCAAGGAAACACTGAACTTTAGTGTTAGTAAAGTGCATTACTTCCAAATCTACACAGGATTTGGTGATGTCTGTCAAGTCCCACGTGCAGTTCAGCATCCTTGTTCTCTCCTGGCAAGATGCATTTAAAGCACAAACATGTCTCTGCTCCCTTCTCAGCGGAGCATGTTCTGCCAAAAAAACCCCTCCACTATGGGTTTTTTTCCAGTTTAGCACAATTAAATAGTACCAGGAATTTCTTCCTAATGTATAATAGGATTTACACTCCAAATTTGTGTTCAGTGTTTGTGGAAATAAAGGATGTACATGTCATTCCATGGCTGTGTTTAGAAAGTGGGCTCAGCACAGCTGCCTGTGTTTAGCTCTGTCCTTTGAAATGTGGGTCCTGTGCACTCAGTACAACAATTTGCTGTCAGGTGTTGATGTGCAGGTGCAACTGTACTCGGCACAATGTAGGAAATCTTTATTGGGCCAAGAGGTAAACTAAGAGAGGCAAGGAAATCTCACTATGCAAACTCTTGGAGTTGCTTTTGTAAACACAAGCAAGACAGCTGTGTTAATGATTGTGTTTTATTGTCAGAACTGCAGCAGGCTTTTCATTCCACAAGGTCTCTAAGGTTACTGCTCCCAGCACAGAGACCTGCTGTTCAGAGGACATGAATTTTTATTCCTCGTAGCTGCTCCTGTACAATTATTAAAACACATGTTGGAGTGGGCTTTAGATGGTTGGGTGTCACCCTTGGAGTCCTGTGTCATAGTCATTTCCCTGCCCCTTGAGCACTCAGGGAAAACTTGCTCCATGGGAGAGAAGAAGAGAAGAAAACCCTTTGCTGAACAAAGGAAGAGGAAACACAGTGTTTTAGTTTTCTTATATTAAGGTGTTCTTTGGGTTTGGTCATGAATTAAAGCTAATGTTTTTCCTTCAAAATCTTTCTCCTAGGAATTACTCCTTCTATGTGCTTGACAACCACAATCTTCAGCAGCTCTGGGACTGGAACCATCATAACCTGACGATCAGTGAGGGGAAAATGTACTTTGCCTTTAATCCTAAACTGTGTGTTTCTGAGATTTACCGCATGGAGGAAGTTTCGGGTACCAAGGGACGACAGAGCAAAGGGGATATAAATCCAAGGAACAATGGGGAGAGAGCCTCTTGTAAGTAAAGAAACAAAAAATCTTAAGGGAAACTGCACAGGAGGGTGTGACAAGAAAAACCCAACATCCCATGGCGATAGTTAGAGCTTAAAACTTTCAAGAGCCGTTCAGCCGTTCTGCTTGTTCAGGTTTTAAACTGTAGCTGTGAAGGTCTGTTTGCAGAAATGGAAAATAATGTGGTTTCGTAGTCCTTATCTCTTCTGTAAAATCCATCTCTAGAAGATGATTGCTTCCCAAATTCCCTGTTTTGTGACAGCAGCAGCATGTAACAGTGGGAACACACCTGGGAAATGAGAAATGACATCCAGGGGTTTGGTGTATCCAACAGAGAGCAGTTTCTCAGTTTCCTTCATAATTGTGCATCATTATAAGTATTTTCCTCTCTCAGATACCAGCTCTTTCTTGATAGTAAGGATGCTGCTGAACAACAGTTGCATAGACACCGAAACAAACCCTTCCTGTTACATTCAGCTTCTGCCAAACATTGTACCTTGTTGCCAGGAATGCTTGTTATAAACTCTGTTTTCTGTGTTTTATATTGCAATTACTTACTTTTGAATTGGGAACACTTTGTAATGTTCTGCAGTATTCCTGAACCTGAGTGCCTCTGCATTTGGGTTTGGATTCTGCAACGGTCAGTTATTGGAAAGTCCTCTTTTGGCTTCAGTGGGCTGCACATCAGGCCTCCAGTTGTAACCAGTATGTGTCAAAGCAGTCCATGAGCTAGGAATTAAGGCAACGGAATGCTGACAAATTTCACCTCTAACTCTTAAAACTGAGGGTGCATTTTTCCTCTGGCCAGTTTGTGGTGGTGTTGGAGCTGAGTAAATTAAAATGGATCTTGTGTGTAAGTCAAGCCCCCTTGTTGTGGATGGTGTTTACAAAACTAGGACACGTACTCTGCTGAATGTCTCTTTAGGCGTGATGGGTACACGCAGATGGCCCAGATCCTTGTTGTAAGCAGCCTCCATTCTTTGCACATTCAATGGAGCAAAGCCTTGCAGTCCTGGAGGAGTTACAGACACACAGCCAGGCCTTACTACCACTGAGGCCAGTGCCAGCCACTGCCTGCTTTTTTAAGAAACCAGTACAGAAAGCTTTCTGACTCTGAGAAGGGGAAAAGAATCAACAAAAGCTAAACTGCCTTTGCAAAGATAGCACCAACAGTGCCAGTGTACATGAGGGTGAAAACCCCCTTATTTTCAGAGCCCTCTATGGAACATTAGAAACTAACTCACAGTTGACAGAACACGATTGCTTCATCCAAGAATTAAGTTTTTCAAATGCTATTTTGTTTTGGATTGGAAGGCTCAGTGAGTTGGTAGTGGGAAGCCATTCATTTCAAAGCTGTGGGCTTCCATCCAGGCCTGTTCAGAGGAGTAGCTGGAAGCTGCTGCCATCAAATGGTTGTGCCGTATATGAGCTGAGTTTTGGAGTTCTTGGTGCAGCCTCCCATGAATAGGAATGTAAACACCTTTGTCCTTTCCATGTTGTTCACTCTCCAGAAAAACAAATCGTAGTTGTCAAAGGTTGTCCTGGAGAGTGAGAACACAGAGGCTGGTGACTGCTCTGAGCGTGCTTTGGAGGGGGATGATGAATTCAGTGCTTCCAAACCAGTCCTGTGGATAAACAGCACTTCCATTCCTCACTCAGGGAGAGTCTGAAGTGCTTTTCAAGAGCTTTCTGATGATGCATTAGAAGAAAACCTGCTTCAGAAAAATTAATAACAAGTAGTTCCAGAGTATTCTAAAATGATTGCCAAGGTCACTGCTTACCCTTAACTATTCCAGTGCAGTGGGATGGAATAGGAAGCTCTGCAGACACAAGGGCTGTTGGAATCCTGTGCTATCATAGGTGCTCCTGGAGAGGCTCATTAGCTGAAACTGACACCTGAGAAACAGCAAACTCTGACAGACTGGTGTGATACAAACTCTGTCATGTCCTGTCCTTTTGCACTGCAGGTGAAAGCAAAATTCTGCATTTTGTTTCCAACACTACACTCAAGAATCGGATTAAACTGACGTGGGAGCGGTATCGCCCTCCAGATTACAGAGACCTCATCAGCTTCACTGTTTACTACAAGGAAGCGTAAGTAGATGTCATCAGGGACTAATCAGGGCAGCCCAAGAGGAGTAGCCAGTTCTGTTCCTCCCACTGGAGAGCTCATCCAGTTTATGTATTTCATCCTCAAGTCCTGCCTCTGTTCAAATTCCTTCCTTGGTGGAGCACAAGCCTCCTTTAAAAAGAGGCTTCTTTTGAATAAAGCCTGCAAATGGATTGCAAGTCCATCAGGAAGTTTCAAATTTGAAAAAAATGAAAGGTAGATGGATAGTTCGGCTGGTCTCAGGGATCTGATTTGGAGCTCTTTGTAAGTTGTCACATTTACTGAGATATTTTCCTTCCCTAGTAATAGAACTGACTGGAGAATGTCACAGAACAGGAGTTTGCCCTGTCACCTGCATGACTTGCCCGCTCAGGGTTTGGGGTTTTCAGACTATCCAGCTTTGGTTTTTCTGCATTAGTATCTCTTGGTAATGAAGGCAAGAGGCAGTTACTGAGGAGATCCAAATTACTTGGGAGGTGCATCTGCACATCCTTGCAATGTCTCAGATTCAAAATAATAAAAAATACAAATGAGCACACAAATAAACCCTCCAAGCAGTTTGGAGGTGTGAAAGGGAGGCTCAGAATGCTGGCAGTGACATACAGAGCAAAGCTGCAGAACCTGGAAAGACAAATCATCACAAATTCCCAGCATCACTTGAAAAAGAATGTTATTGTGATGAGGTACAATAAACTCAGTGCTGCTAATTCTGTAGTTAGTAATAACAAGAGTTTATATGGCCTTGCACAAGTGTTAGAACTTCTGAAAAGCAGAACTACATGACTAAATAAGTGTTTTTGTGTTGTATGGAAACAAAAGGGGAGAAAAGCCTGTTGGATGGGTCAAGGCCAGTCACAGAACTTCGGGTTCTTTATGGTAAAAAGCTCAGCCACTGTCAATAACTGTTTTGAGATGCCTGTGTTTGGTATATCTGAAGCATTTCACTGCCTGTTCTGGATTAAAAAAAAAAAAGATAAATAGGCTGTTTTCTTAGAGAAAGTCGCCTTATTACTGGTGACTGAAGGCAAGACCTGCAGCTAAAGCTGAATTCTGAATTTTGCTTGGAAATATGGATTTTATTCTCTTTTATTCTGCTATGGAAAAACAAGTAAGCTTTATTGGTTCCATTGAGCAACTTTGAAGTGAGGCACTCTCAGACATATGTGACAATTTTTAGGAGAAAATAAGTGTGCTGCTTTTTATTTTGAATATTTCAGACCATTCAAAAATGTGACAGAGTACGATGGGCAGGATGCGTGTGGCTCCAACAGCTGGAACATGGTTGATGTTGACCTGCCACCGAACAAGGAGAACAATCCTGGAATTCTACTGCAGGGATTGAAACCTTGGACTCAATATGCCATTTATGTCAAGGCTGTTACCCTCACAATGATGGAAAACCATCATATTCATGGAGCAAAAAGTGAAATTATATATATACGAACCAATGCTGCAGGTGAGTTGCTGAGCTCTGGGGTGATAATGCTGCAGGTGTGATTGGTGTATTGTTGTGCAAGTTCTGTTGTTAACTCAGAAGTGGGATTTGTGTGCAGATGGAGTGCATAATGCCAGAAGTTTCAGTGATTATGAAAGCAGCATTAAAATTTGAATTAAAACTCTGTTTTTTTCAGACATTATTTTTATTGGAAACTGGGGGGGTTCTTTGGAGTTAGAGTTTCAGGCTTTGTTCCATTGATAAAGGTGAATTTGTAGTATAGCTTTGGATTGGGCCTGTACATGGTTGTGGTTGAACCCTTGGTAACTGTTGTTAGTGGGGCATAAGTAGGAAATGCTTTATTTGAAACAGGATGGTGCTTTTCCCTGCAGTATAGAAATAGACTGGGATTCACTTCAAAAGCTTGCATGGAAATACCCTGTAGAAGGCCCTAGGTTTAAATACCTGTCTTTTTCTTTCTTTCTTTTTTACCTCCCCCAGTGCCATCCATTCCCTTGGATGTTATTTCAGCATCCAACTCCTCATCCCAGCTGATTGTGAAATGGAACCCCCCCTCTCTTCCCAATGGCAACCTCTCGTACTACATCGTGCGCTGGCAGCAGCAGCCTCAGGACAGTTACCTTTACAGACACAATTACTGCTCCAAAGGTAGGAGGGCCAAACCTGGGCTGTTGAAATGCCTGGGACTCTGCCTGCCAGGGCACTTCATTGGCAGAAGCTAATGAATAAACATGCATAAAACATGGATTGCTGCTGTGTTTGTGATCTGGAGAGAAAAGAAACAAGCTCTGTCCTTTTCTTTTAAGATAAAGTCCCAATTCGAAGATACGCCGATGGGACCATTGACACAGAAGAAGCTACTGAACCCACCAAGCCAGAGGGCTGTGGGGGAGAAAAAGGACCTTGCTGTGCTTGTCCCAAGACAGAGGCAGAAAAGCAAGCTGAGAAGGAGGAAGCAGAGTACCGGAAAGTCTTTGAGAACTTCCTTCACAACTCCATCTTTGTCCCTAGGTAATGGATTTTGGGCACTTTCCCTTTGGAAGTGGGGCTAATGATTCTGACACACACAGACATTACCTTTCCTTTCATGTGAGACAGTCTTGCTGCCTTACTTTGCAGTTTCTCTTATTTGCTAGTTTTCATTTCTTTCTTTCAATTCTAGCCCATAGTAAGGGTTCTTACCTGTATTGATCAAGGATTTCAGTGATGGCTTCTCTTCAGACTCAAGAGTCAATCAAGGACCTCTTTGTCTCTAAGGGTTTCAGAGATGAACAACATGGGGCAGACAAAGGGTTTCAGTTTTGATCTTTCTCTGAATAGCCATTTAAGTGCTTGTGTTCCTAATCTGAAGATTTATTTGCCTTTGAAATTCAGGGTATAGTCACCTCGCAGAACAGAAACTGGCCTGCCTTTCTCACTGCACTAATTGCAAAGGGCCTGTTGGTTTCCTGGGTTTGTGCTGCAGAGAAGCATTAAATATTTCCACCCTGCCACAATAAACACCTGCTTATGCGTTAAGTGGAGCAGTAATGATTTTATGCTGCAACATAGAGTAGATACTACTGAATTAATTGGTGATTTTGATCCCTGAGTTTCCAATTTATCCTTCAGGTGAGCTGTTGTACTTTAGGTAATGGGATGCTGGGCTGGGCACACACTGTCTGTTCAGTTGCAGTTTATACACAGTCAAATCTCAGTCGCCTCATTCGCCTGGCAGGGGAAGTTTTTGGGCAAGTCCTGGGTCTGAGAACTCTAAAGTGTGACATTTCTGCTCATTAATACTGGTTTATATCGCTCTTCATTGTGATTTTTTGGTCCTCAATTCAAGCTTGTGTTGGATTGACTTGCTGGAGTTGGGATTGTGATACTGGCAGAACTTCGTACCTTTTTCGCAACAACGAGAGACTAAATACTGCCTGTCTTTGGAAGTGTGAAGTATCTTACCTGAGCTTTGTTTGGGTCACATTTAGCTTTTGGGGTTGACCTTGTGCAGTGTTGCTCTGCTGCTGCTGAGAACCAGCAGCAAAGATCAGGTACAGGGAAGTTTCAGCCCCCGTGTCTGGCCATGATGTAACTCCTGAGCAATGTGAAATCTCTGAGATCTGATTTCGGGCTCTACAGAGTAGCACAGCAAGGAGGTTTGAAAGGCACGTGTCAGGTCTAAACTGCTCAAAAGTCTGTTGCAAAGGAGCTTTTTAATTTCCCCAAAGGTTTGTAATTTAAAATGTGTTATCTTCTGTCAAATTTTCTTGCATTCCTGCCCCCGCCTCCCCAAGAAAATTCATAGAACCTTGAGCTCAGACAGTAACAAGCCGATGAGTTCACAGTGCATTTCCTGAAAGTGTGCCCTTTTTCCTTAACTTACTGTCATGAGGGTGTTTTGTAACAGCAGGGAGAGATCAGGTACAACACTCAGCAATAGGTGCATAGCCAAGCAACTTTGAAGAGACTGTATGTCAGAAAATTAAAGATTATGAGCTAGTGAGACGTCTCCATGGGACAAATCTAAGCAGTTTGTTACTTGTTGATGTCAATTTTGTTTCTCTCTTTCCCAAGGCAGAAGTTAATTAATGTGTTAATGCAAACCTCAATAGTAATGTTAGTTTCCAGTGTTCTACCTGTCTCTGGGATCTTATGAAAGAGTTGCAGCATCTAATACAGCGTGAAAGTATTTGACTGGGTGGTTTTAAGATTTTTTAAGAAGCCTGTTGATGTAATCTCTTGTGCAGTTCTGGATGACCCCATGTGTATCACTGCGTGGTGCATTTCAAACACTAGGACTCTGCTTAGCCCTGAGGAGACACAACCAGAGGAGGATGAGTTACTGTACAAGTTATTTGTTTCTCTACTGACCAGGATGAAACAGGCTCTGTGTGTAGTCTGAGAAGTAACATTAAAATTGCCATGAAGAACAGTGAGCTTTTCTGTTAAATTGCTCACTCTTTTTTCTTCTTTTTTGATTTAAGTTTTTATAGTCTTATTTTCAATTTTTCTCCTGAATTTCTCTTCCTTCCTCTCCTTAAGCAGAGGAGATGATTTTTCATGTTTTTATCTCTAGACTTATTTCCTTGGATGCTTGTTTTTTGCCTTTATCTCTGCCTTTCATGAAAGCAGGAAGCTGCTTGACCAAAAAGCGGTGGTGTTGTCAAATCTCTCGATATTTTAATCCTGTTTGCCTTGTGGTTGTCCTGCAGCTCTTCTTCTCTTCCTGCCTTGAGTGCAGTTTTCACCAAAAGGTTTTGTGTCCCTTTTTCCCCAAAGACAAGGTACCTGTCCCCTACTGCCAGATACATCCAGATAGCTGGAACTTCCTGCATCCCATAAAAGCAGTGATAAAGTCAGGCCTTTTGGGTCCTTGCATTGTGTTTGATTGAAAATGAACTTGTTATTTTTGCTGCTTTCATCACAGAACCTGTGCAAATGTTCATCAGTTCAGTCCAAGTTTTAACAGATTAAAAGTTTGTTCTTTGCACTGAGTTAAAGCAGCAAGTGAATACTCATCCTAAGCAGGGTGAATAGGTTGAGTAACTTACATAAATACCAGTGCAGAGGAGGCACAAATGCTTATATCTCTTATGAAATTCCCTGAAGAGACATTCACTTGTGTGTTGCTTAAAACAGTTTCTTGTTAACTTAGGAAGTTCTTTCCTTGCCTTTGTTTATTTCTGAGCCGTGGTTTACGTGGTGGCTGAGAGTGTCAAAAGGGCTGCTCAAGACGTAGTAAAAGGGTTTTGGAAAAATCTGTAGTGAACTCCTAAAAAAACCCTAAATCCATCCAACCTCTGCCAGAAGGTTTCAAAACCAAGTGAGGCTGTTTTTTGGCTGTGTGAGCAGCAAGCTGCCTTGTGGCTGCATGTGCTAAGACGATGTGTTTGACAGTGAATTAACTTCTCCTGTTGAGTCATCTCTCCTCCTGCTGTGTCTGGGGGAGGCCTCCCCTGCATGGCCCATGACTCTGGTAGGGATGTCAGACCTCATGTCCTTGGTACCTGTTGGTGGGCACTGGTGCAGTGATTTCAGGAGGGGTGTGTTTCAAGCCCAGGCTGCCTTTGTGGTGTGACTTTTCTTACACTCTCCTTTGCCTCCCCTGGGGTGTTGCTTCCCAGGTGTGAGTGTTCCTTCACAGCTTGGATAGGGGAGCAGCAGCAGGAGAGCCAGAGTGCCCTGTGTAGTTGGTGCAGAACAGCCTTGGACCTGAGGCAAGACCAAGGGACAGGTCTAACACGTGGCCATGTGGTTGGTTACCTGATACCATCCAAATGGTTCTGAGGGTATCGTGGTGCTTGTACTGTTACTCAGGCCTGTCCACCACAGCACTTGCCTAGGCTTGAGAAAGCACAAGAGTTGCTGTAAGTCCCCGAGTTTTTAGCTCTGCTTAAATTTCATCCAGATGCCCTTAAGGCAAAGCTGCTTGTTGAACTTTTGGCTCTGCACAATATCAGTGCTGTATTTTCTCACATAGGAAGATGGTTCCTTCGCAGAGCTTTTGTTTGGGTGAGAGAAGCAGAGATGCACAGATAACCACCCGAGTGGTGGTGAACATTCATGGCCTTCAGCTGCCTTCCAAGGTTTCTTTTCTCAGTGCAATACATTCTGAGGTCTGTAATTTCATCACAACTGCAAAGCTAACTCTCAGTAGGTTTAACTTCCTTTGCTAATCCAGCAAACTTCAAAACTGTTTTTTTCCCCCTAATGTTTCCAACCTTTAACATCTGATTTTTATTTTAAGCATCAACATTACTGCCATGAAATACAAATCCAGGATGCTTACTGAGTAATGGGGAAGCCATTTTTTGCTGTTTAGTGTGAGGTCAGAAGTTTGCGCATTTATCTTGGGGCTCTTCAGAGTCTTGGTTGGTTCCTGGCCGAAAGAGAGACGAATGGGATCAGCTGACATGTGGCAGGTTCAGACTGAGAGGCACTTTTCCTCTTGTTTTGCAGTTTTCCTTATTTAGCTTTTTAAATAGCAGTTCCCTGTTTCCCTGGGGTGTTTCGCACAGTTTTCCTGAAGCTGGAGAAAACGTGGGTTTCTTCTAAAGAGACCTTTTCCGTGCCTGTGTGTGCCCCGCAGGCCCGATCGGAAGCGGAGGGACGTGTTCCGAATCGCCAACGCCACTTTGGCCGCTCGGAACAGGAACGTGACTGGCACAGATCACTTCACCAACGCCTCTGACGCCGAGGAGAGCGAGGTGGAGTACCCCTTCTTCGAGACCAAGGTGGATGGCAAGGAGAGGACCGTCATCTCCCACCTCCAGCCCTTCACTCTGTACCGCATCGACATTCACAGCTGCAACCACGAGGCCGACACGCTCGGCTGTAGCGCTTCCAACTTCGTCTTTGCCAGAACCATGCCCTCAGGTATCCCTCCCAGGGGCCTCACGGGGCCCAGCTTTGGCTTGTTTGCTGGGGAGGATGAGCTCTCCAAAGCCAGTTAGAACTACCTTGGGGCATCATAAAATCTGTGCAAGGATATAAATTGGAACTGTATAGATTTGATGAGATTGGATGGATTGATGAGAAACCTTGATGGTTTCTCGTGTGTGCTGAGCGATGTGTTTGAGGCTGTGCTGTGATCTGGAGAGAGGGAGAAGTTGACCGCCAGCATAATCAGGAGAGAATCTGTCTCCTAGCAGTAGAGGTGGGACCCACAGACATGGGGGGCTGGAAGGTTTTGTCCCTCAGCCCTCTGTGTGCTGAATAGAGACAGGGTAGTGTTTCTCTGCTAATGTTTGGTTTTGCTGTGCTCACTCGGAACTGTTTGCAGATGTTGGAGTTTTGCTGGTGGGAATGTTTGTCAAATGTTTCTTCTGTCACAGAATGACCCTGCATTTGTCCAGCCTGGGAACAGGAGGAGTACTGTGTTTCTTTGTGCCCAATCCGTGGCCTCTAGAGTACTTCAAATAGGAAGCACTGAATGCTCTGCTCATGTTTGGGACTTTTACAGATTGTACTTCTTCTGAGAAAGAATAGAGATGATTTTAGTGTAAGCTCATACACATCCAGCAATGAGCTTCTGACTCCAGCAGATGTCTGGGGATATTGGATGCAGAATGGTAGCAGTTTTGTTTTGTTTCTGGAAGGAAAGGCTATCATAATCCAGATCCAGCTGTGTCAGTAAAAAAAGCAAAAAGTATTGCTTATTTCAAGGAAATAAGGAAATCTGTGAGATCAGGGAAAAGGAAATAACTGTTCCCAGATTTTTTAACACATGGCTCTGATAATTAAAGGCTAAACAATTCTGTTTTCTTGTAAACATAACAACTGTATTTTTGAAAAGTGGTCTCTTTTCTTTGGCTGAAATGGGCTTCATATACCTGTTAAGTTTTGAATAAACCACATAAAATTATTAGGAACTAAGGAAGGATAAAGCACTTCCTGAATTGCTGATGAGAGACTGTTTTAAACCGGGACAGATCTCCTCTGGCTGCTGTAGGAGGGGGCTGTCAGTGGGGCAGTTGTGTGTTCACAGCTCTTTGCAGCCAGGTTGCTGTTCACAGCCATTTGGTGGGAGTTGCTCCTTGCACTGTTCTGCTGGAGTGGAAAGCTGGGAAGGAAGAATCAAATGCTGATAAACAGGTTTTTTTGGCACGCACAGCCCATACCTGGTGGAGCTGTATCCACTGCACTGGTTTTCTGGGAACCAGGAGTTCAGACTCTGGTTGGTTCCCTGGATCTGAGTGGCTCTTGCTGTGGTGCTTCTGCACCTGAAGAATGGTGTGAACCTTCCATTCTCCTCAGCTCTTGCACAAGTTCCTGTTTCAGTAATAGGTGTTCTTCTCACATCACCTGTAAATATTTTACAGAGGGAGCAGATAACATTCCAGGAACGGTGTCATGGGAAGCAAAAGAGGAAAATACCGTGTACCTGAAGTGGTCAGAGCCTGCAAATCCCAACGGGCTGATCCTGATGTATGAAATCAAATACGGGCAGCACGGAGAGGTGAGGATTTCACATTACTGCTCGTAGCCCTTAATTTGTACACCAAAAAGATCTTTCCTAACATGCTCCTGGGCAGAAACTGTGATTTCAAACACCCAGCACCCACCATGTCATTCCTTCGTTTCCCTTATTTTGGGTTCTTAAATTCCACGTATCTCCTTAAGGTGTTTGAAGTAAAATGGATCAGGTGGGACTTTTGGTTATAAAAATGAGCTTATTCTGCAGTTATATTGCCTTCTCAAGAATGAAAGAATGTGGAGATATTAACACGTGTAAATTGCTTTTCTGTTTTAGGAGAAGCGGGAATGTGTTTCCAGACAGGAATACAAGAAGCTTGGAGGGGCTAAACTAACTCACCTGAACCCTGGGAACTATTCTGCCAGAGTTCAGGCCACTTCTTTAGCTGGGAATGGGTCCTGGACTGAGCCAATCTCTTTCTATGTGCAGCCCAAATGTAAGACAAATGTTCGTTGTCTGTGCCAAATTGCAGAACAATGTCTTTTTAATAATGCCTGATGTTTAAGTGTGTGCCTGGGTGTCTGAGCCTCCTGCCTGTGCTCTGAATGCTCCTCTTACCACTGGTGGTTCTTTGGGAACTCTTCCCTGTTCCGTTTTTATGGCAGGTGTTGACAGCCAGGAGGTTTCTGTGAGATGCGGTCCTTTTCTTGCAGCACTGTGTGTCTGTGAGAGGTGGTGGGTGTGGAGAACACACTGCTGTGCCTTCCTGGGATGCACTGCTATGTTGGGAATGTGATGTTAGCCATAACAACACAGAGCTGGAGTGCAAAAAACCTGTGGCAACACGGAAAACCCACTTTAAATTGCCAAATAGTACGAGAAACAAATCCTTTGTTTAGATTTTTGGCTGGCAGTTTGGCCTGTTCTGAGTGACTTTTGATAAAGATCCCAATAAAAGGGTGATGCTGGTCCTGACAGTGGGAATGATTTATATTTTGGAAGAACACCACCACAGTGACCCTCAAGAACTTCACTGTTTAGTTGCAGAGCAGGTATATCCCCAGAACACTGGAACTCCATCTCTTACTCCTTTTTTTTGGTTTTCTTATTGCTGGACTTGGAAAAATTTGAAGTAAAGAGCAGTGCATGTATATTCTGAATTTATGCGTAAGCAATTGGAAGGTGAACAAAAGGTGGAAAAAAGGTGAACGTGCAAGTGAACAATTGGATATTGTTCACTGAGGAATGTAAGTCCTTCAGCATAACTTGTGAAAACAAAGCCCAGACAGACACTGTTCTGTACAAAATTAATGCCTTTCAGTGTCTGCTTTCTTGTTGAACTCATCTGCAGTCAGGGAGGGTTTCTGAGTACATTTTTCCACATCAGACAGGAAAATGAGAACTTTGATTTCTTCCCTGTATAGAAATATACTGAGTGGGTTTTGAATGTTTCTTTGTTTAGTGGAGGTTTTATAGAAACCCTGATACAATTGTTTTCTTGTTGGTTGCAGCAGCAAACTATGGAAACTTCCTGCACTTGGTAATTGTGCTCCCTATTGCTCTGCTGCTCATCATTGGGGGATTGCTGATAATGCTGTATGTCTTTAACAAGAAGAGGTGAGTTGTGTGTGCTGGTGCTTAAACCTGCAGGAGGGGAATGGTTTATTTTCAAATCTGTGCCCGTGGAGCAAGTTAAAGATGAAAAAGAGAACTGGCATTCAGAGCTGAAGTAGATTCTGTCTCGGTGGTGTGTAGAACGAGGTGGTTTAGAGTTACCAGCCTCTGGCTGCTGCTGCTGCTTGGGATATGAAGAGGCTTTTTATTCCAGGATCATATTTGAGAGGGAAGAGGAAGGCTTGTGAGGAACATATCAGTGGGCTCTATTTCACTGGCAGCACTGCAGACACCAATACCAGTTTTGCTCAAGTGCTCCAGAAAGGGTGAAAACACCACCTGGGGCTCTCCTGGGTGAAATTCCTGATAACTTACCCTACTTTAAACTGTTGTTCTACCACAAGAATATTTTGTCTTCAATTCTCTGAGGTCTGATTGATAATTTTACTTCTACAGCCTGTCTCCTGCAAGAGCTCTCACAGCGCATTTATTATGTGTCCTAGTCTGAAAATCACCCCAGTAAAATTAGGTGGGAGGGGTTGTGTGTGTGGTTTTAAAATAAAATAATAGAAACACTTAGGAAATAGTTGAGTGGAATCCCCCATTAAAAAGAGTTATTTCCTTTGCTGGATCACTTTTCTCCCACAGCAGAGTCGATGATGTTAAAGTACATTCTCAGCCACAGGTCTCCTGGTTTATCACCACACAGCTGCCTTTCTTAAGGGAAGTTTGCCCAGCAGCTAAAAGTACCCTGTGTTTACATTTTTCTTGTCCTAATTTGGTATAGAGACTACTCCAGGTTTCCTGGGAAAGCTGTTCTGGGCTGTTTGTCCCTTGAGCATGTGAGGTAGATAAGAGCTCAGTGTGTCCCCTTTGTCTGAAAAACTCCACATGCAGTAAATAATCTGTGGTTGGGCAAACAGTGGAAAAGCTGTAGAAGAGATGGTTTGAAATAGATTTCAAGATTAAGAAAGAAAAACCTGATGTTTTAACAGGAACAGTGACAGACTGGGCAATGGAGTTCTTTATGCCTCTGTGAACCCTGAGTACTTCAGTGCCTCCGATGGTGAGTGTGACCTTACCCTTCTGATGCTTTTACTGTCATGTGTTTTGGTGGTGTCTAACTTGGAAAGGTATGAAACTCTAAAAGGCATGCTGTAAAACCACTTTCTCTGTTTGTTTTCTTAGCACAGCCACGGAATCCACAGTTGATAATACGCAAAGGTCACTGGTCTGTTGAAACTGGGGAGTTTTTGAATTGTTTTCCTGTAGTTTTGTTCAGCTGAGGCAAATTTGGATTCCTTAGTTTCACTTTCAGATTATCATCTGCTCTTCCAGTGATGTTTTCACTGGAATGAAGGAAGAATTCATGAATTTGTGGTCTTTCATGTTTGCCCTTTTAAGCTCTATTTTTCTTTATTGGAACAAACCCATGGCTTGAGGAAATCAGAACATCAGACAGATTTCCTTTCGGCCTCAGTTCTTCTGATTATGGTTTAGTTTGGTGCTGCTGTTGTAGACTTGTTGCTGGAATAGCATTTCCAAAAGCCCCTGGGAGACTACTGGGTTTACTCAGCGTGGCAGCAGAATATTTTACTGTTACTTTTTTATAGCACCATTAGGGTTAGAGGTCTGTCAGCGTTCATGCTATAATCCTCTATTTTCATCCTGTTATTTCACCCATGCAGAGCATGTGACACAACTGTCCCCTCCTTTGGTGGTGATGGGCAGCAGCATCAGTGAGTGCTTGGATGTGTTCTTGCCCGAGGCAGTCCTGCCTCCTGGCAGTCACCTTCTGAGAGCTCTCCTCTGCCTCACATCAAAGACCTGCTGCAGCAGCAAGGTCTGCCTTTGCTGGTGCAACAGTGTGTGTGTGCAAGGATCAGAATAGCCCCATGCAAAGAGCTGCTGGATCAGAGCCTGCTCCCCTCTAGTCATAACATCAGCCTGTTAATACGGCAGACACCTGACTGATACAGATGATCAAGTATGTTTGATGCTGTCTGGAAGAATTAGAAAAGCAGGGGTCCCCAGAAAAGCTTAAGCCTAAAGCATTGGTTTGAGCCTCTTCCCACCCTGGTTTTGTGCCAGGAGGTTCCTTATTTCTACCCTGATACGTCAGTACCACAGTGAGGCAGCTTCAAATACACCTACACATTTCTTTAAGATTTATTTGTATACCATCATCTCCCTGTCTCTCTATGGGAAGGGCTGTTGCACACCAGGTGCAAGCTCCCAGCACTCTGTCGGGTGTTCTTACAGTCAAGCTCTTTGGGCAGTTGCTGTGGTAGAGCAGTGAGTGATCACACCACGTGCAGGAGTGGAACATCACGGCCTGTTCTTTCCCCCCCACAGTGTATGTTCCAGACGAATGGGAGGTGCCCCGTGAGAAGATCACCATGTGTCGGGAGCTGGGGCAAGGCTCCTTTGGAATGGTGTATGAGGGAATAGCCAAGGGAGTGGTGAAGGACGAGCCAGAGACCAGGGTGGCCATCAAGACTGTCAATGAGTCTGCCAGCATGAGGGAGAGGATCGAGTTCCTCAACGAGGCTTCAGTGATGAAGGAGTTCAACTGTCACCATGTGGTAAGTCACAGAGATGTGACAGGGCTGTGACTCACGGTGTTTATTGACATGAGGGTGTTCAGGGCACGTCTTCACTCTCTGGAGTGGGAACTTGGGATTTCAGTTTCAACCCTGCACAGCTTTGTCACAGTATTGTGAAACAGGAGTCAGAAAGGGGAGCCAAATCTACATTCAGACCTTTCCCTGGGGTTCAGGGTGTTTGGGGCTTCATATCCACATGACCAAATGATCACTACAGTTCAATGAGCTGTTCTTGTTACTGAGGTTTGTTTTCCCTTGGCCAGGTTCGGCTGCTTGGTGTTGTTTCTCAGGGCCAGCCCACGCTGGTTATCATGGAGCTGATGACACGTGGGGACCTCAAAAGTTACCTGAGATCATTGAGGCCAGACACAGAGGTGAGTCATGAGTTGCTGGTTGTTTATTTCTTCGGTTTGAATCATCTTGAACAAGGCAGCATCACGTTGGAAGCAGCAGGCAATTAGCCTTTCCTGCCCTCCTCCTTAAGCTCCAAGAACAAAACATGAGCTGCTCTGTGATCTGCAACACCTTTCTCGTGAGGCAGCTGTTGCAGGTAGCCAGGGTACCACATGGAATAGGTCCCTTCTTGTGGCACTGAGTCCTGTTTTTCAGATTTGCATTAAATCTCCTGTCTGATCTAATTTCTCATCAAGATGTTAAAAAAAACTGGCTAGTTCAATACGTGTTAGGATAGTTGTTTCATGTTATGTATCCTGCCTGTTGCCTGTGCTGGAAAGTAGATGTCTGTTCTCTTACCTAATATGCAAACTCTCATGCATAGACCATCAAGGTCTGAAGGATAAAGATGACACACAGGCTACTGAAATCATAGCAGACCATGTAGAAAATGAGCTCAGCAGCTTTTGCCCTTGATCTAGAAAGTCTGATATGGATAAATTGAAGGAACAGAACATGAGGACAGTCTGTGCACAGGGCAAGGAATGTGATCTGTTACCTGTTTTATCTTCTTCATCTCGCTCAGAACAACCCCGGGCAGGCCCCTCCGACCCTGAAGAAGATGATCCAGATGGCAGGGGAGATCGCGGACGGCATGGCCTATCTCAATGCCAACAAGTTCGTGCACAGAGACCTGGCTGCCAGGAACTGCATGGTGGCAGAGGACTTCACAGTGAAAATTGGAGGTGGGCTCGCTTGGCTCTCGCACAAGCCGTGGAATCATCCTCAAAAACCAATGCCTTAGGAGGCATTTTGTTTTTTGAAAAAACTATTGGGAAGACTTTTTAAAACGGAGAATGAAATATGTTCCTTACGAAGGCTTGCTGTGATTTAGGACCTGTGAGCAGTCAACACTGAGCTGAAACTTTTGGAATACCTCTACTTGCCGTTGTTGCAGTGAGGCAATAGTTATATAGCACATGTGCTTGAGCAGAGCTGGTGAGGCAGCGATTGGAGGTGCAGATGCTGCAGACATCTGGGTGGATGGCGTGGTTACCACTGGTGTGTCATGCGCCTCTCTGTTCATGCACAAAAATAATTCCACCTCCTGTTTATTGAGTCAAGAACGAGAGTTTTAGGATTATTTTAAATCATATCTGAATTGGAAGTGGAATGTAAGGCTTGACTTCAGCTGGGTGCTTTCCAGTCTGAACTGGAGTTCTGCTTCCCAGACAGCTGAATGGCTTTTCTTCTGCTCTGCTCTTAGATCACCACTTTTTTTTTTTTTCCCCCTTCACCATCCTTCCAAAATAGTGTCAGATGAGTTTCTTCAGTCTTCTCTCCAGAGAGGGTGATTTTGAGCTGTTGGCTGTTTTTGAGTTGTGCGTATTAAAATAACGTGTATAGCAACAGCCTTCTGCTGAAGGAAACTAATTTTTTTTCTCTGAGCTTAACTCAGCTATTTTGATAATTTGTGTAAGTAATCCTGTCATTTGGGAGAAAGAAAAAATGATTTCATTTTGAGTCAGTTAATTAGGAAATAAGATCTTTGGGGGATTTTGTGCATTTTCTGCAGGTTCGGGGGAAGTCAGCCTGAATCCTTCCCATTCCAGTTTTCTCCTCCTTCCCCCCCCCACTGGCTTGTTTTACAATTCTTTGAACTGAAGATGGTGCATTGCTTCCCTTTAACATGTTCGTGCTTACCCCAAAAGCATTTTAATGTGCTGCATTGCTCCTGTTTACGTACCAGTATTGGAAACCCCTGCATGCAGAAACAGTTTGGGAGCACCTTGGCTGGAGCACACCAAGCCGGAGTGTGGAGATGTCAGAGGAAGAGCTTTGTGCCACACCAGCCTGTCTGTTTCTTACTTGCATTGCGTTTTGAAAGAATTCTCCGTTGAGCCAGGATAAAGTCACCCTGGTGTGTGGGAGTGATGGAATAGCTGCACAGATGGGCTTTTTAGTCATAATCACCGAGGGGACCAGTGTCCCCAGCACACAGGGAATGTTGTGCTTGGTCACTCATCCATAGGCTGGTAATAACAACTTGGAGAGCTGAGGGATTTCTGGCCCCTTTTCACCCCACTTTTCCTGGGAAAAAAAAAAGGTGGGGGGGGGAGGCAACTCCAGGTCTGTATTGATAAAATGGATTTTGCCCTCTGTGTCAGCAGGTGGCATTTAATATTAGTGAGAGGTTTAATGCCACCTGATCTATTAACTTCTTGGGTGTGTCTGAGAACACAGTAACTGGTTTCATAGGCAAGTCCAAGACCCAGCAGTTCTGTCTGTCCCAGGTTGATTGGACAGAAAAAAGTGCTGGAATAAGTCAGGAGATTAACCCAAGTTTGGAAATGCTTACATATTTACAGCTAAGGACATGCATATAACCCAGATATGTCTTTAATACTGGCCTGTGTTAGTCACAAATGAACAGCCTAATCCTCAGTAGCACTTGACATGGAATATTGTACAGGAACTGGGAATTACCTTAGAGAGAGGGGAAAAAACCCAAGAGAAGCATGTCCCTCAACATGTGAGGGTCTTCAGTTAAAGACAGTAATTCTACTAAAGGGGTTCTTTAAAAAGAAATCATTGAATTTGGAGAACAGTTAGTGAATTGTATGACCTTCAGAAGACTCAGCTTACTGCAAAGCTTGTGCATAAATCCTGGAACTTTCCACATTACTGTATTTAAGTCGCTCAGACTTGTCAGCCCTGAAGGCAGTGGCACAAATGTCTCCTGGTGGTGTTGGAAGGGAAGGTCCCCAGCCCTAAGGCAGCAGGTGAAGTGCCTGCAAAGTCAAGTCTTGTGGGAACAGACTGCAGGTTTTCTACACCGAAGTGTGATTGTCTGCCTGGTAGGAAGGGGAAATGTCCATCATTTTCTCATGCAAACCCAGAATATTTATACCTTCTAGATTTTGGCATGACGAGAGATATCTACGAGACAGATTATTACCGGAAAGGAGGGAAGGGGTTGCTGCCTGTCCGCTGGATGTCCCCAGAATCACTGAAAGACGGAGTCTTCACGACGCACTCCGACGTCTGGTAACAAAAAAGGGGCTCTGAAAAACTGGTTTAGCCCCTCTTCTTTCTATCCCCTCCTCTTGTTTTAGTAGACTTAACTAAGTGTGCTGCTTCTCCTGTCCATTCAAAGGTAACTCCCTTCTTCCACTGTGAAACATTCCGCTTTATAGTTCCTATTTCCGCTGCAAAGTCAAGAACTGGTGAGATTCAATTCTGCTCTCAGGGAGAGCAGAATTAAGTGGATTTCCCGAACTGGAGGTGGTGGCATGTTTCCTGCTGTTAGTTGTAAAATCAGTTGTGCAGTGACAAACATTACCTTCACCTGGAAGAGCAAGTTGTCATTTCTGTAAATTGCCCTCCTTCAAGAAAAGCATTAAAAGTTGCCAAGAATATAGAAAGGTTCATAGTGCCAACCTGCTTTTCTATCAAAACCTTCTATGTAAATGAGTCCCCTCTCCCCCAGATGGGCTGTGTAAACCAGCAGGCTTTTGGGGGATTTCTCCCTTGTGCATATCCCTCTCCATTTGGAGCTTTGTTTGCTCGTTTTGTGTACTGCAAGATGCAGAAGTAGGGTTTTCTTTCAAAGCACACTCCCTGCCTGCTGTGTCTGTGCAGTTATTAATAGAGTACACTTAGGAGGAGTGATCCTCTGGAACAGCTCCCCACACACCCCCCAGCTTTTGGACACAGGTAGGGAGGACTTGGCAGAAGATGGTCATGTACTGGCAAAACCTCCACTCTGTCTTTTATGATTTCTCTCCCTTCCTAACAAGATGTTTTTACTGCTGATCTGTTACAGAATTGGCAGGTGATTGTCTCCAAATGTCTAGAAGTCAGGAGGAAAGGCATTTTAGTAGTAAACTGCATTTTCTTTAAACAGCTCGAGGAGTTTGGAGTCAGTGGTCTGTAGTCCAGAGCACCAGCTATGAGTGAAATGTTCATAAGAGGAATTCAAGTGAAAAAGCAAAGCACCAGAATGATGCTTAAATTTTATTTTACTTATGGCCAGTAACTTACTTTTGAATCCAGTAACCCTCAGACTTGGAAACAGATAAAAACAACCACGTTGAGTTGAGGGGAAGCCCTGTATCAGCCATTTATCTGATGGAGCAGTGCAGGCAGGCTTTTGGCAGTCCCACCCAGTGAAAGAATTTTGGGACTTGTAATGGGGCTTCACAAAGCAGACAGAAATTTGGACTATATCACTAGAAAATCCCCAGATGCAGAACTGGCTGAGCCTGGAGTGAGGAGCTGGCAGAGCTGCCTGCTCCCACCACACACGAGGAACTTTGCAGTCCAGCCGTTGCATCCGAAGGGGAAGGTGGCAGGTCAGGTGTTCGCTGCAGGGACAGACCATGCTTGTCCCGCGTGTGCCTTCCCTCAGCCTGGAGCTGTTTAGTGGTGTTATTCTTTAGACAGAACTCAAACTCCAAACAAAAAACCCCAGGTGTGACACCGAAAACAAGTGTCACAAGTGAATTAGCGCTGTAGCTGTCGCAGGCAGTACATGAGTGCCCCCTTCAATGCTAACAATGAATGGAGTAGTTTAGATGGGATATTGGGAAGGAATTCTTGGCTGTGACGGTGGGCAGGCCCTGGCACAGGTTGCCCAGAGAAGCTGTGGCTGCCCCATCCCTGGAAGTGTCCAAGGCTGGGTTGGATGGGGCTTGGAGCAAGCAGGGCTAATGGAAAGTGTCCCTGCCCATGGCAGGGGGTGGAATGAGATGGTCTGTGAGGTCCCTTCCAACCCCAACCGTCCTGTGATTCTGTGATTTGGCTTTTGTGGGTCCCTCAGTCCAAAGGAGGGTTGTGCAAACAATATTGCAGTTAATCAGTGGGACAGTCTGAGTGAAATATCCTGACCTGGAAAGTGGTTTACTCATTACAGGGTTGGAGAACTTAACAGGAGGAGCAGTAAAATCTGTCAGATTTTTACTTGAAAGCATAGAGAGGGAAAAAGTGTTTTATGGAGACGAGGTGCACAGCACTCATGGGTATTCCATCTTCTCTGGGATGGTTTCACATCTGAATTGTTACAAGTGATTTGCTCTGAGAATTTTTGTTTCAGAGAGTTGAACTGTCTGAAGGCCCAAAAGAACTGACTCAAGGTGAGAAATTTGCCCTTCCTTTAGAACATGTATCCACAGCTATAAAGAAATCTTACTCCAAATTCCAAGTCTGGCAGGAAATTATCACCATCATGAAATACTGAGTATTCCCTTGACCTGCTTATGGCTAAAAGGATCAGTCCAGTTTACTCCTCAGTAGCTTTTAGATCAGACACTATACATGAAAGGTCTCTCACCACATCAGGAAAAATTACCCGAATCCTTGTATTAGTTCAGATTTTGAAGTGCTCCATGTAAAGCAGGGAGCTTGGCTGTTTTGGGGCCCATTTATTTGCATCAAACTGTATTTTAAAAAAAAAAAAAAAAAAAGAGACTGAGATGGTTTTTCCTGCTTTTTTTAGTCAGATATTGTGACATGTAGTTCCATGTTCTTAGAGATCAGTTTTAGAAGCCAAGATATCAAAATGACAAAATTGTATGAGTGGTCAGAGCCCAAGATTTATAAGCTGTAAGATGAAATGTCTGGAGGGTTGAAGGGTGGAGCTTTACTTTACCAATTCATTCTTTTATGGCTTTTCAGGCTGAAGAATGAGGTAATTAGACAGGACTGTTTTTGTTGTAGTTAGAGAAGGAGGACATTTTAAAATTAATGTAATACTGTTCAGGGTGAGGGTGGATTTCTGTAAATAAGTCCTCAGCGTCTTGCATTCTTTCAGGGCTGGTGGTTGCCTGGAAGGAGCAACCTGAGTTTATTTGTTGGGATAATATGACTAGTAGGTGTGCAAGACTTGTCCTCATTATTCCTGCAGTGATCAAAGTAGCTTCAAAGGCACCAAAATGTTGAGTTGACCCTCTGTCCCTCCCTCCCCTGAAAGGCAAACAATTGTAAGGCTGTTTGTGGCTTCTGGCTCCAGATGCAAGCCAGTTTAGATCCTGGGGATAGCTGAAAGATAAAACCACTTGGCCATAACCAACTAATGACACTGGACTCCTGTTTTCATAACAACAGCCCAGTGGAACGGCGCGTTTTTCTCTGCACTTGACTCAGCATTTCAGCCACAGAGCTCAGACAGCATCGAGATTTTCCTGCTTTGCCCAGCAGCTCTAAAAGTAGAGCCTCTTCAGTGCAGCACAGACAATTTGAGCCATGTCTGCTCAATAAACTAATTTTAAATGGAGGTATTTTTAGAAAGTGTCAATACTTACGTCCAAACTACCCAATTACATAACTCTGCTTATCTTCCTTCTCCAGTAATCAATTCCTATTATTAGACAAACTTCTTTTTTCACTTCTGCTGTCGTTTGTAGTTATCTGGAAGGAGCTGGAAGTTCTGTTCCAAGAATATAGTTACATACATGTTGCAAAAGGGGTAACTGAGTTTTTCCTGGGGGGCTTTAATATTCTGCTGCTGAAACAGCAAACCAGGGTCTTGGTACCAGAGGCTGGAGAACGTTCACGTTTCTTCCATGTTTTTCCAAAATTGGGTTTGTTGCTGCTGTATGGTCCTCACTTTGCACCTTTGACTTAGAATGTGGCAGAAACCACAGCAGGGGGATAAATGGGAGGTATTCCCCAAGCAGTGTTTTCGTGCCTGGGCAGTAGAGGTTGGCTGGTTTGCTTGCTGTGCATGGGAAGGCAGGTGAGATGCCCAGGGGTGCTGTGTGTTTGCTGTCTGGCTCTCTTGGTTTGTGGAGCAGAAAGGGAAAATGCAGCTTTTCAATCGGATTTGTGTGACTCAAGTGATGAAAAGCAGCTTGCACAGGAACGAGGGCTTACAGTTCTGTGTTACTGCCTTCTCAGCCGCTATCAGGAGTACCTGAGATGTGGTACACGAAGATTTGGAGTTTAGTGTATTAAATGTACAGATTTTTTTCTTGCTCTCTCTGTGGCTTGGGGGAAAGCTTGTCAGGCTTACTTTAAAGTCTGTGCAACTTCTTCACTGCTTAGAAGGTTTGATTCCCTGCCCCCAGCCACACAGAGATCTTATTGCAGACTTTAGTGGTCAGGTGTGTCCAGCCTGAGCTCTACAGCAAGCATGGAGATAGGAACAGAAGTTTTTAATTTTTAAGTTTTTTTTTTCCTTGCCTGCACCTTTCCTTTTCCCATCTCCACTGTCCTTCCCTTCTTCCCACCTGGCAGTGCATCTAAAGCCTGCACTCATAGCCATGGGAAAGGGAGATGTGATGTGAGCTGGTTCTCCAGGCAAACTCCCAGCTTCAATCTCCTCTGAGTCAGGAGGCTCCTGGTCAATGCGATGAGCCTGTGGTGGCTTTTTTACTGATTGACGTGGGCAGAACTGGTGTAACCAAGTAATGCTGGACCACTGAACCATCACAGACATGACCAGCTCTGGGCTGGAGGCTGTGGTGTGAAAAATGGAGATGGAATTCTGCCAGTCTTTTCTTACAGAGACTGTTCTGAAGAGTCACTCAGAAGTGGGAGCCTTTTCTCACCACTGACCAGAGGTGTTTGAAATGCACAGTCTCTTGAGCTCGGGGCTGTGGCTGTCAGCACGGCTGCACTGCTTTTGGAGCAGCTGGAATTCTTTGGTCAAAGGAAATGCCCATGGACACCCACTGCTGAGCATCACCTAACAAATACCCGCCCTTGTGTCTTGTGAAGGTGGCCCGGGCTCCTGAAGCTGTGCTGTTTGTTGCAGGTCGTTCGGAGTGGTGCTGTGGGAGATCGCGACGCTGGCGGAGCAGCCGTACCAGGGCATGACCAACGAGCAGGTGCTTCGCTTCGTGATGGAGGGGGGGCTGCTGGAGAAACCAGACAACTGCCCTGACATGCTGTAAGTGCCACAGCCACCGCTGTCCTCCCTGCACAGCCTCCTCTTCCTGACCCCTGCACTGCCTGCTCCTCCCCATCTGCCGCAGGAGGGGCTCTGAGGGAGGGACAGTCATGGGAGGTGCTGCTCAGACAGTCTCTGTCAACCCAGTATTTTGTAGTAGCTGGACATTCCAGAAAGCCAGAATCTCACTTTGGGCTGTCCTTCTCCTCTGATAAGGAAACAAACCACAGTCTTTGTGTTCGTGAATAAAATTAGGCTTAATACAAGCTCATAAGTGACATTTGCTGCAGTGAGAGGCTCTGTGCCTAAGTCTTGTCTCTCCTGCTTAGAGTAATTCTGTTGAGCATAAAGAGAAAGAAGAGCATGGGACAAGCTGAGATGTGCATAAAAGCTGGAATTCAACTTTTTAGTTCAGCAGACAGATAAATCAATGCATCGTTCCTTTGTCTGAAGCCGCACTGGATCCGCTGTTCCACTCATGGCACTCACCCCATGGAGATAAACAAATCCCCCCTGCTAACAGTTTCCTTCCCTGAAAGCACACAAAGTGTTTTTTCACAGAAAAGCCTGTCCCTGCCCCAGGATCGACCCAAAGCCTCACAGCAGCAGAGGGTGTGCAGTGCAGGAGCTTCAGTTTTTAGCTTTACATTGCTGAAATACTTCTGCTGGCCTTTGTGTACAGCAGTTCCAGTTGCTCAGACTTTATTGCTTTGATATACTTCCCAAACTGACTTTTGGGAAGGAAATACTGCGTCTTGCAGTTATTGAAATTTGCTGGAGGCCCACAGAAGGGATACAATCACTTAAGGGCCTCAGCTGCTTGGGATTCTTAGGAAAATAGCTTTTTTGGCTGGAGCCTGGCTGCAGTTTCAGATGACAGGCAGTGTTGTTTTGTTGAGGGGGGTGGGTGGTATATGCAGGGGGAGGTGTAGCTGCCATGTGATTCCTTGGTTTCACATTCCTTCCCTTTCACGATGCTGTGGAGAATTCCTGGCAGTCGGATTGACTGGACATTGTTTAACATGGTCAGAGCTGTGTAATGGGGGGAGAACGGGGTGTGTGAGGGGATCAGCTCCCCGAGTCCACAGGGAAAAACACCTCTGCAGTGAGAGCAAACCTGGAGAGAGACTCAGCACTGGAAATGCCCCACTAACCTGGGGCATGTGTGGTACGAGCAGGGGGGTGGGAGGGCAGTCCCTGACAGAAGCTGAAGCTCTCCCTACTGCAGCCCCCCAGCTCTCCTTCCTCCCCCTCCTCAAGGAGTCTCCTCTGCTCCTGCCTGTTGCTGCTGGATGAATCCACTCTCAGGGTCCGGGCTTGTGAGCTGGGAGAACTTTCTTAAAGTCTGGCAGAGCAAATCTTTGCGCTGGTGTGTAACAGGAAAGGCCTCTCTTGTGCTGATTCTGATGAAGAAGTTGTTCAGAGGTTGGTATGGCCACAGGACTCAGCCTGATGGTGCAGAATGAAAAAAACCTGCCTTTGCATTGAGCTGCTTCACTCCATCAGAACAAGGAATGGGGCTAAACTCAGGATTAAGGAGCATTTGCTTTAGTGGTGGCTTTTTGTTTGCTTGTTTGTTTTCAGTGATACAGTTGAGTATAAAGCATCCTGACTTTATCCAAAATGGAAAAAAATAGAATGTATTGACCTTATTGTGACTTGCCTTAGTTCTCTTCCAGCTTGTTTTGGTTTTGTTTTAGGACAGACACCCAAATCTGCTGAAATTCAAATAGGCTGTTGTAGGAATAACAGTAGGGAATAACCTTCACCTCTGTTCCCTGCACATGCATTTGGCATTCAGAGAACGTCTTTTGTGTTACTGTGGTGCTTTTTCCTTTGCATGTTTTCCCTCCTTTCCCTGTCCTCCACCCATTATCCCAGGATACTTTAACAGTGCTGTGCCACGCTCGGTGACCTGACAACTGCTGCCGGTCCTCACCTCACATGTGTTGCTGTGTGGCCCATGGGCACAGGTCCTGTCCCCTCTCCAGCTGCCAGAGACCTACAAGAATATTGGGGAATGGGCAGAAAGGTGCTTGTAAAAAGAGCCCTGAAGTTGCACATGGATCTTTCCAGCATGTTCCAGGCCAGTGCTTTCTCCCGCGCTTTATGAAACCCTCTGCAAAGTAAGGGATCCTCTTTTGTGGAGGTTGCCAAAAGATTCTTTTTACAGACAGATTCCTTGGCACGTCTGTGCCAGTGGAAGGTATTTTTTGGACAGCACAAATTCTTTCTGGTGGAGACTGGTGTGTGATGTTTTGATACTGACTCTCAGTATCAATTCAAGGTGTCCCAAAAGCAAAGCCCACCTGCTGCAGGGAGGTCAGTGCCCTTGGGCTTGGTGCTGCCTGGAAGCAGGTGAGAGAGGGACCCAGGAACTGTGCTCCTTTGTCTCAAGGGGTAGCTACAAATGCAGAGGTACTTTGTTCTTTAAATTAGTTTAATTTGGAAACAACCAGAATTACGGTCGGAACACCAATGGATCTATCTGTAGGGAGAGGGGAGTGTGCTGTCACAGAGAGACCTCCAGGGCAGGTGGAGGAGGTAACTGCTGGGGGCAAGTGTAGATGAGAATACGGAGAAGAATTTTGCTGTCACCAAATCCACTGTTTCAAACTGTGCAGGTGCTGTGAGTGTTGACACAGCCGTGGCGCAGCTCTCCTCAGGCCCTTGTGTTCCCCCTACATGGTGCAGGCAGGCTTGGATGCTCCATGTCTCCCAAGACGGCTGTGCTGCTTGTGCCTGTCAGTGCCTGTGCATTCCTGACCCCTGGTAGCAGCTTTTAGCTGGAACTGGAGAGGTTCTGTTCTGCAGCGTGGTTGTGTCGGATGCTTGTGCAGAGGGGGATTTTACAACGTGGTTGTCTTGTGGTTCAGAGGTGGTAAATCCCTGTGAAAGGGCGAAGCACAAAGGGGACGGTATTTCTGGAGGCTTTTTACTCTTGCACAGGGTGAAACAAGACTCAGTTGTGTTTATGCTACACCCTCTTGGCATAGTTCGCGTGGTTTTGCAGACAGAACCATGCAATGAGACAGATGGTTCAGTAAGACAGTGCCAGGAGAAGCTTTGCTGTTTTTCTCCTCTTCCTGTGCACCAAGTGATGTTTTTATGTCCTCCCATTGTTATGGCACTGCTCATCAGGTGACGACTGCGTGGCTGGAGCTTTGGTGCAGCTGAAGCTCTCAGACAGTGTGTTCCCATGGGGCTTTTAAAAGTTGTGGAGGCTGGGATTCCACTCTGTTTTTGAAGCAGAATTGCTTCCCCCACATGCATTGTAGATGACTAGACTATTTACGCAGTGCTGATTTCCCTTTGTTCCTGGTTAAAACCCGGGGTCTGCTCTGCACAGGGACTGTCAGCAGGGAGCACCAGCAGGGGAGGAGAGGTCCTTTCGCTTTTCCCCACCAAATGAGGTCTAATGCAAAGCACAAGTGGAATTCAGCATCTATAGGAGCTTTCCATTTTCTGTTTTTTATTGTAATTCAGTTTCTGCTCATTTCTTCGAGCAAAAGATGCAGAGGGATGCTGGCTATTCCCCTATCCCAGGACGGTGCCTCCAGCTCCCTGGAGCTCCCTTGCCACCAGTCAGGAACGTACTTTATAAATCTGCTCAGGTTCTATTAACAGCCTGTAAATTCTTCTGTTGTCTGCCGGAAAGGTTTCTATTTTGTTTAAGATAATGTAAACAAGGTCTTCGAACACACAGAGTTAAAAAGGAAAAAAAAAAATCCTTTTATGGGAACTCTGTAGGGTTTTTAAATCTGGAATGGCTTAAAAGAAACATCACATGTCCTTGTTTGTGCTGATGTCACATGCATTACTCCGCTGCTTGTGGTATCTCCTTAGCATTGCCCTTAGGCCTCGGGGCGCAGTGCCAGTGAGTATCCAGTGTTCCTGGCTCCAGCCAGCGCTTCTATTCAGGGACGCAGCAGTCAGCTGGAAAGGAAGCAACAATGAAGTAACAGAAATGGATTTTATATATTTATGTCTCGAGCTTTCCCTCCCTGCTCGTGGGTGAGGGTACGGTGCCGTTTTATAGTTTGGCTTCGCTTTTGCTCTGAAAGGCTTTTTAAAGGCTCGAAAACAAGCACCAGTTGGGCGGTGTTTACGTGTCTACGTGCGGTCACAATGCAGCATTGAGTTCCTGGGGAGCTCTCCCAGCACAGACTGGTTTTGCCAGCTCCTCGTTTGGGTGTCACAAGGCCATTCTCAGGTGGCTGACGTTTGCTCACGGGGAGCTGTGCCAGCGGAGTCTGGCAGGAGAACTGGGGACTTGAGATGCACTTCAGTACCGATTGCTTTGGGTTTGGTCAAAGCACTCAGTGGTGTTTGCAGCCCAAACACGGCCGCTTGCCCTCTCTCTGCTGCCTCAGTCAGCTCAGGACATAGTGGAGGTGCAACAGGATTTCCCAGTTTCCTGAGTTTCTGGGCAGGGGGTTTCTTTGCTGTGGTTTTGTCCCAGGCCAGGGTTCCCAGGCTCTCCAGAGCTGCTGTGGGCAGGGCTGCACAGCAACAGGCTGCACAGCCCAGGGGCTTCCAGCTCGGTGACAGTCCTGTTAGAAGGTTTGTTCTAGAGCAGGGATGTTACTCTGGGGTGGATTTAGGTGCTAATTCCAAAAGAGAGGGAATTTTTGTTCATTTGTTTTCTTTTTAATTTAAAGTAAAATCTTTCCACACTGATGCAGAGGTCTAGTAAACTGAGGGCACAAGGCAGTGAGAGCTAATTAAAGGTTCAAACAGAATTCCTTGTTTGTGCTCTGAAAATCTGTGGAAGTTGGGAATATGATATTATTGTTCTACAGAATTAAAGCTGGCTTAAGGGAAGGCTGGCAGAGGCGAGAAATGATCCCCAGCAAGCCAAGGGGGGTCTGACTGGGGCTGCAGGTCCCGTTGCTGGCAGGTAGGTCAGAGACATGAAGGATTCTCCAGCACATTACCGTAACTGAGAGAGCTTTCTTTGCCTTGTTTTATTTTTAGCTCCATTCTTACTCCAGCACAGAGTAGTAGTTTTGGCCAGCGGTGACTTCCTCCACACAGCGTGTTCCTCTGAGCACTGTGTACACAGAGGATTGGCTCAAAGAATTAATGCTAATCTTCCTTTTCTTATTTAAATTTGTCCTATTACTGCACTGTGTTAACAGAAGACATCCCTATTCCACCTTCACAGACAGTGAAATCCTTTCTTGTGTTGTGTTTAAAGCTCAGGGCGATCTCCTGGGAATATCCAATTTTGCTGTGTCATGAAAATGCTGTTTTCATTACGGCTGTATTACTGTTTCATTTTGTGGTTTTGTTTTGCCAGCATGGGACATTGTGCAGATCTAATCATGGATGTGCTTAAACAGATGATCTCACACTCCGTGAAATATTAATGCATCCCTGGCCGTAAATGAAAACAACCTAATTTTAAAATAAAAAGATTAGAGAATGTCTTTGAGATTGGAAAATGTCTGCTGGGGATTACAATTAATTTGAATGTAATTTTCTCCTTTCAGGGGGAAAAAAAGCAGTGCTTTACCTTGTGTGTATTTCCTATTTTAATTTGTTTCCAAGTCAGTATTGATGGGGTGGGATCAGCTGTTTGAAAAAGATTCTCTGAGAAGCACAATCATGGAGCTTATGGCTGAGTGGGCACAGGGTACTTTGGAGGAAAAAGAGAAGTACCAGGTCAGAATTGAGTATGAGATGGTTCTGGATGTCAGGTATGCACAAAAAAGGTGTGTGGAAGGGAGTGGAGGAGGGTGAGGTGGGAGCCATAGAAGGAAGGTTGAAATGTGACATGGGGATCTCTGCCTGTAAAAATCCTGTCACTTCATCTCCCTTTGGAATGGAATGATTTGCTAAAACGTGGGGTCCGGTCCAGTCAGGGCTCACAAAACACCTCAGTAAGTGTTTTCTCCTGTGTGTTTCTGCCCAGGTTTGAATTGATGCGCATGTGCTGGCAGTACAACCCGAAAATGAGACCCTCCTTCCTGGAGATCATCGGTAGCATCAAAGACGAGCTGGACCCAGCCTTCAAAGAGGTCTCCTTCTTCTACAGTGAGGAGAACAAGCCTCCGGACACAGAGGAGCTTGACCTGGAGACTGAGAACATGGAGAGCATTCCTTTAGATCCCTCCTCCACCCTCCAACCCACTGACAAGCACTCAGGACACAAAGCCGAGAACGGCCCCGGCGTGGTGGTGCTCCGGGCCAGCTTCGAGGAGCGACAGCCGTACGCGCACATGAACGGGGGCCGCAAGAACGAGAGGGCTCTGCCCCTGCCCCAGTCGTCGGCCTGCTGATCCTCAGAGCCAGAGTCTCACAGAAACACCACACAGAGAAACACAGGCATTGGGGGAAGACAGAAAGAAAATCACAAATATATTCAAAAGCCTACTGTACCTCAGTGGATCTTCAGAACTGCCATAGCTGCACTTGGGAGAACCCTTTTTTCAGTAAACAAGTTACCGTATTTTTCTTTTTTTCAATATGCAAGCAGATGTTTGTTTCAGTCAAGGACTCCAGTCATGGGGCACACAGTTGGCCTTTTAAAAACTCTTAATGTTAACACTTAATAGCAACAGAAAACTTGAGATCTGATGTCTCTCTCTCTCCTCTCTCCTCTCTCTTCTTTCTCTTTCTTTCTGTCTCTCTTTTTGCTTCATAATGGGAAACATATCTGCGTGCAAGTTCAACCGTACAGCACTTTTATCAGATCAAAGATATCGCAGGCCAGGTGGTTCCCGGTACCCCTGCAAGCACCTGCCTAACACTGTAGGTCTTTATAAAAAAAAACCCACAAACAAAAAAACAAACAAAAAACCAGACACACACACAAAAACTAAACTAAAAAAGACTGGATTTTTAATGTTGCTCTTTAATCTTTTTAGGAACACATAAAAGAATGAAAAAGGGCCATCATTCGTCCAAGGCTGTTACCATTTTCAACGCTGCCAAATTTTGCCAAAAAAAAAAAAAAAAAAAGAACTCTTCGGGTTTTTTTTTCCTTTCTTTTTGTTTTGTTTTGTTTTTTTGTAGGCATGGAAGGAGCACAGTAATCAACTGCTCTGTTCAAAAGAGATCCTGACCAATATGTTCTAGTCAGTCATGCACTGGTATTTAAAAAAAGAAATTAGGAAAAAAATCAAATTGTCTAGATTTTTTTTTCAAAACTGGACAAAATGTGATTTTTTTGTTTGTTTGTTTTGGTTTTTTTTTCTTGTGATGGAGAAGATAAAAGGGATGGGGTAAAGAACCAGCCCTCCCTCCACCCCTGTCCCTATCCCATTCTGGACAAAACTGGCAGTGGTGAGCTAAACAAACACATGAATTTCGTACAAAAAAAGTCAACCGCACGCCAAAAATGAATGATGAGAAACCTGAACATAAGCAGCCGAGATCTCCATCGGTGCAGCCTGCCTTCCTTCACAGGCTTGCAAGGAAAACACCTAGAAACATAAATTGGAGAAGACAAAAAAAAGCAGTAACCGGATTCAAGTATATGATGCTTTGCTGACCTTTTCTCTTTTATTATTAAGACTTCTCGAAGGGTCTTGCAGTTCTATGTTAGACCATGGATCATTTGCATACACATTGTCTTTTGTGTCACTTTTATAACTTTTTTACGGTTCAGATACTCATCTATATGTCTGTACAGAAAAAAGCTGCTATTTTTTTTGTTCTTTATCTTTGTGGATTTAATCTATGAAAACCTTCAGGTCTGCCCTCCTTCCCTTCCCTTCCACTTCAACAAATTTTCTTATGCTTTGTACTATAGTGTGTAACTTTTACTTCCTCCTTCCCAGTAACCGATCCCTTTCATATGATTTGCCATGAACTGTTTAATGCCTTTTTATAAACGCATTTCCTCCTTTTTTTTTTTTTTTCCTCCCCCCCTTCATTTTTGTTTTCCCATTAGTTGTTTTACAACATCTTGGCTGTGTGGGCTACAGGGCTTTTAAGGGGGACACGGAGAAAGAAGGGACACCCCGCACGGGAACACTCCGGCAGTGCTGTGGTGTGGTGTTTTTAAGCCCCGGTTTTCCTTCCTTCCTTCCTTCCTTCCATCCTTCCTTCCTTCCATCCTTCCTTCCTTCCTTCCCACTAACTTCTGCCCAGGCAGCACGGAGTCTCTTACAGTGCAAGGCATGATACAAACTCAGGTCAGAAACAAAAGGTTAAATATTTAGTACATTCTTGTTCAGTGTTTATATTCATTGTTGTACAAGGGTCCTACCCCTCCTGCCCTCCCCGGTTGTTTTGGTTGTGGCACACACACACCCACCCGCCCATCCCCACACAGACACACACAGAGACATGTATTCTTTTTAAATTATTTGTTGGGTACAACAGCAGACACCAGGCTTTTGGGTCACTGATCTTTAAAAAGACTATTGGAACCCTCCCACCCTGTGAACAAGAGCTATGCCAGTTGCAGCTGGTGATGCCAGGCATTCCTAGGGTGGCCATTGAACACCTGGCTCCAGCCAACCCCAGCTCTTCGCCTTCCTGATGGGAAAGGCCTCCAGGAGGGCACCTGGGCTGCACTTCACCCCTCTGGTGAGGAAAACAAGCACCAACCAAACGGGAGCCACCACACCATTTGCGTGGAGCTGGGTGGAAAGCACGGAGCTGGGGCCAGCGGCTCGGCTGGCAAACAGTGAAGTGTTGGCAGCTATGGAAACCTGTACAAGTCCAAGCTTGTGGCTTCAATCATAGACCAAACCTCAGAACAAAAGAAAACGAGTGAGCTTGTTTGTTCAGTTGCAGAAGCCTTGGTGAGAGGGGAAGGAGGGGCCATCAGGAAGTCGACAACCAAGGAAGGAGTCGTACCAGTTGCTCATCTTACCTTAGTTCCAGCATCTAGGCCTTTGTTTAGCACTGATCCAACCAAACGATGGCAGGAAGAGGTGGTTCTGGGATGGAAATGTTCAAATCTTTTGAGTAAGAACAATGAATTAAAATATACTGATTGCTAGTTTTGACTGGAGATTTTAAAAAGTTTGTAGTGCTTTTTGCTTGTGTAGTTTAGGTCCCATTATCTTCTCTTGCCCCTGTCCCGTAGTTATTTTTCCCTTTTAAAAATGAAAAAGACAAAAAAGTTAATTAAGAAGGTATTCTATGTAGGATTTTTTTATTTATTTTTGTGATATCAGTTTAAATCACTGTAGAGATGCCCCATAATAAATTTAAATACTAAGATAAGGGTTTTAGAGTATGACAGGGGGACAGTTTTTGATTTTTTTTTTTCAAACATTTATCTACCTCACTCTTATTTTTTTATATGTGTGTATATAAAAAAAGTACATCTCACATTTCTCAGCAGCCAATAAATGCCGTTGATACTGGTAACCTCTCACTCCATATACCACATGCTCTAGGTTCTGGAGGGGAACAGTCACTGCCTGTCACAAAGGGTCACTTCAGAATATTTGACTCAATTCCAAGGGGTTTCTCCAATTTTTTGATTCAGATTCTCTACTGTGAGGAGAAATGCAAGAGTTGTCTGACTTAGGGTGACCATTCTTTAAGGAAACACAGAGGCTTTTCAGTGTGCTGTCACAGCAGCCCTTGGGTCAGCAGCAAAATGCTGTGTGTTTAGGGGAGTGGAAACGTAGGTGAGCTGATACAGGGCCTTCAAATTGTGAGTATTTACTGAAATCTGTTACAGAAATCAATTGTTTACAACGTTTGAAGGTCCAGGAGATACACTAAAGAGAATGGTCTTTCTGTCTGTCCTGTGGAATGGGCTAAGTCATTCCTGCCAGTTCTTGCTCAGATGTCACAAGCACCAAATAGACATTTGGCTGAATTAGAACCCGAAATGAAATTGGCTCATTTATTGATAAATGAATGATAGCATCGCTTTCTTGGCCCCAAAACCTGTCACAGGCTGCCTGGTGATCCCACTCCATCGAGTTTACAGCTTTAGGTCTTTGCTGCTTCTGTTTGATGAGAGCACTGATTTTTTTTTTATCCCCCCCCCGCCCCAATTAACATTGAATTGATTTCTTTTAACGTGCCAGTAAAAAGTCAGTTCCCTTTTCTTCCCCTGTTTATATGCCTTATAACTGTGGATTCTGATGGACCAGCCATCAAATTTTAACAGCCCTCTGACAGCATGTAACTGCTTTACAAGCACACAGGACTAACATGAGCTTGCCATCAACTTGATGTATAATGTTTCCCTTTTTCCAGCTCTGGCAGCTGTTCATGCAGGTGTTGGTTGTGGTATCTGAGTCATGTGGTGCTTGGCTACTTGGAGTTGTACACGGCCTCTTGGCATACACAGTGCTGTGGTTACTTACCACAGTTTGTCTTTGGAGGGACATTTCTCCCTGGCCCTGAGAAACCAGTGAAATTTTAAGTTTTCACTAGGTTAGTTTGGTTTTCCATGTTCGATTATGTTCAGTGACCTTTGGGTGCAGTGGCTGTTCCTCTCCCTTGCACATATTGATTACCACAACTGGAGATCCTCAGATCTTTCAGCTGGCTGGGAGGGTTTTGTTAAAACTGTCCGAGTTTCTGGTTTGTAGAATTGTATGTAGGTGGTTTTACAATGCATTAGGAAGAAACACTAACGACGTAGCATCACGAGAAACATTTCAAAAAGCACTTCAGTAGAAGACAGTCACAGGGCCTCACGTGTGTGTGCGTGATGGCAGTCAGCTCTCCTGGACCAAACCACCTTCATGATACCATTGCGTTCTGTGTTTGCAATTCAAGCTTAATTCCTTTTTTGTTCTGTTTGTTTCCATAGCTTTTTTTGTTGTGTTTTGTGCATTTTGAATAGCTTTATTCACATGGGTTTTTCATGCAGACTTCCCTTGGACAGTAAATCGAGTTGTTTGTGCATGTGAACAACTGAGAATTAATGTTGGCTTGATAGAGTCATAATATGGTTTGTAATGTTGTTCTTCCCTGAGACCACTGGCTTGTCTGATATGGAAAATTTATTTAGAACTTCAGCTATGTTTGAATAAAGTTCAAGTAATCCAGTTTGTTTATAAATTAAAAACAAAAGCCCACCCAGTCCTGAAAACCAGCATTTTGACAAGTGGTACCAAGATGTTTGGATGCAGTGGGATAAGGAGCTGGCGTCGCCGCAGGGAGCCGGTGGCGGTGACTGCAGTGCCTGGCCATGGTCCTCACCTGACCCGCACTGCAGAGCGCTCGGGGCACGGGAGGTGCTGTGGCTGTGAAGGAACCTGATTCCTGTGTAAATCAGATGCTGTTTTGCGGGGGGGGTGGGACAAAGGAAGGCGTGGGGCTGGGGCAGCCCCTGCGCACCACGGCTCTGCCAGTGCGATGCCTCTGCTCCTCCCAGCTGGCTCCAAGTGCTCTGTGGTTCTAGCCATGTTCGTACTGATGCTCCTCTTGGTCTCTTAAAACAAAGGAAAGAAAGCCCAGTTTGCCCAGGACAACTGGTGACCAGAGGGAGCTGCTGTCAGGTCCTCTGGGAGCTGCTGAGGGGTGTTTGGTACAATCTGAGTGAACAACACTCCTATTGTTGGTGTAACTCCATACATATATATCTATATATACATATATATATATCTGCATATGTATATCTATAATATAGATATATATATTTAAACCCTTTTCATTCCATTAGTACAAGTAACACTTGTTTCCTGTTATTCTTATTTTGTTTGTCAACCGTGTATTCAATCACTGGGCTGAACAACAGTGGAGGAAGGTGCAAGGGATCCACTCCTTACTAACCAGTGATAAAGCCAGATATTGCAACTTAACCCATGAGTAGATGTGCAGGCAAGGATTGAAGAATGATGTGTAGAAACAACACAAGTGGCCAGGGGTGCTGAAGATACAGAACTCAAGTAGGCAGGAGGGCTTTGAAGGACACCTCAGTTCAGAAGTGGTTGCTGAGCAGCCTCTGACCTCGAGCAGCCAGGTCAGTGAGCACAGAGACACGTTTGTGGGGGGACACCTGAAAACAGGACACGGTAATGGGGATTTACAGACACAGGGCTTGGCAGAAGTTTTGAGGTATTTTCCTGAGCTTAATCTGTGGGACAGCATCAGAGCTCGGGTGTCACCATTCTGATCGTTGGTACTTGTAAATAAACCTCTGGACTTTGCAGCTGGAGCGGTAAATGCATTCGTTCCCAGGAGCATTGCGATGGTTGTCATTGGTCTGTATGGACCTGTCTCACCTGCAGCTGGGCTGTTTTGCAAGTACCTTGTAGAACTTCACTAGTTAGTGTGTGTGCATATGTGTGTGTGCTCATATATATTTTTTTGGTATGCGTTCCGTTGATTAGTAATCATTAATTAGCATTTTCAATAGGGCTTTAAGTCCAGTAGATTACGGGTAGTCAGTTGACGAAGATCTGGTTTACAAGAACTAATTAAATGTTTCATTGCATTTTGTAAGTACATAGAATAATTTTATAAAATGTTTGTAGTTTATAAATGCCTAAAATATAATTTAAGGGCACTTTTCTGTGTCTGTGTATGGGTGTGTCTGTCTGTGATCAGTTTTTCCATGGTACCAGTTTCCTAGTTAGCTTTACAATATGCCAAAAAGGATCGCTGACTTGTCCAGCTCATGGCTTGTCCCTCTCCCCCTTCCTGCCCAAGCTTTGTGTCCCACTATACAGCGAGTGAGTAAAGGAGTTGGGAAAATGTTCTGTATCTTCAGTATCCTGGTCTTCCAGAGCCCTCTAGGTTGGGGTGGGATCATCATACCTGGTCATTTCACTTTACTGTCTAGGGCAGTTCCCTTCTTGGACTACAGGAACCTCACTGGTCGGGGAAACAGAAGGGGTTGCTGCTCCCCAGGCTCACCTGTGCTGTTCAGCTCCTGCGCGGCGCTGGCCGTGTGGTCTGAAGGACATGACTGCGTAAGGGAAAGAGGGAAGATGGTTTTCTTGATTGCTGTTGAAGAACTCTCTGCAAATCTCTTATCACTTTAAAAATTTGTGTGCAGCCTCTAAAGCTGTTGAGAAACATGGGAAGCTTTGTTGAAGTGAGCAAGGCAGGGTCCCTATTTATTTTTATTTAAGAATACTGAAGATCCAACCCCTCTGCCATGGACAGGGACACCACTTCTTCTGTTTTCTGAACCAGTGAGGTTTGAGATGAAAGGATTGGCCAGAGTTTGTCTACCTCTGGGACAGAAACAAAACTAGAAAGTGCTAAGGAATGGATGCAGTTGCAAATACATTTTCCAATTTTTCTTGTTTAATTTTTTTTTAAGAGAAAATTAAACAATAACATGGCCAATTTATTACATAAAAAGACTTGCTGTGTATAAATTATTCCTAAAGAAATTCCTGTGTTTATATTAAAATGAATCAGTAGATAAAAAAAAATTCAAAATGTTTTTGTATATTCTGTTGTAAGAATTTATTCCTGTTATTGCGATATACTCGGGATTCTTTACATTATGAAAAGAAGAAACTTTGTCTATTTTGAATGGCTGAAGCTAAGGCTCCTTTAGTTTCTCTTACTCTGCTTTTTTCTAGTAGTTTCAGTACTACATGATTTAAGTTAAATAAAAGAATTCTGTATGCATTTGCCTGTTTCTGAATTTGTTGCTGCTTATGGAAAGCAAGTACAGATTTGAAGACCAAGAGTAAAGTTTCTCTGGTTTTCTCCTGCCCTTTTTTGGCTGCATTTAATTGAGCTCCTCTGAATATATCATAGTAGGGGTCAGTTCTGCCATTGTTGGGTTGAAATCAAAAGTATTTTCATCCAGTGATTGAGCTTGTGGACCTTTCTGGGTGAGATTTGAGCAGTGTTTTGCACTAGGTGATTCCCCTGAGCAAGGTGAGCATGGTTTGTTATTTGAGGAAAATCCACTTACTTTCACCCACACAGGAATCCACAGGTGAGGCATTCAGCCAGCCAGCACCTGGTTATCAGCTTTCTGCAACAGCATTGGGGAAGACAGCAAGCTAGAAAACCGGCATTATCTTGGCATTTCCAGTTGCTCAGACTCTTGTCACCAGCATGTTGACTCAAACAAGGCACGATGGTGGCCCAAAGCCTCATCAGCTGCCTGTGCTGTTACATTTGTCTCTTGTCCCTTTTCCTGACACGATGCTCGAGGAACGGGCTTTTTTTTCCCTCGGAGAAATCCCAGGTGTCCAGATTAAGCTGCTGTCCTGTTGTAGTGACTGACTTTGAAAAATACCAGCTAATTTAATCTCATCCTCGTGTCGTGGGAGTATCAGGACTGTGGAGGAGGGTGTGCGGGCATTCCCTGTGTCCGGAGGGGGCAGTGCTGTAACCCTCTGTGGTCTGCAGATTCCACAGCACAGTACTTCTGTTTGGGATGTGCAGGAGGCTGATCCCAAGTTTACAATGTGGCATCTCATTTGGTGCCTGTTTTTTAAGTAACATCATCTGCCCTAACCCTTCTCACAGCACAGTGCTTCAGGATTACCTTTCCCAGGACAGGTTTGCTGTTGGGTGTGAGCCCCTGAATGGCCATGACCTGTTCTGCTGAAAGACTTGCTTTGGGCTGTGCTCTGTGGAAGGACTGTGGTGTTTTCCTCTGGGACAAGGACTGAGAATTTGAGGAGTATTTTCAGGTTGAAACTGAAATTACCAAGAGCATTGCAGATCCTGCCGGATTCCAGTTTTCTCTGTCCTTGAAAGTCCCCCTGGATTCAGAGCCTGCTGCTGATGTGGAGAGCAGCATTTACAGCAGGTCAGGAAGGGAGAATTGTAAAGCTTCACGTATCAGAACCCCTACATGTGTTCTAATTTCTCCCACACCCACGTGTGCTGTGTGGGCACTTCAGCTGGGCTTGGATGGGCTTGGGGGGATCTCCATTTCATATCCACCCAGTCTTTACAGCTCTGAGAGTCCGTCTCAGTTCAGTAAGTCTTTATTAATGTCTCTATAACCAACAGAACTATGATTAATCATCTAAAATGTTTTAAATTCAGTTCCACACTTTCTGAAATCTGAAACAACCTTTATTTTTAGCAAGACAAACTGCCAATTATTGGTTTTTTCCCCTCAAGCTTTTTCTCAGAGATGTAAGCAGTTGTTTGGGTTTTGCAAGGAAATTTCACTGCAAATAACACAGGCTATAAAATCCTTTTGTGTAGGGGTTTTAATTAATCTTTAGATTTGCTTCATTTAAGAGGTAAGGAATTGCTTTCTAAGAAATCATCTTTTTTTCCCCTTACATGATCCACCCCACACTGTTCTAACATTGCTAAGATAATGGTGTGTAATACTTTTCCTAGAAAGTCTGCTGTTACTGACTTGGATAATGGAGGCACATGGATGAAAGCTGCTCTTCCATTGCCATAATACAGAGAAGTGTAGTAGGTGTAATCACAGACGTACCTGCAATATGAAAAACAAAACAAAAACCAGAAACCTGAATTAAGGCTCAGTAAACTTTGATTAAATTTAAATATTCTAAAGTAGCCAAACCAGATCTGGTTTATGAAATTATTAAGAACATATTTGCTTAGTGAATAAAGGAAATGCTGAAATAAACTGAGTTTGAGAAACAAATGTTCCTTATCTGATGGTTTGGTTTCTCAGACACCCACGCACAAAGAACTTTAAATAAAAAAAATCACAAGACAGGCATTCTTGTGGGGTGGGAAAGGTAACACACCCTGCTGGAAACAACCATGTAACACTGTTTTTCATGTAAGTAATAAAATCTCTCCGTCTGGAGGGGTTTTATCTTATCCCCCCACCTTTTAACTTACAGGTGAAAATCCTGAATTTAAGAGCCAAGATTAACTGATTTTTATTAAAAAAAAAAAATTAAATAAAAATCACTGTTTCCTTTGTTTTCTCTGAAGACTAGCGTAGTAGAAAATTGCTTCAGTACTACTGGAACACATGATGAGATCACAGACCTGATTCTAAAGGTACCTGTAATTGCTGTTCTCCAGTGTATGTATTTACATTTTGTATCCCTCCCAGTTGAGAAAAACAGATTAAAATCTGCTACCAGTTGGTATTGCTTTCAGCCTCTCTTAATATCTGAGGTTTACTGGGGTTGTTCATCACAGGGTGTGCTATGTTGGAACTTGTTTCTTTTGGAATTTACAAAATCCATGGAAAAATATCTACTGGCTGTAGTATTTCATGAACGCTGCTTTACATAAAATTTAAATTCATCCCAGTTTCGTACTTGTGCCCCTCTGAAGACTCTGCTTCAAAGTGATTTTGTTTGGAGGGAAAGTCATGGCAAAGCTCCTCCAAGGCTGAGCTGATTGAGTTGGTTCTGCTGTTACCCTGAGCCCCCAACATGTGGTGTTTACCTTCCTGCATCTCTGGAGAAGATGATATCAATCCCTTCCACTGAAATGTTTTTCCAGAGAGTCTTCATATTAATTGTAGATTCAATCTTTTCTGGGCCATCTAGCATGCAGCAGGCTCCTTCTGGATGAAAACCACAACTATCTCTCTCTTGGTAGCCTTTGTTCTTCCCACACTGCTCCAGGAGGATGAGTGCTGTGGCGGATGAAGCCAGCCCAACGTGAACAGCAAGCTGGTTTTTTTCCCACCAGAGTGAGTAACAGGAAATTAAAAATAAGACCTGTTTTTTAAAAACATGTAGTGCAGAAGTGCCAAGTGCTATGTGAATCACTAGCTTCGAGGTGGGGAATCTTGCTCATGTCTAAAGAAGACTTTGATAAGAGGTTATAAGTGAGAACCAAATTATGCTGTAGTTTTTGTTGTGTCTAGTCAGCTCAGCATTGCAGAGCTGCCGTACCTTTTCTGCAGTTGATGGTAGATTTTTTCCTTTCCTTTGTTCAGCATCACTTAGGCTGTTTAAATGGCAAGAAGGTAAAACAGAATGCTAATTTGTGTGTGCTCTAAATTTTGGGTTGAAACCTTGATCACAGTTTCAATAGTCACTTTCCAGATTTGCTTGATGTTTTGCAATACTCTCTTGGAGATTTTTTTTCAAAGTCTTCTCATCATATTAGTAAATGATGAAGGGAGGACATTGTGTAACTTTCTCATTACCCACCAGTGGCTGAAGAGTTGTCCATATCTTGATGACTTGCTCCTTTGCTTTTTGGTAAACCACTGGCAGCTGCATGACCTGGAGATCGATGTTTTCACCAAGGCCTCTCTTGGACACCTCCTGTGTTTACAAAAAAGCCACCATGGACTTGAGAGAGCATTGCATTTCTGACTGACAAATAAATTGGGCTGATTCAACTGAGAAAACACCTGAAAGAGCAATGCCCAAGCCCATAGTTCCTCAACCCTGCTCTGCAATGAGATTTCTTTTGTGATAGTTCTCTCTTTTTAGGCTGGAAGAGACTAAAATGTGCTAAACAGTTCCCTAATGTCATGACCATGTGGAGCTATTGTGTTTTCCAAAAGGATGCTCAGTCTTCAGTGGGTGGGAGCGGTTATTGCTTAGGGACTGGTCCCTGGGGAACCATAAAACAGCGTCTCTCAGAAAAGGTCCACGTTTGAAAGCACCTAAATATGCTTTGCTATAGGTAAGAGCTGTTCCTCTGAAAGATCTGCACTGTCAAGAGACAAAATCAGGAGAATTCACATGACTTTTTCACTCCAGTAATCTCTTGGCTTGATCAGGTTCAGCTAGGCTGTGCTGGAGGTGATTGTCAAGAAGAGGAAAGTCATATTTAGAATGAGTTTAATTTACTTTTTGGTCTAGAATGTTTTTCTAGTAAAAGGAAATGTCCCTGGGATGTTATTTCTGTGTCACTTATGTACAGTTGAATTTCCACGTGGGATCTTTTCCTAAAGGAAACAAAAATTACACCCAGAATTGAGGTCAATGGAACAAAGGCACTCCCTAAAGCAGCAGGTTGGTCAGGTGGTTGGAACATGGTCTGGAAAAGAAATGTCACATGGAAAAGACTTGAAGTGATTTTGTCAGTGGAACAGGGATAACAAACAAGGCATAAGCCTCTAAGGAGAAGGTAGGCAGCTGCAATGGCAAGATGCAGAAGTAAATGCATCCAAGGTGGAAAGCTTTGTCCCAGAAAAGTAAAATGGTGGTTGAAGATCCCTGTTCCACTTGAGTAGACCACTGCCAAAGGATGGTGCAGATGAAGCGTCTAAGGGGGGCACAGGCAAACAGTCAGCAGCAGAGTCTGATTAGCCCAAGAAACCTGTAACTGTATTAAATGTCATTGTCTTCTCAAGTTTTCATCTCTCACTCAGGATACCCCTGCAGATGAGGCCCACAGTTCTGGGAAATTTGGCCTTCAACACTCGCTTCCTATATAAACTGTTCCAATTTTCTTGTCAGCGGAAGCAGTGATTAGCTGTGCTCAATAAACTATTTGACACAAGCAAGGAAACAATGCCTGCAGGGAAGTAAACACATTTGGAGAACAGTGCCAGCCTTTTTTCCTCGGGGCACTGACAGTCTTTGAGACACCATTGCATCATCTCACTGAAGAATGCTGTACTGTGCCTGAGCCTCCAAAAAAGAAAACCCCAGCTGGTTCACAATTAGCATTTGCTTTTCTGAAGCATCTTCAATTTTTGCATTTAATGAGACTTTCTTTTTAACTGTAAGGCCCAGAGAACTTGACTACCCCTAACTTTGGTACACAACGTGGAGACCCAAAGTAAGCTGTAAGGTTGTTTTCCCCTGTGCACTCTGGGTGGACAGGTATTCTGCGCTGTCATCATTTGTTGTGGCAGAAAAATGCAGAAATACCTTCGATGCAGGGCAAAACTGAAGCTGGCCAATAGCAAAGGGCTGAGAATTTGTGTCAGAGGAAGGTGGTTTGCTATGTCCTCCGCCATTTCAGCATATTGTCAATAACTGTGTTGTCTAGGAATCCCAACCATGGGCTGTTAGACCAGATGTTGTGCAAACATGGAACAAAATAAAAAAAGGTTGTTCCTTGTCCGAGCCTTTACCAGAACCATTTTTGCATGTAAGGTGAGAGACTGAAGATGGTTAGAAGACGATATCTGCATCTGGAAATTAGAGCTCACACTGCTGAGTGAATTCAGTAAACAAGTGCCTGTCCAGTGCAGTTGAAACAGCGAAGGAAACTTCAAAGGAGAAGATTTGGAGGGCTGTTTTGTGGGCAAAGTGGTTTGAAAGAAAATCTGAAGATTCTTTGTTGGGAAGTCATTCTGGAAGGGAAATGAAATCCAGCATTATCAGCTGCTGACCTTGAGCTGTTGGTGAGTTGTGGTCATAGTCCCAGGACACTGGTGTTCCACCCGTGTTGGTACACAGCCCTCCCCAAAGAGAAGGGACTTGCACAGCGCTGTGCTCAGAGGTGGTGGCACATGGAGTGTTGGAAGCATCCTGAACTTTTAGAAAACTCCAGAAAATTTCACTGAGTTTGCCTGAGTTCTCACTGATTTGCATTGCCAGGAAGAGCATTGCACTGTTGATTGTACGAATTGCTTGTGCTAGTGCAGAAAGGAAACCAGAAGCTTTCAGTTGACCCAGTCAGACTGCAAGTGCATTGCAAACAAAGGTATTTTGTTTGGTTGCTTAGTGGTTTTTTGTTTAGGTATCTGGTTTGGGGGTTTTTGTTGGTTTTGTTTTGTTTTGTTTTGTTTGTTGTTTTGGGTTTTTTTCCCTTGATTGTGCAGATACCTTTTTAAAGCTTTAGGGATGCAAGAAAGTTCCAGAACAGAAACGAAGGCACTAAATAGCAATGTCTTCTTAGTTTCGCAGATGATGAAACTAAAGCAGAGAGGGAGAGAGACAGAGAGATTAAATTACACATTTCCAAAGACCACATGGTCAGTGGCAGGATGAAAAACTGCACTGGGAGATCTGATTCTCATCTCCCGATAGCAGACATAGTTCCCAGAAGCAGTTGGAAATGTGACCTGTTCTTTGCACTAACAGTTTAATTACTATGAATGTTGTCACTCAACTTACATTTGTGCCCTATTAACTGGGGACTTTGACCTTGACGGTGGACTGCCCTGCGAAGTTACTTTGCTGCCAAGTTGCAGACAGGACTTTTTGGAGGAGACACAGGAACAGGGTCGGATCAAGGGTTATTAGGTGGGACCATCACTCTGTAATATGGAATAAATAATTCAGGGGATCTGGGATTCTGAGGGTGCTGTGTGGTGCTGCAGAACTAAGACATCGAGGTAACTCAGTTTCATCTGTCAGCAAACACAGAGTAAATAGCTGGTGGTGTTTTCCTTTAGCAGCAATGTCCTGCACTTCCAGAGTTAAAAGTGCTGCTGGCAGAGTTTTCGTGCATATTTTAGGAGGGTATTTCAGGTGAATGGAGTTATAAGAACCATGAAAAACTTAGTGAGACAGGTTTCTAAAAGGGAAGTTGTCTTTCTAGAGCTAGACAACCATGTTGGCCATGTGACAGTGCCTGTAAGAGCTCAGAAGCTTTTCTCCATGACCCTGAATTGACAGGCTTGCCTCTACTTTCAGATCCATTTGACTCCCCTTTTCCCTGAACAACTCAAGGGGTACTTGCTGAGGAGTGAGAACTCCACAGATGATGAATGCAACGCTGATGAATGGCTTGTGTGAGAGTCTTGTGCTGTGATGAGAACTTGGGTCCATGCAAAAACAACAGGGTATTCCTCACATTCTTGGAAAATTATATCTTCATATTATGAATCAGGTAATGCAGGACAAATACTCGTTATAAACCAGCAGAAATAGAGATTTGGAGAGCTTTATTAACATTTATCATTGGATTCCTGAGAACTTCAGAAAAGGGAAATTGGCTTATTCATCAAAAAGGTGATAGTAGTAAGTAGTTAATTTTAAGAGGAACAGGATTTTTCTGAGTGCCAAGCGAGGGCCTAGAAGGATGCAACTATTGGAATGGGCTGTGTGCTCATTGGATCAATCTCTGACCCCGCCCCCCTACAGCAAGAAGAGAGGTCCAGGAAAACAGGTGATCCCATCAGTAGCACCTTTGGGAGGCGCTGGTAACAGGGATTTTAAGGAAGCAGTTGTGTATAAAAACAAGTACTGCTCACAGAAGGGAAGCCATTGCTCTTTGGCAAAGAATCCCTTTCAAAAGCGTGGAGGGTGAGACTACGCTTTGGAATTAGGACACTGGAACTGTTAAATGTATTTTTACAGGATTTCAGGTGCTTTTGGTATGAGGACCCTTCTGAGATGTGAACTTTTGAGACTGCATGCATCAACATTTCAACATCACCAAGAGTGCTGTGGTATCCAAGCTTTTCATAAGGTATTCGGGCTTTTGATAAGAACCCCCTTCATTTGGGGTAATAATTAGGATAGTTCTGGATAATGCTACAAAGGCATTAAGCACAAGCCTGAGCAGTCACGTTTAGTAGCTCTGGTCTGGCTGCTCAGCACGTTCCTGAGGATGAATCTGAGTGCGCACTTGCTTGGTTCACAGCAAAAAGACTCAGCAGGAGGGTTTTATGTCACTCCAGTGATCCATGCAGGCACCCCAAGCCAAGACCTGATTGCTTCCAGATGTAAATCCTAAATTTTGCTATCTTTAATATATGTGCATAAGCTTCCTGAAGACCATAGGGCTACTCCTGTGAATAAGGCCAATGGAACAATACCATAAGATTGCTATTTAGTGTGGAGAAGCCTATCAAAATCCAAAGTACTTCCAGATTTGCAGCAGATTTCCCTGAATTGCCTGAATTAACCACCTTTGCCAGGGAATAGGAAACCAAAGCAGCATCCCCAGTCTGAACACAAATTAATTCCACGCAGAGGGTGTCACATCAGAGGGAAATGGATTTGTTCTCCTCCATACACAAGGACTGACATCTGTTTGGTTATGGAATGCTCTAGCCCCTGTTATGTAACTCCCTGTTGTAGCCAGCTCATGGCATTGTTACAGGGAACTCATCTCGTCGCTGCCTTTGCGCTTTAGGCTGTTTTGCTTGCAGATAAAGAACAGGCTTTTTCAGCCAGAAGAGCATGATCTTGCACCCAAAATTAGAACCAATAGGAATCAGGAAATAAGGAGCAAGTACACTGTTAACTGACAAATATTTGTGGTTTAGGACACATGTCAAGTTGGACTTAAGATAATTTATGGGCCTCCTGTAATGACTGGGGCATGGAAAGCTATCACAGAAGTATTTTTGTTTCTTGTTAGCCCACAGGGTTAACATCTTTCATGACTTGGAGGGAGCAATAGATTTATTCTATGAAACACCAAGATACACTCAGCATTCTTCACCCAGCAAAGCTAGAATAGAAAATATGTATGTGTTGGTGGAGTTGCTATAGCTCTGGTCTTTGGAAAAATGCACTAGCTCCTTGTTTTTCAATCATCTTGGCTTGAGTGCACTTCATTTTCAAAACAGATCTTCAGTGGCTGTCACCAAAATTTGTTCTGTGGCCATAGTCCTGTAGAGCCATCACCTTTCTGTCACTACTAATACTCTCCTATAGCTGCCTTTTTCATTTCAGTGTCCAAAAGAATTTAAAAATGTATGGATTTATTTCAGTCTTCATAAAGAACACAGTCCCCTCAGTTTGTTTTACGTATCTCACTTTCCATTTTTACCAGTATTATCTGTTGTTTCTTGCAGATGTTGGACCAGTGCTCTATAGACCAGTGCTCTAATTCAATTTTACTATTTGGACTGTTCCCCAGGTAGTTTCAGACTTCGTTGTGTGACCTTCCTTCTACCTTGGGATTGCTAAAAACTTGCGTGAAAGACCCTCTCAAAATAACTCTGTTCCTAAGAACCTTATGAGAGTAACCAAGATAAGGAGAATCAATTGGTTCATGCTGAAAGCCAGATATCCAAACCATGTCTTTGTATCACCCAGCTAAATTTGTTCTAATACACAGATCTGGGAAATAAGCAGGAATTTTCAAGGCTCCACCACAGACTTGTTACTGCTAGTCAAGGTGTATGGAGGAGGAAAAAATCTGAATTACCTTGTTTTCAATGTAACTGTAGACTTCACTGTCATTTGAAAGTGGAAGGCAAAGCTGAAATGTGCAAACATACTTAGAATTGGCACAGTTTAGTTCTGTGCTCCTGAAGCAGGCAGGGACAACTCAAAAGCTACACTTGCACGAGAAGGAAATCACCTCACACAGACATGATAAAATGAACCATGGCATGAGATGATCTATTTACTGCAGAGTAACTTGTGCAATATGCATTAGTTGCAGAGAAGGCACCCGGGTAAAAAATACCTTTTTAGAAAATCAAGAATAATATTTTGAAAAGTGCTTAAACAGCACAAAAATCATCATGCAAATAAATAATGTTTCACTTTTTCATTATCCTCTTTTTTCTGTGATGGGACTCTGCTTCATGAGGCAGAATTCTGTTTAACAAGTAATGAGAAATAACTTTTTTGAAGGGAATGGAAAGCCTAAAAGCAGTTTGTGTTGGGATCTCTACAAAATAAAATGTCTCTCTCTTTTTTTTTTTTTTTTTAAATTATGCTTACCTTTACTGCTTCCCAGCTGGAATTAACCAGGTATTGTCTGAAGGGACCAAAACCTGGAAAGAAAGAAAGGTGCTTTTAACCTGTGCCTGCTCTGCAATTGCAAATTAGGGGCTGACTTGCCTGCACACACATATTTGTTCTTTATCTTCATATTTTTGGTTATGGAGGTTGAGTTTTTCAGGTAGGATTTAGCCTTTATAACACTTAAGGGAATAGTATTTTCATTTTGTGTATTCACTGATAAAAGAACTAATCCTGCACTCTTCATTCATGGCAAGGCTTTCTTATGAGAGAGCCTTAACTGAAGTTGGTAAATGTACTGGAACCAACAGGACAGATCACGTGAATGATGATTTTGGGCAAGGATCATCATCCCCAGAAATACCACTGCTAAAAGTTCTGCTGTTGAATACTCCCAGGTCACAGTTAATGTATCATTCTTATTGTTAGAACTCGTGAAGTTATGCATGTTTAATGAAAATGTTTGAAACAGTAAAATTTTATTTAATTCGTAATTTTTTTTTTAATCCCAAGTAATGAAAACTTCAGTTTTCTGTCTCTTCCTTCACTTTTTCCCCAAAGGAAAAGAGAGGAGAAAAGGGGAAAGCACACTTTGAAACCAAAGTATTACATTCAATGTTATGCATTTTTTTTGTTAAAGACTTTTTTTTTTCCCCAATAAAAAGGGAAAAAAATCGTTTTGAGCAGATGGCATTTTTGCCATTAAAAAGTTTGATGGAAAACTCCCACTGTCTTTATTAATCTCAATTACTGTTCTCAATTCAGAGTGCTGCCAAATCTTCATTACTGGGTGGCAGGAACATGAGTTTGTGAAATGGTTTTAATGCTATAACTCTTAAATATTTAAAAATCCTTAAATGGACAAACAAATACTTGACAGCATATGATTGCTATTTTGCACAGTGAAAGCTACTTGTATGTGGAGACAATGAAGCCTAAATGCAGGCTTGTGACAGCTTAATTAGTGCTAGACTTTAAGCATTTCTTAATTTGTTAATGGTTATTTCACAACTGCTCCATCTTTTCTCTTTAATATTTTGAAAAGCTATTGATGGTGCTAATATTTTTGACAATGTTTTCTCCAGGTTTGAGTTTCTACTGTGGGGAAGGAACAAGGGAAATGGTGATCAATTCACATTAACAGGGAACATAAAACCCCACTGGTCCCACTCTGCTTTGAGAGCAAAATTAGGGTGACACCTGCTCCATTTTGGAGCTGTAGCTGTACATGTTTCTGTACCTCTGTGTGCAGAACTGCAGAACTATAATGAAGTTATTAGTTAGCTCTCAGTGAAACACATGTATGTCAGTGGCGGCCCTAAGAAACCTGTGCTTAGGACAAAATTGCTGTGTGAAAAATGACTAAATGTAAGAGTTTTACTGAAATACCTGCAGCAATGTGGAGAGCTAACTGTCTGAATGTTATTGGGCACCAGATAATAAACTGGGCTCCCTGCCAGCAGGTTTATATTCTGAGCAGGTGAAAATGTGACAGAGGCATGCTGTGATAATCTCTGTAGAGGCTTAAACATGCACTTGTGTCTTTAACGGGGCACACTAGTCTAAAACCTTTTGAACAAGTAGATTTCTGCACATAAATGGTGATCTAAGGGGAGGAAAAATCTAAGAGGGTGCTAAGAAGTGTTCCTAATGAGGGTATGTGCCATAAATATCATAGGAGAGAACCAGACCGTCAAGCCTTCTGAGAGGTTAGCAAATATCTCCTGCCCTCCCATCCAGCTCATCTGCAGTTACGTCTGGAGCAAGCCAGACTAGTTCTGCCCATCTTGCAGCTATTAAAAATAAGTGTTTAATTGAAAACAGCAAGATGCAAATCTCTTTGATGTAGCTTCAACTTCATTCCTATGTCCTCAGATGACCTGCAGTGGAAAATTATCCAGCAACTCACATGTCAAGATATGTGTAATGGTTGCCTTTAGATGAGCCAGTGGCAACAAGAGGAACAGCGAGTAGCAGCATTCCTTAAGAGCTTTAACCTTTTAAAGCTCAGGACTCCCTAGCTGGGGATTCTGCCACTGTGATGCCTCACTAGTTAGAGCCAGCAAGAGAAATTCCAAATTTGGTCCCTTGTGTTGCATGTTCAGGCACGTTCCTTTGGTATATTTAAATTTAATGGTCTAGTTTAGCAATGATGAGGCAGCATCTCCTGTTTAAAACTCCCTTACCTTGCCATGAAACGGAGCCCCTGAGACTTGCCATGTGTTGCTCTAATTCCGGACACTGACTATGTGACATTGTGATGCAACCTGGTTTTCTTGCTTCAGAGCTTCTTTTGGGTAAGCTTTATCTAATCCTAGCCTGCACTGCCTTGAGCTATGTGGTTTGGATCAGAGAGAATGTCAACAAAGATTAAAACATGGAGAGAATGAACAACAAACCAAACTGGATGGCAGTAAAGAGGGCAGACTGCAGTCTGTTTCCTCTGACATGCATCTCATTTTTCTTAGGAAGGCACAGTAAGTTATTTTCCATTTGGAAATGTTAGTATGACCATTTGCTACTGTTTTTCCCTCCAGGAAACTGTTTATGACAAAGCTCAAGCATGCATGCATACCATATCTAGCTCAAAGAATAAAATAAAAACCTTACCAGTTACCACCACAGTGTTGGGATTTGAATCCATGAAATCTATGCTCCAGAAGGTAAAATTCAGTTCCAAACAGTGTTATAGTTCAGGTATCTGTGGCAAACCTCACGTAGAACACCTTTTTTCTTCCACCTGTGATGTGTCTGCATTCACACGACAGGAGTGATTTGTGACTCATGTAACTTTTAAAGCAAAAATTATTACGCCTCTATTAAAGATAGAAGTCTGACTGACCAGCTGTCTGACTGGGACTGCCCCAAACTTCTCCCTTCTCCAGGCATGTAAGAGTATTTAGGAAGAACAGGAAAGGCTTAAAAAAACTTCTTGCAAAATATCCAGCAACATTTTTCACCACCTGTTTATGTGCACGTAAACAGAATAGTAATTGAACCAGTTCTATTTTATCTCTGTGGGTATTCTATTTTTAGCACAGTTGTAATTCACTTTAATCGTGAGGAGTGACTTAACTACAAAAATTTATCAGTGCATTTTTACTGTTCTTACACTTTTTCTTACTGACTTAAACTCAGGGCTAACTTTGCTGCTCCTCTTCATAGCAGTTATCTAATTTACTACTCTTGATTTCTATCTTAGGCTTGTTATAAAGGGGACAAAGCACTGTACACTTTTAAAACCAAACACCAATCGGAAAACGTGTGTATTTGCTAAACCAAAACATTTAGTCAGCAATATCCTTTAACAGGCAACATGTTAAAAAATCTCACTCCAACTTGCAAGGTCAGAGGTACTCTAGAAGTGGGGTTGTAGCTTGCTGAAACTGGTGAGTTTAAGAGCTGGTCTGTCTTCATTAAACTGGAGCCTGAGAACCAATGGGGGGGGGCCTGAAATCAAAACATATGCACATTGTCACTGCCCAAAACAAAAGCATATGCAAGTTCTCTTGGGAATTATAACTATGTGGGCAGAGGGTTTCACTGGGTCTTGTTTTGAGTAGGAAGTGTGTGTGTGTGTGTGTGTGTGTGTGTGTGTGTG
>JAWWEU010000017.1:4166565-4213381 GCA_035583155.1 Acropternis orthonyx
CCCCCCCCCCCCCCCCCCCCCCCCCCCCCCCCAAAAATATGCTAAGAAGAGAAAACCACTATATTATCTCAAGAGAACTGTTAATTGTGAGACCTTAGGGAAAAGAAAGTCTGAAGAAATCTCTTGGGTTGGGTGTGGCTGAACGAGGTTTGGAGCTATGACCTGTGTGTCTCATTTAAATCCTACTGTGCTGAGACACAAAGAAATTTGTGCATTCTCTTTATTTCAAAGATTCTCTGACTCCATCATCCATTTCTTTCCCTGACTAATACAACTTGCAAAATTAACTTTTGCTAGTTGCTGGGGCTGAAGGAGTTGCTAATACAGGAAACAGAGCTCTCTGCAGCTCTAAGTAAGACAACATCTGCCACTGGCAGCAGTGAATTACATCTAAAATCCTAAAATCATACTCCTATGTCAGTCAAGATTCTTATCAATTAATTTTAATCCTTGACCAGTCAGTAAAACTCTCCCTGTGATAGTCAACAGGGCAATGACATACCAGTCTTCTCATAGTTATTTCTGATTTCTGCTATTTTTAAAAAAAAAAATGTAAATGCAGGTTGGTCTGGTGAACAAAGCATTTCTGTGGAATAAAGTAAGATTTAAGGTCTATAGTTGCTTAATTAATTTCCTTTCCATTAGCTGAGGTTTGCTGATTTGGTAGTAAAGATTCCAAGACATTTCCTGTGTTGCTATGTACTTGTGGAAATGTGGGAGGAATGCTAGTGGTTGAAATGATTTGACAGAATTACTGAATTTGACAGAGCGCTCCAAAATTAATTTTTGCACTGATTTAATTGATTTCTCATGTTCCCAAGGTTTCTGTGCATGGTAGTATACTCAGAGGAATAATGCATTATTGCAGCTGTGCCATGTAGTTCAAAAAAAAAGAACTTAAAAATTTGTGTTAGGCCTTGGTTCTACTCAGAATTTGATTCAGAAATTAAACCTTTTCTTTCCTCTAACATTTCTTCAGCTGAAGTCGAAGCTACTTTTGAAATTTTTGTTAGAGTATGACTGTAGCTTTAATATTAAGCACTCCTATGTGTATATGTGCCCATAACAATGGATTTGAGGGTCGCTGGGTATTTGAGGTCTGTGTAAATTAATCTCCCCATCCATAATTAAGAATCAAAGCCCTTGATATTTGAAGGCAAGTCAGATGCAGCTGAGTCAGCTGAACACTGGTTGTTTTTGTTCTTGCTACACACAGATGTGATTGGCATGGCACTCATTTTGATGTGAAGAGGGAATGGAAGGAACTCAACTATGAAAGTCCTGGTTATCACCTTGAATATTTTTCTGTACACTTGCCTGATACATTTAAAAATTATTTGAACTGCTGAGTAAGGGAAAAGTATTTTTTCTGCAAATGCACTTTGACCACACTGCACAACTACCAGCACACTGCTCGAGCAGCTTTTTAGTAGATGGTAACAAGAATAGAATATGGCCCTTCATTTAGAAACAGCTCTTTAATTTTTATCTCTCTTATTATTACTTATATATTGGGTTTTTATTTCTTGTTATTGGCAGGCACTGACCAGTGTTTTAAACTGTTAAGTGGAAGTGTTTAATATATTCCAATTTTTATCTCAGCTGTTCAACACTTAATGAGAGGAGGGAGAAATCAAGCTGTTATACTATTTAACACTAAACTATAATGAGACTGGAAATAGAAATTTCAGGATCTAACACTCTATATTTCTTTTCCATTCTAATAAAAATAAATGATCCTCAGAAAACACTGAAACTGGTCTTTAGGTAGATGGAATGTCACAAAAAGAGAGGAGGCAAACATTTCAGTGTAAAGCTTGCTGTTCCCTGTGAACCAGGGCCTCTTCTATAACAAAATCTGTAGAAATGGTAAATGGAAAAATATAGGGGCAATTTCACTTATTTATTTTTTCCCCCTTCCTTAGAATTATAGAATGGTCTGGGTTGGAAGGAAACTTAAATCTCATCTAGTTTCAAGCCCCCTGCCACGGGTAGAGACAACTTCCACTAGACCAGGTTGCTCCAAGCCCCATCCAACTTAGCCTTGAACAGTTCCAGGGATGGGGCATCCACTATTTCTCTGTTCCAATGCCTGTTTTTTTGAGAGAAAGTCTTACTTATTTTCTGTTGCTGCCTTATTTATATTAGTTCTTCTAGATTTGAATCTGTTGGTCTATACCCAGTGCTCAGCAATAATGGAAAAAAATTGCAACTGTATGTAAGTTAAATGTAGCCAAACTGCTGGGTGGCTGTTGCAATTTCAGTTCTGTTCTTGCACTATTAGCAAGGACTAATGGCTGTGTATGGACAGGTTTTTTAATTGTATTTTTGTTCATAGTAGGGAGAAAGTACTTTAGCAGGAGAACATGCAACTCATGATCAACAGGTTGGTTCTGTTCAGGTGTCATTTACCAGCACAGAGAGACTCTGCAAGCAGGATACACACAATTGAAGTGATTATTTATCAGCTAATATGCAGAATAAGACAGCTAGTACTAACAGATTACTAGGCTGAGCAGTAATATGTTTACCACTCCTGGAAAGAAAACTTTTGAGTTTTAGCTGGCCAGAAGTTTCTAGTATGCTGGGGAAAGTTCTTCTCTGACGTTTAGTGGTATGAGCTGATCCTCAGCATTACTGAGTTATTATCATGTTTTCTTTTTTTCCCTGTTCAATTTCTTTTCTCTTGAATCTTTTACCAGCTAACTATTGTCATCCCACCCAGAGCACTTCTGCAACTTCAGCCTAATGTCATGGCTTTAACTCACGTACTTTCTGATTTTCCTCAGTAAAAACTCCCACAGGGTCACGCAGCAATGCTGCACCAAACTAGACCTTGGGCCATGGCACGGGTGAGACACGGGGAGGTGCTGGAAGGTACAAACCTTCAAGAATGTACTGAAATCCACCAGGGCTCTGTAATTTGCGGTGATGTTACATCTGCTTTTTGGAGCATCCAGCGTAGGGGCTGAGGTCACTTTGTTGTGCTAAGGAAAGAAAATACAAATTTACTTTCCTGTGTGTTTTAAGCCATTTGAAAGGAGCAAAGTTAAGCGTTTTTGGTCACTGTGCTGCCAGGCAATGAAGTACCTGACTGATGTGCAGCTCTCGAGATGCTGTTTTGGGACCTTGTCTCCAGGTCACAGCAGTGTGCCTGGTGGGGTTTGTTCCTCTGCAAATGTATTGTTATTCCCATGTACTTTTCACCTCTTTGAGACTTGTATCGGTTATTTTTAAAATAATTGACTGTACAGTCGGGGCAGGAAGGCTGCCCTGAGTCACCACCTGCATTCTACTTTTAATTTTGGCAATTTTGAGTTCATTTTAGCTCCCGTACCTCAATTTTATGGTTTGTGGTAATTAACAGCAGGCTGATTGCCTTGGTTTCCCAAAAGCCTTTTTCGGACTGACAATGGTCACTGCAGAATACCATAAAAATGTCACTTTTATACATATTTTCGCCTCATAAACTTTCTGCCTTTGCTACAGGAGTTGAAAGAAACTGTGGCTAGCTCTATGGGTTGTCATTCTGTGCCTTTTAAATAGATAATGTGGGGTTTGTGTGAAGCGTTTTGTTGAGAGGCAGAGCCGGGCTGGCCCTTGCCCAGGGCGGGCCGTGCCTCCATGGCGGGGGCTGAGAGCATTCCCCCGGCCCGCAGCCGGGCCCCCCAGCCTCCCTGGGCTCTCCATGAACTCTTCCCGGCTGTCCTTCGGTCCCACAGCCGCCATCCCATCGCCCAGCCCTATCCTTTTCCACACAGCCATCGCCCCCATGCCTTGCCTCCCCAGGCTCTCCCGCCCCTCCCTCAGGGCTGCCCCGCCCCGCCCTCAGGAAGTGATGGCGGCCGAGGGAGGAGGAAGAGCGGCCGCGGGTAAGAGGGAGGGAGCGGGTCTGTCCCCTCCGCCGGGAATGCCGCAGGGCACTCGGGTGTTTCCAGGGAATCCCCGCCCTGTCACTGCGGCCGTGCCCGGCCCAGCCCCGCTCCTCCATCGCCTCGCCTGCCCGCACAGCAGCGCCTGAGGGAGGTGGGACAGCCCGAGCCCTGCTCACGGGGTCAGGGGCCGCAGAGGTTATTTCTCCCCATTTTTTCCCAAGCGTACAGGTAACTTCTCCAGGTTTTCGGCTGGCCCCAGCCTGCCCCGAAGCGGGGAGAATGGCCTGATGGCTCCTGTCCCGTGTGCTGCGAGAGGCTCATCCCCAGCCTCCTGTTTGCCGAGTGTGGTCAGGGGTTTCGGCACAGGTGGATGTGCTTCAGACCTTAGTAACTCAGTACTTGAGAACTACTAAAAAGCAGTGGGTATGCAGCGTAAGAATGCCAGTTTTAAAAGCCACACCTCAGGCACCATCGGCAGCTGTTTGCCCAAACTGAGCAAACCCACGGGTTAACAAAAGCGGCAAGGTTTAACAGGGACAAAAGGAGCAGTAAACACGTTGGTTCTTGACCATGCAAACATCATTAGTTGGACTGTTTTGGTGTAAAGATGAGACATAAAAGGCTGTATGCTGCAGAGTGTGCTATACAAATAGACAAATATATTACTGTGTACATATATACTGCACTGTATACTATATACAAAGCATTATGGTACCCTTTAAAAAATATTTAGTGAAACCTTTCTTTGTTGTTGACGAGCTGACTGCAGAACAAGAAGTACAAGAGAAGTGATTATGTGTTTTTTGAAAAAAGCCACTCTCTCCTCATCTCCTCATAACTGGGAGAAGTTAATTTACTGGTGTTCCTGGCAGTGGGCGAAGAGCTGCTCAGCCCAGCAGGACTCAGCCCTTCAATGCCTGGTGGGCTTACACTGCTTTGAAACGAGCTGATGTTATGTCAGTTCCCAAATGGCCCTGCTCCCAGTGCTTGGTAAGGAACCTGATTTTAGGGCAGGTGGATCTTCTGCACATGCTCCACTGTGGATTTCCAAAGGAGTCTGGTGTGTGCAGTGTTCTGGGTTTATATTTGACTAGGAGGACTTCCAAGAATCTCTGTTCACGCACTTGTTTGGATAAGGGCCCATTGCATCACCTCAGTTAGCTTTTGCACTGCTTTCCCTCCTGCTCTGTTTTTATACTCCTCTTTCTTAATTTGTCACGCTAGCAGGTAAATGGAGAGAAAGTGAATTTATCTTCTGAAACACATTTTAAGTTACTGCCATTTATCTAAAGCACCTACTTCATCCCCTTCAGTAAAATAATGATGTTGTTCATTAGTTCCTCTAGCTGCTCATGGCTAAATGCACCACAGTCAGATTGCTCTATTTTTTCCCTCCTATCAACCACTTGTGGAAGTCAAACATTTGTAATAATGCTATTTTTTTCTTTGAAAGACTCTCAGTTCTACTGATGTTTTTAAATAAAATATCTTTAGATGAATGAGATTTGGTTTTTCATGTCGAAGCAAGCATTGTACAGTTGGACACTCAGGTAATGTCTGAATTTTCCCCTTCTTTGTTACTCTAGAATGCTTAGAATAGTTGTTCTTCCATCCCTTTCCTCTTTTGGGGTAGCTGATGTTGTTTCTAGGTGTTGTCAGAGTTTTGGTGTGGTTGTTTGATTGGATGTGCCTATGTTTAAAATATGTCACAATTGGCAATAAGCAAGTTGAGTGTGCAGCAGATTTTTAAGAGCATGTTGGAATCAGGTGTTAGCTCTTGTGCAAATGGTGCTTTTCAGTTCATGGGATTGAGATGTTGCAGCTCAGTCTTGAGGGCTGTTCCTGTAACTGTTTTTCACAGGGAAAGACTGTTTACACTTCCAGGTTTCTAAGCCCCCTTCTAAGTCCTAAGCAGACCTTGCTGTTGAGGAGCAGGACAGCTGTTGACCTAGAACTTGAGGTTCTTGTTTTAAATTCAGCCTTCTTACAGATTCTTTTTGATTTTAGAACATTTTGAAAGTCAGATTTGTATATGTTTAACCATGTAACAGAAAGGCCAGGAAGGACATTCAGTGAATCGCCACGTATATACAGCCCTGGAGCCTGAGAAATAGCTACTGGATAAGAAACCTGTACATCTAGCTTAGCAATTGCATTAACGAAGCCTTAAATTTCCATCTGCCTCTCGAGGAAGATGGAAATCTCCCTGCCCTCCATGAAATCCATGTTAATCAGTTTATAGGCAGGAGGCCAACAGCCTGAAAGATGGAACCACGAAATTCAGGTATCCTGTAGGCACTGTCATGAATGTGGCCTCTGCATCTAGCAAAGCTACTCAAAGCTCTAAGATGAGTCTGATCCAACAGCCATACTCCTACAGTGCAGCTCACATCTCATGGATTAAACAGGTAGAGTTTTACTCAGACTGAGGAGTGTGTGTATGTAAGAGGTTAGGGCTGTCATAACATTGCCTCAGGTAAGGCAAGTTACTGAAACCTTGCTTTCTTTAACGCAAATATGTAGTTATGGTCTGGAAAGAAAAGAAATCAGGAAACAAAATGCTAAATACTTCCCTCTAAGAAAAAATACAGTCCAGAACCCAGCAAACAAACCGAAGCCCTTTTCCATAATAGCATTTCAGTGAATACACTCCTTCCCTTGAGGGAAAGTTTGGGAAAACAAACAGCACAAGAGAAAGTCTAGCCGGTTTCAGTTTGCAAGTGGGAGGTGTGCAGGCATTCTGGTTGTGAGTATGTTATAAGAACCTACGTGAACAGGCTGGTATGTATTTTCCACATTGTGTAAAGGTTGCATACTGAGAGACTTCCAAACGCTCTGCGTGGCAATCCGCCTTTCTGGAATGTTGTCTTTGCAAATTGATTGGCGGACCCTCAGGTCGCACATATCTGAAGTAAACTGTGTCCTGCTCAGTTACGGAGAGGTCTGTGGATGCTTAAAAATGTTGTGTTTGTAACCTTTAAAACTGCTGTCTGGTGGCTGGTCTTTATAGTATTACTGACAACAGATGGCAAATGGCTCCGCTGATGTAATTCTTGCTGGTGTTTCATTCCTGTGAAGTTGCACAGTTTCAAAATCTCAGAAAGTGCCTCCATATTTTTTCTGCATAATGATTTCAAGCCAAACAAAATAAAAACATTTTCTATTATTCAGATTCCCATGGTGTCATGTGACATTTTGGTAACGATTGCCTTGCAGCAGTTTCAGATAAGTGCACGTTTGGTAGCAATTTAAGTCCTGTGTCCTTTAAGTAATGCTTATTAGTACGTAACAGATGCCATTTAGAAACATTATGCCTTTTAATAGGCTCTGCTTTTAGCCTACATGTTCCCATTCCAGGCAGACTGTGGATCAGGCAGGCTTGGAGGTATGCTGTCGTTTATGCAAAGCCTAAGTCAATTTTCTGCTCTGAAGTCGAGCCATGTGTTTTTCCTTGTTTCTTCCATTCTGGTCATAGCTGCCTTGCTGTGTTTTTCCCCCTAGTCATATCTTTGGTTTATTGTCAAGCCATTGCAATCAAAACCTTTTGCATTTTTAACCACCAGCAGTGGTTTCTTTTGTCCTTACAGAAGAGCCTGTGTAAACTGAATTTGAACACTCTCAGCCTCACTGTCAAGAGCACAGCAAGCACAGAGTTATCCCTCTGTTGCCAGCCTGTCCTTCCTGCTCTGCTTTTTCCTCCTCCCAAAAGGAGAAAAAGGGAAAAGCAGAGCCGTGCTGATTTTGGAGCACCTTCAAAGACATGTAGAATAGCTGACACAATGGCACAGAGAGGCAGGAGAGATGTTTACACATTTACTCCACTACTTGCAGGTGTTTAATAAAGCAAGTTCTGAGACAGCCTTGTGATAGCTGGTGCAGGTGACATATTAATTTGCAGTCACATAATAAATTTAACAAAGTTGAAATTACTGGAAGAAGGGATTTTTTTTGTTTCTTTCTTTCTTTCCTTCCTCCCCCCCCCCCTCAAATTAATTGCTTTATTTTGAGTTTATTCTGCCTGGACAAATTGCTCCTCTCAAGTAATCTGGAGAAAGGGTGCTGGGCTTTCTTAGGCAGACTTACGCTCTCTGCTGGTGCGAGCAGTAGGCCTGTCAGATGCAAAGCATTTGCAACTCAAATGATGTGGTATTTGAAGCTGGTATCTGAAAATCTAGACAGTTGTCTCATATTTTCATTGTTGCTTTGTTTGTTTGGGGAATATTGTCCTTTCGGATAGCAAACCAGGGCTTTTGGGTACTCCTGGTGTGCCACACACTGCTGTAGTTCGTGTGGTGTCACCTTGGGTTTCTCACACCTGCTTTGAATGATGGTGGGATTAGGAGATGTATTTTATGTGGTATTTAAATTCGAGCCCTGGTGCCAGGTTGTGACAGTGGGTGTTTCAGAAAAATTATTTAATAATTGAAACACAGCCATTTTCTGAAAGTGCCCTGTCAGTCTGTCTGGCTTCTCCCCAAGGGATGAAATTATCTTTGTGCTAGACCATTTGCCAAACTCAGTTGTCATTTCCTGCCATTTCACTATTCCTTGTTTATCACTGTGGGAGTCATTGTCTTCCTCTTTTTCCCTTAAGTGACAGGATGACTTTTGACCAGCACATCCTCCTTTCTAGCTTCCATCTTTGTAAAGGATTGAATCGCCACTATCTACATTTGAACTTGAGAGTCATAAAAGCTCTACTGCTCTGCACAGAATCTTTGCTGTTATTTTCCTTTCAAATCAGCCTCTTTTCAGTTGTTCTGAAAAATTTTGTAAGTTTTTCTTGTATATTTTATTTTGTTCCGGGGTTAGACAAATAATGAAGTTGACAAATTTAGATTTCTTTTGCTTACCTATGCAAGAGAAGACAAGTTTGGAACAGGTTGCCCAGAGGAGCTGTGGCTGCCCCGTCCCTGGAAGTGTTCAAAGCCAGGTTGGAGAGGGCTTGGAGCAACCTGGGCTAGTGGAAGGTGTCCCTGCCCATGGCAGGGAAATGGGATGAGATGGTCTTTAAGACTCCTTCCAGCCTAAACCATTCTGTGATTCCAAAATCCATACCTCTGCCTTCAGTAGTTGAAATTTGACTTTTCCAGGAACATTTGTGCCCATTTCTTGATTGTATGAAACCAGTATTTATTAAGAACTCAGTGCTGATGTTCATAAGTTCAGAGGTATTAGCAGAAATCCCACTGAATCAATGGAATTTCCTTGAGGAAAACCTGATGTGAACATGAACCTTAAAGCCTTAATTAATTACAATCCTGAGTGTCCCTCTTCTCCAGCACTACATTTTTTTCCTGAATTATTCTATAAGCTCCCTCTTTCTTTTTTTACATCTAAGCTCTGTGAATAAGAAAGTTAAATGTGCAGAAGTATAAATTCCTGATCTGTCATAGCTACAGCTGGTAGCACTTCCAGGGTTTAAAAGTATGCTGTAGTTTTTATTTGTTAAGTCTGTTTCTGGGACATAATACCTCGGCTTTTTTCAATTACATTAGTTTAGAACTTTGTGCTAAACATGCCAGTCCAGATGTGCATTCTGTGTGTAAGAGGACGGGGGTAGCCTGTTTACACAGATGTATTTTAATTTATTTGTACTATGAGTTGGATGTGACTTTATTTTGGTGTTATACTGCTAAAGATCATCCATCTGAGGAAAAATAGTTGGAACCTGTTTGCTGGAACTTTCATTTTCAAAGTACTGCAGGTTAAGAGTGGAGGAAATACCCCTTCAGTATACACTTGGCATTATGTGATTCCCTTCAATGTGAAATTGCCTTTCCAGCCTCGAAAACATTTCGAATAATGGGGTTGCATCTAGGTATTTTTCCAAAAAGAGCTAAATAATTGAATCAGTTATATAATTCTCTTGTCTAATTTTTTTTCATTTCATAAATTGTGGATTACTTTACGTTTTGGAAAACGAACAGCACGTGTTTTATAGACCCTGGTAATAGAAGGTTCTGAGGGCCTTCAGAGCTCATTGAAGTGAGTGGAAATTGAAGGTGTTTGACATTTTTCAGAGCCTTTTTTCATCTATATCTTGCTAAATAGATGTGTATACTTAGAGCTTTTCCCTTCTGTTTTCTGAAATAAGTAGTAAGAATGTACTAGTGGGAATGTGATGTCTAACAGGATAGCATCTTGCATTTGGGATGCCTGACATTTGGTCTGCCCTCCATTTGAGTGACAAATTTTGTAGTAATGACAGCTGAACTCATCTGTTTAATCTGTTTGGTTTCTTAATTGGGAATGGGATTAGGATTATATTTTTCCCTTCTGCCTTCAGTTATTGATTCCACAGAAGGAAATTATTTACAGACAGAAACTCGTATTTAGTGTTCTGAAGCCCTTCTTGCCGTTCGAGTTGTCATAGAATAGGAAGCAATATATAAATGGCATTTTTGGATTGAAGCATAGAAACCTGGTAACACCAGTGCATCTTTTTCATCCTTTATATTCCAAGAGTGATTCCTCTGTTCATAAGGGGAAGTGGGGAAGAACATTGCTTTCATTAATGATGTGCAGCAAGTGGTTAAGAACTGCCTCATCCTGTTGGACAGATACCACCCCATGGCCTTGCCCACTGGCTCCATGGCCACCACGCCTTGTTGTTATGATACTGAGGTTTCACTTGCACTAGAACTTGGGCTCTTGACATGTATTTGCTCAATTAAATTCAGGATATGAGAGTCAGGTTCTGCTGTACTCCCGGGAATGTGCCAAAGACCTCTTCCTTCCTTTGAAAGGTTAAACAAATATGGTTGTCTGATGGTAACCACATGCATAGAGTTGTTCAAGCTCATGGGAAGGAAAGGAGAAGAGCTGATGTGAAGCACTGCTGTTTAACATGGGGTAACGGACAGCACTTCACTTATGGGTGTATGATTTGGAAGGGCAAAAAGAAAAGTTATCATTGGATCCTAACATTGCCCTGGTTGTGCTGCCATAGTGTGGCACTGACAGTCCACAGAAGAACTAGAACTGGTTATGTTACATGACTTCTTTGTCTTTTTATGTTGTGACTTCAGAGACACTGATAAGGAAATCGTCAACCTTTTTGAAGTGGTAGATAAGACATACACTTAACTGATAAGAAACCAGCCAGAAGATGGAGTGATTTGTTAGGGGCCACAAAAACACACCTGTGTTCAGAATAAATCTTAGGAGTTCTGGGCTCAGTTGCATGGTTTCATTACCAGAACACTCCTTCCTAAATATTGACCTGATATACTGTCATTTTGTTTTGGTGCACGTGTTTGTATCATCTTGCAAAGTGTTTTTTGATTTAAAAAGAAAAAAAGGGCAAATACTGCCTGGATAAAAAAAATCACAGTACTGTCAGAAACACTAAAAACCTGCTGAAGCTGTTTTTTGGAATTGGGGTTTTTTTTGTTTTGTTTTGTTATTGTGCAATATAATTGGCATGAAAATAAAGCCAGTGAACAAAGCCAGTGCTGCTATTGCAAGCATTAGACATGGCAAAACTGAATGAAAAATAATGAAACTTGAAAGTTAGAAATGTTAAGTTCTTTTTATCTTGTTTCTACACCACTAGAAATCTGGTTGAGGTGGTTTTCATATTTTTACATGTAAAATTATGCACAGATTTGCAGAAATGTGCAAAGTCCAGATACAAATCCTGTGGTGACTGACTGATGGCTCTTCTGTAAACATACAGTTCTTAATGGATGCATGTAGTGTCCTCCTCTGTGTTTGTAGAACATGAAAAAGTAGTTGTAGGATAAATGATTAATTCACTTCAGACATAACACTTTTCATGCTTCATCTACGGTGAGGTTGATGTATTTTGCTTTACAATCTGGCTGCATCCTAAGTGCCCTTACAAATCTCTGGAATGGGCATTTCAACAAGTCCGTCTTTCCTGGGAGTACCAGCAGTACCTCAGTGTATCTTAATCAACCCAATGGTGTGTCTAGGCTGGAAAAAACTGCATCACCAACTCTGTTGGCTTCAGGGAACAGTATTAGTTAGCTACACATGCGTGCAGAAATAGACAGTTCTTAGCAGTGGAAGCAAATATCCCTCATCTCTGGAAGTGTTCAAGGATGGATTGGATGGGACTCGAAGAAACCTGGTCTAGTGAAAGGTGTCCCTGCCCATATCAAGGTGTTGGAATGAGATGATCTTTACAGTCCCTTCCAACCCAAACCGTTCCATGATTCTGTGAAATCTCTCTTGTTTAATAAGTCGTGCATTGGCTTCACAGTCAACAAGTATACTGGCAGTAGGTAATAATTTGAAACTTAAATGAGTATTTAAAGCATCTTTACAGTAAGACAGAGTTGACTGTCCCAAGTTGTAGCTGACTTGTTAGATAATGGCAAAATAATAAGAGTAATACATAGGTGCTAAAATGAGTGGTCTAGTGAACGAGAGCATGAGGTGGTTGGAGTTGCTGTAGTATTATATTCATGAGACAAATCTGTGGTTATCTATTCTAGTTAAGTGGCACAGGATTTAGTTGCAGGGGATATAAAAGGATCATCCAAAAGAATCTTCAGAAAATCTGATCAGATGGAAGAGTGTCCTTCAGGTATTCCAGCAGTCTGTAGTTTCACTTGCTGAATTTCACATATGACTCTGTCTACCATGTGTTTTCTGTTGTGTTGAGAATAAATTCTTTTGTGCATGGAAAAATATTTCCTGCTTACTTTAACTGATAGAATGAAATTCTTGCTGAATCTATAATGATGGGGGTCTTTAATCTACAGAAATGAATTCTGGTTTAAGGTATTGTCTCCCATTTTATGACTGCATTTGCTGTTTATCTACTTGATGCAGAACATATGCATGTTAATCAGATATGTCTGGATTCCCACACACTGATCTTTTTGGGTCCTAATTGTCGTAAAATTTGTGACTTTTACCTCTCAAGGAGGATACTTGTCCATTTCATGAAACCCCCCGTGAAATTCATCTCTCTTTTGGAGGAGATCAGAGATGGAGTAACAGTGGGTGTAGAAAAACCTGAGTTTAGGGATCAGGACTGAAACAGGGATCTTGGTTTGTGCCTTATTGTCAGAGTTGCACGATGTTTTAGGCTGAGGCACTTAGCGGTGCTGGAGGGTAGAATCTCCGAAAGTTGACTCAGTGGTATGGGCAGTGCCTGCTTGTTTTTATAGCTGGTTTTAGCTGTAGCTTTTCACTTTAAAAATCAGATTCTTTGTGCAAATTGATGACAGTTCACTAGAGTGAGAGATGTACTTGCACATCCTCACTTGAGAATGTGGCCAGGCTGCTCCATGGAAACAAAAGAGAGGAGAGGCAGATGCACTGCTAGTTCTTGCTTTAAAATCTAGTCTGCATGCTTGAAATGGAAATACTCTCCTTCAGATTTCTCATTTTTTTATCTGTAGGTAAGTTTTCCCCCGTGGAATTGCACAGACTTCCACCCTGGATGCTGGTGCCCTGGGAGAGACAAAGCCTGGTACCTGTCTGTGGACCCCTCGCTGTCCCTGCTGCCGCACGATCCACCCCGATGCTGCTTGACCTTGCTTCCCAGCTCCGGCTGTTTAAGATCCCAGCCCCTCCAGTGCCACTGTCAGGAATCCCTCTCATGCAGGAGGCCTCCCGTTCTAAATTTACTCTCCTTATGGTTTATGGTCCCTCCTCTGTGGCTGCAGCGAGAGGCCCCTTTTATGACTCGGCCCTCGCTCCCTCCCCTGCACAGGGTAACCCTTTGTGAACAGCACCAGTCAAAGGACTGCTGGCAGGGTCCTGGCACACGGCCTGCCACCATGTGCTCTTTTGTTGCTGCTAGGTAAGAGCAAATTCAAATAAAATGCTGTCTTTCCAATTAATTTAAAATACTGTCCTTGAAACTTCGTGAGTTTGGTATCCCAAGATGCTGCTAGGGACCTCAGACTGAAGCACTCATGGGAGAATAGCTCTGCTTTTATTTTAAAGTGAAGTTGAATTATTTTGAATTTGATTTAGGAACCTTTGTAACATCGTGTTAGCCAACAATAATTATTGATTTAGTCAAATGCTTAATAACAATAGTTATATTTAGACTTTGAGAGTTTTCTCTTTTGTCTGCATGTAAAGAAAGTATGTTAAGGGGACATGTACTGCAGAGCAAATACTATTTTGTCACTTTGCGCTGGGGAAAACTGGGAAACATACTAGTTAGCATAAAAAAAAATTCAAAAAAGTGACTTTTCTCCTGGCTGTGGTAGCTGAAGAGTATGAGTGGTATGTGCATGTTTGGGGGGGATGTTCACAAAATCCAGCCTTAACTCCACTGACTTCTTGACACTCCCAGGTACCTAAAGTGAGACTTCTGCTCCACTTTTGTTCCTAAAGGAATATCACTTTTTCTCCCTCTTCCGCTTATACACAGAAGCCAAGAGATTAGTTTTCTTCATGAAAGGTATTTTGATTTCCCTTTATAGGGGTACATGCTCCTAACTCACTTGGGCTTTTTCAGTGTATCACACAGGAAATACAAGTCACCTGGAAATCTAAAAACGTATTTTAGAGAAAAAGGTTACTTCTGTGCGAAGCTGTATTGATGGAAAGTCGATCAGAAGTTTTCTCTAAGGCCTCAATATTTAATCTGTGACCTGATTTTGTCCTTGAAGTGCTCACTGTTACCTTAGAGTATGAGCATATTATGTACCAGAAGGTTCATGTAGCTCTGAAGGCACTGGTTCCTTTGTTCAGGGAGCAGAAAACATGACTGTGCTGTTAAGTTGCATTGGCTGAGCTGTGGCAGGAGGGAGCCTTGTAAGCTGCACCTCATGAACAGTATTTATTAGCATGGCAAATATTTTTCTTTGTGCTAAACTTAAGTCTTACATGCTGCTCTTTTGTAAAGGATTAATTTACTAGTAAATTTACTTTTGTGAATTACTAAAGTTTTTAATAATAATCTTTAGTTTCTCTCCTCACGTGACTTCTTTGCTTGATGGTGTTACACTCTACACACTTTCTGCCTCTGCAGAAGAAAACCCCCACTAAGTACTGCCTGGGATTTTATAATGTGACCCAACTTGCCAGTGTTGCAATGCTCTTTTCTCTCCCATTTTGTCACATACAAACATACCATGAAACCCATTTGCAGAGTAGCTTCTGTTCAGCATTCTGACTACATAGCTTTTCTGTCAAGCCTCAGGATGGAAGCTGATTGCCTGCAAAGGGCAGGAAAATAGTGCTTAAAGCATTTTAAGCAGCGCTGGATAGGAGTGAATTATCAGTTGCAGTTTCTTACCCTTTTGCTGAGGAATCAGAGACTGATCACTGCTGGAGGGAGAATGGTGGGACTGTGGATGAATATGGCCTGGTACTACAAATCCCATGCTTCTACTTTTAGGTGGAAAGATACCATTTTGAATATGGTACTTCTGTGATTCGTCGTTTCTGAATCTTGATGTAGATATTCTTGCAATGCTCCTCTAAGACTGCTCGTTGTCTCAGCCATTTAATTTGCACTTACTATCTGTGCAGTTATTTCACATTCAACTTGAGTCCCAGGAGCTGCCATGTGAGACCAAACCATGATTGAAAATGGACGATTCAGAACTGAGGTTCCAACTACAGCAGAGTGGGAGAAGATTTTGTCCTCAGTTTGGGGCTTACAAGCATTGCAGGTGTGACTTGTTGATTGAAAACCCCTTAAATTGAAACCATTTCCTTCCTGTGATAGAAGAGTGCAACCCATTTCATATGTTCTTTATCTTGGGCTGGTGATGAGCCACCAGGCAGTCTGGTTTGTTATGTCAGAAGGAGATTATTGGTTCTTCGGGAACACCAAGTTGGACTTTGCGTTTAGGTAACCGACATCAAATGTATGTGATTTTTGTTTGCACGCAATTAACAAATACCCTTCAGCATTGAATCACGTGGGTTAAAAGTTATGTTGCATGTACGAGAATGTTACTGTCTTGGGAAGTCTTGTATATGTAAGTATTTTAGTATTTCTGACATTATTTCACTGTTGTGAAGGTGTCCAGTTGAAGTTACTCAGAAAAGAGAAATAAAAACCTAATGATATACAACAGATCATGGACTGACCCATAAAGGGGCAGTCTTCCAAGAAGAACTGGAATCTTTGGAATTATTTTCCTGTTATATTTTTAGGCAGTACTTACACTTGGGCTTTGTTTTGAAGTTTCTTTTCCCTCTTCCAGCTTTAAGCAATTTACTTACTCCTAGAGAAATTTGAGACTCTGCCTGTTGAATTCAAAGGAGACAAGTGTGATTTGATGCTGTCGTGGTTCTCCTTTGTAAAATTGCATGTTAGGAGGTAAATAACATATAGATAGTTTTGTACCAGCCTTACTATTTTAGACTAGGATTATACAAAAGGCTCTAATGAGATCATTAAGGCCCCAGCTACACCAAGCAGCTGCTGGGGAAACCGAGGTTTTGAAACTCATGTTTCTAAGTTCATTTAAAAAGTCAAAATCTTGTGTTTTATTTTATTGCAGATTGCCTTTACTTGGTTGATACAATAGCAGGAGATCCAGAGGTTCTCCAGGAAGATGCTGAAACATACTATGAAAAACTTGTGAAGAAATCATTGCCCACTCCTGATGTTTTTTCAATTCCTGGAGGACAAGAGGTAGTAGGCTGATGTTTATTATACTACAAGTTAGATACATGGAAATTAGTTTGTTAGTTGTGCTCGTTGTCTGTGAACAGGTGTAAACTGGTGTGGCTGAATTAAAAATCTCTTAAAATCAGCAAATCCTGCATTTTTTTCATAGTTTGCATGCTGTAAATGAGAGATAAATTGCATGTCTGGAAGTGTGGGAGAGGGTTTGAAGTACTTAGGTGTGAACTTTGCATCCTGACGTGCCTCCTTACAGGACTGAATCAAGTGAGTTTGATAGAGATTTACACTGTGGTGCAGCTTTGTATTCTGCCCCTACTATGCAGTTTACACAGCTATTGTGATATAGTCTTGTTTGTTTCCATTCTTTCCAATACCTAGATTGATAATTTTGAGTATGGGTTCTCCCAAAGGAATTCTGATCAGTATAAATACTGTAGGTGCCAGTGCTTCAGAGTTTATTCCTAAACCACCTGGATGACTTAACAGGTCTATTAAAAATTTTGACTCCGGTCAACCTATGAAACCTTTCATTCTGGGCATTTTGTAGATCATAAAAGGTGTGCTGGGCTACCTGTTATTGTACTATAAAAGCATGAATTGGATTAGGTGAAATAAATGTTTGGAATACTGTGGGTTTTCTGCAATTTAGGAAAATAATATGTAGTAGCTTCCAGAAAAATACTGTTCCAGGTGGGTTCAGCTTTGGCTTTGAGCTGGGAATGTAACAGGATTTAAATACTCTTTTAATGCCCTCTAGTGGACCTTGTAGGGTTAAATACAAACAGACCTGAAAATGCAAACCTCCCCTAATTTAGGGCTTCGGTGTCCTTACCTCAGCCTCTCATGCCTGGTTGTACTTTTGGAAGCTCATTTGCTGTTCCATTAGAAGGGAGGGGAAGTTAAAATGCCAAGCTGTGTTGTGTTCCTGCAGTAGCAACACACAATGAGAGCAGTTAAAGGTGGACTTCTGGCTTGTGATTCGCAACTGTCTTGCTTTTGTGGCTTGTCATCAGCCCTTAAATATATCACATGACTGATTGAGTCTCATAGCAACACATTTCTCTTTGCATTCATTTAATTCAGGTCTAATCTAATCTGCAGTCAGACAGCTAGTCAAGGGCACAAGTAATGGTAACGTTCTTGCTGTATTGTCTTTTCCCTTATATGCTATAATAAATAGCTCAAGGAATGTTGATATTTTTTATTTTTACAATTAAAAGTAGTTTAAATGTAATAAGATAAATCTCCTATTCCCAGTGAACATCCCAGCTAACAGTCTCTGTTACATACCTACAACCTGAAAGATGAGGATTTTGGTGTTTGAAAAATGGCTGCATTACCAAGCTTTTTTTTTTTTCCCCCTTGCATGTGAATTAAAACAGGTTTCAAGTGGCAGGACTAGCAACTGTGAATAATTATTTATCAAGAGTTAAGTGGTTGTCAGCCCCCTTGCTCAGGCCGCAGAACTTTTTGATATGGTCTGGTCAGGCATTCAGGACACAAATAGCAGGGATTCTTGCAGGTCAGGATGGGAGCACGTTGGCAGCAGTCACAGACAAAGCTATGCTTGGCTCGTGCTGGTGTTGTTAACACCTGTGAAAGTGCACATTACCTTATCAAACAAAATAACAGTATTGGAAGTAGTCCTGGCCTTTTAATTATGGTAATGCTCCCAGGTGCCATAATGACATTGATGCTGTTATGTTTGAAGCATGCAAAGAATTACTGAATCCCCAGAATATACTGAGATCTAGGCAAGCTCATGAATACAGATTTCAAGCAGTTTTCAGGGTTTTTTTTCCTGGAGTCCAGTGTTTGCATAGATGTTTCCAGGATTCTGGCACTCATAAACTAGTGAACAGTGGTTTCAACTTAAAGTTGTTATCCTGAATAATCCATATTCATACTTCTTGCACGCACCAAGAAATATTAAATGTATCACATGAATGATTTGAGTTTCACAGCAAACTGACAAATGGGTGCAATTAAGAGAGAGAGGCACACCCACACATACACAATGGACCAGATTTTGGAAAGTACAGTACATACTGTGCTAAGTCATGCACGCTCTTTGCCTGTACCTAAACTTACATGACAGCATTTGCAATATTCATATGGAAATCGTCATTTCTATGCATGTAGAGCTGTTTGAGCACAGTAATTTTGTGTTTATGTGTCACATCATTTAGGAGTTTAGTCTGAGACCAAAAGCTTGAGAGCTGCATTTTGATTTTAGCTTTGCCTTCAACTTAACCACCTTGTGCCAATTATCTACCCTCCCTGTGCCTCGCAGATAAACTGCCCGGGCACTGCCCTAATGCTTTGATACTCCCTGTACCGCCAGGCTTAATTCATTGTTTGCAAAACACCACAAGTGCTCAGCTGGAGGATGCTGTAAGAGGTGCAAGTTGTATTTGTTTTCATTTGATGTGTCTGGTCTTTCATAACACCATTTGTCTGCCTGTAACAGTGTTCAAAGGCAGGTTATGCACTAACCAGAGCAAGTCAGCATTAAGGGCTTCAGTAACTTCGGTAGTGTGATTCCTTTTAAATTAACATTACTTATGGATAATATTAGAATATTATGTATGTTTCAGTGCCTTGAAGTTGAGGATTGAGAGGGTGTTGAGCTAAGTTTATACCATGCATGTCAGTAAAGCATGTCATAAGTGCATCTGATACATGAAATACTTCTCGTGAGCTTTGCAGTCCAAACAGCTACAGGGCTTGTTTTTTTTTTTAGGTTAAACTTGAAGATTCCTGTGTGTGTTTTGTCCCTCTCTACCGAAATAATCCTACTTGCAAACTGTTGCTGTTAACTGATCCAAAGGATAAAGAGACAGGTTAGAATTGGTCAAAATATTTTGAAATTTGAGTAGTTGTACTTTCTTTACTTTTAAGATGATCTGCTTGTTTATGTGTTTAAATATTCTGGGTTTTGTTTTGAATATGAAGTGATTCAGTTTACCTGTCAAGGATTTGTGTCAGTGGGCTGCTGATTAGAAGGAAGAATTGATGATCAGGGCTTTTAAATTCTGTGCATAAATTCTCTGCTGGTAGCTGAGAAATCACCTTGGGTAAATCTGTTATTCTTTCTGACTTTATTCAATTGGGGCAATATTTTTTTAATTCAGGGTGATGTGATATTTAATGCATTATAGTTTGGATAGAATTCTGAAATCCTTAAGCAGTAAAATACAACAATGAAATTGTATTGCTCCTTACTGATTCTTATTTTTTTTTTTTTTTTTTTTTACTTTATGGTGTTTTCTTTAGTGCTAGGTTTAATTGCCTTTTATTTCCAGTACTGGTGCGTGAGGAGTATCTACTGGTATGTAGATTAAATGAGGAGTGTTGGAGCTGTTGCGAAGCAGTGGGCTATGGAATTTTTGGAACATCTACAATGGAGACATGAGCCTTTGCATTGACCTGTTGTGTCACTTAGGAAATGCAGAGCACGTGAAACTTCTTAAACTTTCAGCTTCCAAATGTGGGAGCAAACTAATGACATCTGTCATTAAAAGTATACTTTTTTTTTCCTAAAGGATAAGCCATAAATTATGCCCGAAAGGCCTTAATAACCAGTATTCTCCATAATACAGCAAAGGCAAGGCACAAAGTTTAGCACTCTGTGTTCAGTTCTGAAGTGTGTCAGGTAATGATCTTGCACTACTAGAACAGGTTCTGTTACTATATGTAAGTGTTCATTGTTCAGTCCAAACCCCATAACCAGGAAATTTCTTCAGAAGAGCAAAAAGCAGATTAAAATCATCTGTGGTTGGAGATGAACTCTGCAGTTTTCCAGCTCCTACATACGATTCCAACTGGACGTTTGCTAATGGGTTGTTATTCACACAGTTGAAGGTAGGAAACCTCTCCAGGTTACAAGTGCAGTCAAAGGACTTTCTGGTCCCTCTAAAACTGTTGATGTTGAATTACTTTCCTGACATTAATTAAATATTTCATTAATATTTTCCTGAAGAGAGACAGGCACTGGTGCGATAAAGGAGAGAAGTGCCTACACCAGAGGCCAGACTCGCTGTGAGTGCAATTGTTCACACCTCCTGACTCATATTCAAAGGAATGTAGTTGAAAATAGCTTTGAGTTAGTTTAGGCTGCACAAGAGGAATTGGGATCTGTAACTCCAATAAAAAACCAAAGGATTATTAAATAAATGCAGGTGAAAGTGCATTTAGCACAGCTCTTCAGTTAAACGATCTCATAGTATTTGGAACAACAAGTATTAATGAGATACATGCACACAAGGAGAATGATTTCTCACAGGAACAAGTCAAACAAGTACAGTGGAGCCTAAATTACATGATAGCTGTCCTCATTAAAAGCTTAAACCTGGTGGAATAAACACCTTGTTATGTTATAAACAACAGCCTGACTGACTGCTGTGACCCCCTTGCAAAACTTCAGCTTGAGTCACCAGCCCATAGTCACAGAAACAGAGAGATCACTAAGTCTAGTTACTTAAATAAGGCCTACATCACCTGTGTTTTTCCTTCTAAAAGTATGATTTAAAGGATTTTACTGGAAGTTCTTTGTGTCAGGGTTTTATATGCTATAAACATGTGGCCAGCCTTCCTACACACATCAGACTTGATGTAATCTTTTTCTTTACATGAGTTTTAATAAATTTTCATCAGTTCTCTAAAGCCTGCTGGGCTCTGTGTGTGTGTGTGTGTGTGTGTGTGTGTATACACATGTGGGTATATACATCTGTAGTATTTTGCCCAAAACAGTTCAACAGATTTGGAATTGTCTTTTAGGGTGGCAGACTGTGCTAATGTAGCAACTCCATTTGGATTTGCTCACCTACATGACCTTCTGTTCTGACAACTGAACAGATCAAACTGATTCAAAACCAATTCCTTCAGAGAAAGGCTGTATTAACTCAGTCTTCTTTACTTAAGGATATGGGCAGAAACTTAAAACACGAAACAGGCTGAATGATTTGTTTTCCTCACTTGAGCTTTACACTTGTGAACTCAAGTTTCATCCAGATGGAAGAAGCCAACAATCTTGCTGTAGTTGATCTCTTCTCTTTCTCTGCCTGTCCACTGCATCTGCATTTTAGTTTTCTTTCATAGCAGGAGTGCTCTAAGAAGCAAATTTCCGCTTGTCCCCACCTACTGTGTTTCAGTTTGATGGCATTAAATTCTTGAACATGGGTTAAAGGAGGGTGTATTCCACCACTGAGATTTATATCTGATCATCTTGATCACATGGCTTGACCAGAAGTGATGTGCAGCTTGTGGTCTGGAATGATCTGCATATTTCAAAGAGAAAATGGGTATGGCAGCTTTTCTATAGGACTTGGTCTTGGTTGGAAGCATTTTTAATTTATTTTTGATGGGCTGAGTGCTGTGTTCTGTTAGTGTATCTGTATAGATATTTTTATGCGAATGTAAATTGTATTGTAAGAGCCTACAGAGCATAACAGGGATGATTAACATCTTTATAACACTAAACATACCTTATTGTGGCATTTTCTGTGTGCTGTATATAATAATTCACAATAACTGTTAGATGCCTTGGAACATTTATCACAAGACATTTGCAACAAATCGCTGAGTCAAAGTCGAGTCATAGAAGAAAATATAACTGGTTGCAGGAAAGATAATCTGAGATACTTGAGTGGCTGCCATTCCTGCAGCATCTGCCTGCTTCTCAAGCTTTAGCATATTTATTGAGATACAACTCTTAGGAAAGATGGGGAAATGCTCTTATTCCAATTTAAAGACAGGGAACTGAGGGACCCAGCTGAAGAGCAGAGTTTGGTGTAGGATCTCTGAGCTTGCTCCAGTATCGGAGCTCACCCAGGCTTGGTTGCATGAAACTGCTTGTTGGGATGATTTGCTATTCTCCTCCAGTGTGGAAATCTGGCAAAAGCAAACCTCTGTAAGTGTGCCATCAATTTGAAATACTACCAAAATTAAGGTAAAGATGACTTTATCTAAGTTAAAGAAGTGGTACCTTCTATATTTATTTAATGAACTCAAAATACATCTCCCCAGTATATATTTGCCTTTGTTTAGCTGGTGACTGAGGGATGTGTTTCAGCAATTCAGATAAGGCAGGGGGAAAAGAAGGAGCAAGCTGGATGTTGTGTTATTTTTCCTTCTTTACTCTGTGCAGAGTCCTGATGTGCACATTTCATTCAAACAGTTGCACACCAGCGTGGGAACATTTGGCCAGCATAGCCTAGGAAGTAAAACTATAATCCAGGCCTGGGTTGGGAAGGGGTCCATGTTTGCCTAGCAAAAAGAGACATTTCATAATCACAATTGCATTATTCTTAGTGCCTAATTCTGCACAGTACTGGATTCCAAATACCCCTGTGCTATGGAATCATGTGTTTCACTGGCTGTCAGCTTCTTGCAACACTCTGAATATGTTTTGTCTCACTGCAGGTGATGAAAGTACTGAGGTTTAGCAAGCTGGTGCTTACAGGGCGAACCACCCACCTGAGCATGTATAAACTCCATTAATTGTGACCTGAAATGCATTGGACTTGATCCATTTCACCTGGTCTTGCAACTGCAAGATCAAACACATCAAGTTTTACCATTGCGAGGTCATTGTAATCATACACATCATGATTCACAGGGTTCAGGGGATGTGTGTTGGCAATAATTCACTTTCTCATGATCAGGTGAACGTAACAACGTCTTGGAAAGAACAACAAGACTGGGAAAGGAGAGAGGAGGAACATGTGGTCTCACAAATCACGTTTGCATTTGAAATAGTGTTCCTCAAAGTTGATTATAAAATGAAAATGAGAGTATGGGGAAGCATGGATGGATTTAACTTCGGACCAGATGTTGATTTGAAAAATGATAACAAAAAGCAAAGTACATATGTTTGTGTGAAATCTGGAGAAATGTTTTTCCTTGAAGGAAGGCATCCATATAGATAAGGTTGCTCAAGTAATGTGATGTGACAGTTGCTATGTCAACTAGTGTTCCCTTCCACACATTTAAATTATTGAATAGCACAGTAAATGTTCCATAAAAGTAACTCCTCCCAACATGGTTATGCATCTTCCTATTTTCCTCAGAGCTTTTTTAAACTTTTCTGACCTTTACTATGTGTCTTGTACATCTGAGCTGTGTGCCAAACCTCTGTGCAGCTCTCATTAAAGTCAGCATTTGGCCAGTAATGTCCCCTTTGTGTGACTCAGCTCCCTTTGTAGCTGCATGTTTCATGGATGTGTAATGGAGCAGTGGCTGCTGCATTTGAAAGCAGAGGGAAGGGTTTGAGGGAACAGATTGAATCCATCACAGAAAGAATATGAAACTCCCATGCAAGTAAATGCATAATATTTAATGAATTGAATCTGGTGCTATAAACAGGCATCTGCCCTTGCGTGCAATTCTTCTTCCTTGTTAACCCAGTACACAAAGTGTGATGCTTTCTGGCACATGCTTTAATAATTTATCTGGAATATAAGTTAGCTAAGCGGAATCTCCAGCCTTAAAGTCAGTGGGAGCACCAGAGGCTGAAGCAAAAAAGGGAAGCCAACCTGTGTGCATCAGTGACATTTGTATAACCTGAGGCTAAAACAGGTAAATGATGAACCCTGTCCTCAAAGTCATTTCATTTCCTTGTGTGTGAATTTGTCTCTAACTCCGAGGTGGTTTTGAACTTTCTTCTGTTTGTCCCATGTTGGGTGGGTTAGAGAGCCAGTTGAAGGAGCTGTCTTAGGACTCAAGGGCTGTGAACCCTATGCTGTTCTTTGCAACATACTTCCTGTAACAGATATTATCTTTTTATCTAAAAATGGGGATGCTAGCTGCCCTGTTTGAAGATGGTAAAGATACTGGAGTTCTTGAGCAATCCTGAAATCGTGGCCACGTGCTTTCTTTAGGTGAACGTCACCACTGTACAGATAATAGAAGTTCTTTTTGCTGAAATATTTTCTTCGGTGTGTTTGTGGTCATAAGTGATGAATTTTCTGTGTTTATTCTAAAACCTCATCTAAACCCTTACAATCTATTCTCTATCCTTTGAAATGACCCTGTGTCAAAACTTTTCTTTCCTAACAAGGCTTGGGAGTAATTTCAGTGTCGCTGTTGCTGCTTCAGTCTTTTTCTTGTAAATCTATTGGCAGGCAACGAATTCTGTAGATGAACATGTAGGAGTAGGGTTTAAGTACTTGTTCCTGCATATGTGAAAAATTGAGGAAGGATGGGAAGAAGTGGGGTGCAAGTTTTGCATGGCACCTACATGAGGACTTGACTTACGTAGGTTGATCACACACTTTTACTTCAGGGCAGAGTGTCATCTTCTTTATGTGTGTGTATGTCTGTCCTTTGGTGACAGAAACCTCTCTGTATGCATTTGAACCTTTGTGAATATCTGTCCATGCACAGATTTAGAAGTCTATATTCCAAAGGTACAGAGAGACAGAAATTCAATCACACAGAGAGCTATTTGATAAAGCAGATACGAAAATTTTTGTGTTTGACTTGCATGAGTGCAAATATGGGCACTCCAATACATGCAAATGTATGTGTGTGGGCAGGCAAAGGTCTGAGAGAAACTTCAAAATGGTAGCCTTTAGCCAGGTAGCTCCTCTGTCCCAAATGCCACTCAAACCTACTCTGCTACTGAACTTACTGTTATGCAGGAAGTGCTTTATTCATGTGGCACACAGGTTGTCACACCAAAGTCACATCAATTCCTGAGAAAAATTGCCTTCACTTCATGCCTTGTGCGGTACTGAAAATTGGATACCAAGGGACGTGGAGGTGAAATTGAAATACAGTTGTTCTGCTGTCTCACAGCAGATCAAACTGCAGTCTGCTGGAGGGAGCAGTAGATCTGAGGCTGCTGGTGGGAAGGTTCGGAACCTACTTTGCATTTGCATGTAATGTGTTCCCCTGTTTTTATCTTTTTGTAGTTTTGGCAGTTTATTTGGGCCGGCGTTGGTGGCCTGTTGAAGATGTAGTGAAGACGGCGGATCCCTCTAGAGATGGGCTCATTCTGGTGAGGATGCTATTTTAAACAGTTGCCTTTGCCCTGGTACTTCCCAGGCAAAACAATCATATATAATTGTCTCTGGTCTCCTACAGGTCCTGCCTTATAACCTGTGGGATCTGGGCTCTGTGGCTCACCAAGTACTTCATGTCTCCATTACAGTGACATGCACATTTAACCCTCTCTAAACAATTTTCTGCACTCAGTTTATGATTCATCTGTGGGTCTTATTTTCTTTGTTTTTTAGTTTACCCTCACTGCCTACTAAAGGAATAATCAGATGCACTGAACTACTATATTAGCAATAATTTCTTGCATTAGTGCTGCTTGACTGACTGTCTGGTGGGAGGTGTTACTACCCTTTGGAATAATGTCCTATCTAGCTAGTTAGGATTTTTTTCCCCCTTGGATAATGTTGGTATTGTGTTCATTTTATGAAATGGTTTTTATTGGTATTTATTAGTAGGATAGAGCTACTTTTTCATAATTTGAAAGATTTGAGTAGCCTGTAGTCTGTTTTCAGCTAAGTCAGATGCCTACTGCATGTGAGCTTTGTGGTGCCATGGGGTTATTAAGTCAGTTCTGCTTCCTACCTAACCCTCTGTATCTTTGGTCCTTAATGATTCCATTTCTTTATTAGCTTTCCTTAATATCTGTCACACATGGAGTTGAATCACTCACAGGATAAAGTAGGCTTTTTCTGGGTAACTGAACTGGAGGGATTTTGAGATCCAAATGCTTGCAAGATAGAACTTGGAGCAGAAACACAGGCCTTCAGGCTTTTAAGCATCTGCTGCATCAACAGAGAATGAAAATAGTATCTGAAAATGGAAATCTTGCCCCTTCTAGGTCATTGCTAAGAGGTAGATTGTCATTATTTGTGAAAGCTCATTTTCTTTTTCAGCGTTCATGTGAAGCTTCTTGGCACCGGTTTTTACCTTGTGGCCAATATGATCTTGTTCCTTTATATTCCTTTAACTCCCTGTCCTGTTGGTTGTCTTGTAAGAAACACAGCCCAGACTAATTGGTCGTGTTACACCTGGATTATTAGATATTTGGGACAGACTGTTTATTTTGTTTTGCTTGGTGTCTACCTCAGTAAAGTCCTGGCCCACTAAAGCTCTTTGATGCTGTGAGAAGAGAGGTAGTTGGGGAGACATGATCAGGCCAACACAGTGAATTCTATCTTTATTCTGCTTTTGGGCAGGATTAGGTTGCCTTGATCCTGGTTCCAAGTCTGTGACTGGTTTGCTGTGACTACAGTCAAGATACTCTTGCTGGTTTAGAATTCCTCTCTGTGACAACAGGAGACATGTCAAGCTTTATAAATAGTTATTGAATTGTTCTATGCCCTCTGGATAGAGGGTGCAACACTGGGAAAAACTGGTTTTGTTATTCTAGCTTACCCAATTCATGAGGTATTTTCCCCAAATTAAGTGTACGTGTTTCCTGACCTCCTTCTTCCCAGCCTCTTTTGATTTGAAACCTTTTATGAGATGCAAAGTACTATTTTCTGCCTCATTTTTCTTTGGTCTGTTTTTGTTTGTTCTCTAAGGTCCAGACATTTGCAGAAAGGATTGTCCTCTTTGTTCTGAACTACATTATTTTTGGAATGCTGGAAGGGAGTTCAGCTAATAATGCATTCTTTCTACCTCACTCTGCCACCGAGTGTGCCAAGATACTCTGGAGAAACAGCGAGGCTGTTGCCTTTTACTCGGTCAAGATGAAAGGTAAGGTCATTTTGGAGACACATTTCCATGGGTTCCTAATAGCTCAAAATGTAATCCTTTTGTTTATCTTTCAGTATAAATAATCCTGGCTCTCATTTACATTTTTATATGAAATCTCTTTCAGAATTAATCTGGGGAACAAACCTTCCCAGAATTTGGGAGCCATCCATATTACTTTCATTTAAATATGATGGTTCCAAACCCTCTTCGTAGTTACACTGAGCGATCTGAGGTAGTGGCTTATTCCAATAAAATGTGCTTTAATGCAGCCAAGTAGAAGGTCATATATCTAGGAACAAAGAATGTAGGGCCTATGCACAGAATGGAGGGCTGCATCCTGGAAAGAATGATATCTGAGAAAGGAGGGCAGTTCCCAGTGGAAAACCAGTGTATTGGGAGTGGGTGCTGGCAAGAAGTGGAAAGATCCTTGGATGTGTGAGGAGCAGTGACTGGGTTGTGTAGGGTCAGGTGAGTTCACTAGATCAGTCCTGGGATGGTTTGTCTGACTGGTGCTCCCAGTTTAAAGGATGATGAATAATTGATTTTGTCATTAAGTGATTGACATAGAAAAGAAAAAAATATATTCTTTAGGGATACTTGATAAGCTTTAGTGAAGGTATTTTATTAAACAGAGAGTTTGTACTAGTGGAGGTAATTGCTATTAACCAGGCTGAAGTGGAAGGGGTTTCATTAGAATAACTCCAGGTATACAGTTGAGTGTGTGCCCCCACATAGGAGCTGGTTTCCAGTCTGTGTTTGAGATTCATTTTGATACCAGCAGCTTAAACACAGAGAAGGTGGGATCTTTGGAAGTCAAATGGATTGTCCAAGTAGCCCAAAATGGATTAAGGAACAGCTTGAAAGCCATACAGAGATGGTTTGCTTTGCATTCCAGAGAAACCCAGAGAGATGGTTACCAGGGTGAAGATTCCTTCTCTGCTAAAGTCCCAAAGGCCAGCAACAATAAGATGTTTCTGCTCTTCTGCTGCCTTGGGATGGAGAAATCCTTATTCACAGAGAGGTGTGGCTTGTACAGTGCTGCTGTACCATCAGTGACGAGTCAGGTCTCAGCCCATGATGAAGGAATCTTGTCTGTATCTGTGATTATTCTGATGAACTGGTTTGTAGGGGCAAACATTTCCTTGCCATAATACATTTTCCTTTAAGTCCGTAAATATTCCTGAGCAAAGCTTTTGGAAAGAAACACTTGTATGGGCTGTAATGATTCATGCTTCAGCAAAATAAATGTGCACAGTAGTCTGTTATGGGTGGAGTATTAGCCAAGCTGAAACCGTTTCTGAGTAAGTTGAGAGTCACAGTTTGGTTTTAAACCAGGTCCACATAAAATACAAATCCTTCAAGTCCAGCTTTGTCAGCATCTGCCTTTTCTTGCCAGTGTTTTTTCTCTGGGCAGCTATATTTGTTAGTTTTTGGCCTGTGTCACAAATTACTGCAGTCTTTTGCCAAAGCCTTTTCGGGAAGCTTGAAACTGATTGTTTTTGCTGCTTTTTGCAATTTGATGTACGCATTTAGAAAATAATTCCTCTTTCTGAAGTTCTGTGATTTCAGTTTGATACCAGCCATGCTCTGGCTGATCCCATTCTCTCTACTTTTGAGAAAAGCCCGGGATTTATTAGGCCCAAAAGAGACTAAGATAAATATCTTCACTTAGAAGTTGTATTTCACATGGATGGTTTAGATATTTTTTAAAACTTTTCTTTTTTTAAATCATAATGTAAGTTCTTTTTCCTCTTACTCTCGTGGTCAGAACATTTAGTAGGGGCAGCTTTAACTACAGTATTTTATATTGTGCTGGACCTCTGTTACAGCTTCTGATCCTAGCAAGAGATTATGTATCTCCGTGCCCACCATGTGATCCTGATTCCCTTTATTTTCATGCTCTGCAATTACCTGGCCATTTTTTCTAGTTTTATTTTCTTCACTGGGTAAATGAGACTCTCATATTGATGTCATTTTCAACTGTATTTCTCATCTGTGATTTTTCCATTATCTGCAGCATGACAAAAAACATGCTTCAGTGGAGCCAAATAAGCCAGAACAGGTCTGTGGAGCATGGCTGTTTCAAACAGAAGTCTTCTGAGTGAATCATAGAAATGGTGACCAAGGAAGAGAGTCTGTTTTGTCTTTACTACAGATTTAATGTGCCATTATGCAAACTGAATTTTCAATGGACTTCAGAGATTCCAATTAGCTGTCTTGGCAATATTGTGAAGTCATTTCCATTTGCCAGTTCCTAGGTGGCCTGTACAAAGTGAGCTTGGTAATTTTGGTCCAGTTCCATGCTTCCATCCATCTTATGAAACTCCTTAACTCATCTCTTTTAATAGTCCTGCTAAGGAGGGACAGATGGTCTCGAGCACCCGCCCTGCTCAGAGATGCAGTAACTGCAACTCAAGGTTTTGAGACAATTTGGCAACTACTGGCACTGGCCATCCTGCACCTGTTGTGTAGATAAACAGAAGAGTCATTCTTCAAGGCTATCACTTTTCGTGAGCATTAGACACCTTTATTAAAGCAAAATTTATTCATGACTGCACAGATCATCAACTTACCCTCTCTGGTATGTGCCTATTCCTGTCCAATGACAGGCATGCAGCATTTACCACTGGGTATACTAAAGATTGATGAGATGTACTAAGCCACTAATGAGGCTGATAAGACACTTTGTCACGTGCCAAGATAAATGTCTCCAATTTTATCTATGTCAGCAGCCACCGTATCAGACAGCTGAGGAGTTAGACCTCACTAAATGTAGCTACTTAAAGGTACAACAGGAAATGACAGTTCCCTGCTCCCGTACCTTTGTTTGCTGACAGCAGAAATAGTTTGCAGAAAGCCCTTCCTATAGACACTTGTGTTTTGAGGTCTGTTTTATATTGTTTAAAGTATTTACTTCATGCTCTGAATCTGCATGAAAACCTCCAGAAGAATGTGTTCTGTGTAGTGATGCAGGATTAATTACCACGGTTACTAACGCTATTTTTTGTGCAATGAGACCATGTAATTCCCTGAAAGTTTTTCTTTTTTTTTTTTTACTGAGGTCTAGTAGTTACTGAAAATGGACTTTTACCACCTTCACGTAAATGCCAGGAGAATGTAGAATATTTATGATGCAAATAAATCAGTAAGGAAGTTGAAGGATGCAATGAGCCAGGAATGTCCTAGTCCCTTTAAGAATAAAACAGAACAAAATCCCTTTTTTATATAAATTTTTTTTTTTTAAAATTGTTATTTATTAATGTTCCTGTAATACTCAGGAACTGGCCAGCTGCAGATCAAGCTATGGGTGGTATGAAAAGCAAAGCAGTCAGGTTGTCAAAGCTTATCCCTTCCCTCCTGACAAACCTTAGTGGTAAAAGTGTGGAGAAGGATGGTGTTCCTCTGATGTGACTCAAACCAGCCTTAACCAAATTGAGTCCTCTGAGAAGGCTGTAAAACATGCACTTGAGTCAGGAGTAAATGTGTTGTTGGCTTCTCATTCGTTCTTTAGAGATGCTCCACAGGTCACAGTCACCTGACTGCAAAAACTCCTAAGCTGACAGAGAGGAGGCAGCAAAGCAAGCCTGTCTCAATCTCTGCTTTTTTCTACCCAAGAGCCTTAGAGATGGTCTTTGAAAGTGGCTCCCCAGGCAAAAATCCATTTCACGCCTTTCTTCATACAAGCCTTTGCAAATTTCTTTTGATACTTTGGTGGCCCAGGTGCTTTCTCTAGAAATAGATCCTTAAAAAGATAACAGGATTTTATTTTTCACTGATTACATACATTTCTTTTAGGAAAAAAATAAATCAGAATTGAAGTTAACCTGACAGACAATTAGCTGAAGTCTTGTTGGTTAATTGCTTTTGTCTCCCTCTGTTTGCTAGCAATAATATTTTTAATGTGCATTTCTGAGGCAGATTGAAGGTTCTGGCTGTAATAAAAATGAAATGACTACATACCAGTCAAGACATGAATTCATTTAATTTTATTGAAGCCAGAACCTTTGTTCCCCTTCTCACATACAAACTCACACAATGGGTTGACCTTGGGCTCTACTCTGCAGGAATATTCCCCACCCTTTACACGAGCACCCGGCCTGCTCAGGGCCTGTCCAAACATGTGTGTGCCAAGTCAACTTGTTCAGCAGGGAAATACTCAGTGTGCACAACCTTGTTTTGTTTGGGTCTATTGGATGTGGGGACCAGATTGTTGGGTTTTTTTGGTTTTTTTGTTTTTTTTTTTCTGGTTTGTGGCTCCTTGGGAATGCTAATGGCTGTCTGCTTTCCTGCTCTTGTAATATCTGTTTGCCATTTCACTGGCTCCTAAGTTGGTCATTTGGCACTCGTGACCTAACCAAAGAGATCAAAGGCTTTCAAAGGGCGGACTGCATGAATGCTTCCATCTCCATCACCAATGCCCTTATTTCCCCTGTCTCCTCCCTCACCTCAGAACTTGGTCTGTGTGGGTGTTCCAACAATGAAACAAACCTCTCAACCAAGTGTGTGAGAGCCCAGTGCTCACCTCCAGGCCACCATTAGGTTACGGTAACCTCTGTGCCATTGGATGGAAACCAGGGACAAAGTGGCCTTTGTTCCAAAGGTTGGCTGGCTTGTTTATTGTATTTCAAATGCCTGTGGGCTACTCTCCTAATATATTTCCCAGGGACAAGGTGAAGAATGGCTTCATCGTTTCTTTTATTTACAGTGCCTTCAGACATGACAAGTTTTTGTCGTCTTCTCAACACAGAATTAGGAGCACAGACATAAATCATTCAGCTCCTGGAATTGCTGCACAGCGGTCTCGTCAGGATTTATAGGAGACAGACTATATGAGATAATAATAGACTTATAAGGACACTTGCAACATGCAGGAATTCTTAAAGACTTTGTGAGGAAAAGTTTGTGCCTTTCTTAGAACCTATGGTGCAACTCTGCTGGAACCCACCGTCTCTGTTGGGTTGGCAGCTAACAATGGGATATACTCAATTTTTTGGCCTACGAAGAAAAAGAGTAACTACCCATCATGTGTTACAAATATTGGAAGGTTATAAACACCACCACAACCCAGCCTTTTCCAACAATGTGCTGGAACATGTGTTCGAAGTTAAGCATGCACTTTGATTAAGCAGGAGTGAACCAAGCCTGGATGTGAATAGATGGTTATGTAGCTACATACTCTTGCAGTATGGCTCAGTATGTGTGACGTGGATTTTTGCTAAATGAACAGCTACAGCCTTGGAAATTCAGGGTCTGTAATTAAATATGATCGTGTGTGCTGTGCTGAACTGGCATCCTAGAAAATCGAAGTCAGGCCTGGGGGGTATTGGCAAAAGGTACGAGGCACCAACTCTAGGAGTAAACGTAGGTCTCAGTTTAAGATAGTTAGGCAATGAGATAACGAAAAAATGGATCTATTAAATAAAATTCTAATACTGGGATTTAGGAACAGCCATTTAATAGAAGATCAGTGTAACTGTGAAATAGGTCTTAGTGAAGTGATGAAAGTTTCATGTCTCAAGACACTGAAAACTTGACTGAGTGGTCCACTACTAAGTGATAAGAAAGAAAACCAGGAAAGTCCAGATGAGATTTGAGTAACAAAGTATGAAAATGCAATCTTTTTCTGTTATAAAGGCTGGGACATCCATTTGTATTTAAACTGATGGGTACCCAGACAGAAGCATCATAAAATCTCCATAAATATTTTCTGAAAATGAAAATAAATCAGTGAGATGTTTCTGTGCTGACCTTATCTATATGTAGGTAGTTGGTGAACTGATGTTGGTCTTTCATTTCAGGGTTGAGTGATTATGCTGTAAAGTATTTTGAGGTTCTGTTTTTATGATATTCTGCACTGAATGGAAGTTGTACAGTGAATTGCTAATGCACCTCCTGCAACAGGATCCTAGGTTGTTTGGGGCGAACACTGAAATTTTGGACCCTGAATGTCTGTTCTTAATCAACTTTCTCTTGACTCCAGTTTTGAGTTTACCATTTGTGATTGCAAAATAAATCCCTTGGTTCTACTTTTTTTTTTTTTTTTTTTGTGTTTGTTGACAATTTTCACTGGGAACTGAGTTTTAATATTTTGGAAGGTTATAGTTGAGTCTGTATTTTGTCCACATGTAGGGCATTATGTAATGTCCTCATGATTTCAGTTGACTGACTTAATATGTTTATTAGCAAGGACTGCCCTTGAGTGAAACCCCTGGTTTAACACTGATAGTGGTAGTTCAAGTGATGGACTAGAACCATGTACATGTGTGATAAATTATCACTCAGGAGAAATGGTGTGACTTACAGAGGAGCTCTTATAGTGCTTTCTTAAAGTGCACCACTAGCTTGTTCAGGGCTTTATACCCAAATGCCTATTTACTCACTTTCCTACAGAGATGTGACTGTTGTGTGCTGCAGTATAAGGGTGAACCTAAACTGCTGCTGTGAGTTTTATTGCTTGAATTCTACTTGGTGCTTTCTCAGACATGGTTCCTCCACTTTGGGAAGACATTTCCTTCCCTGTTATGTTTCACATTGCATTCAGAATATTTATATCTCTTTGGCTATAGCTCAGTTACATATTTACAGTGAGCTTTCCTATTTACATTTACTGTGTACCTAGATGATCTGATTATGAAGAACCAGGGTCAGGAAAATACTCTGGTGAGACCTGTCAGCCACATATTAGGCAGGTCCTCTCTGTTTGGTGGCACAAATCTTCCTCCTGGAGAGTGTTTTACTGTCTGTGCAAATGCGGTTCTGTTGGGATCATCCTCACAGCCTGTGGAAAGGTACCAGGGCAGTATGTGTGGCTAGAATCACACAGCAGTTACCAGTTTTGTTAGCAAATTCCTGTATTTTTTTCCTGTCTGCTTTCAGGGAGCCTGTGTGATGGTACAACCAGTCAGTGTTACTTGCTGCCAGTGTTGGATACTATATTTGTCCGGAGAAAGTGCAGAAGAGGTGGCCTAGGGATGAAAATGCTGCATGATTTCTGTCAGTCTTTCCTGGCCGAGGATGCCTTGGGGATCAGCTGCCCTATTTCTGCTGCCATGTATCAAGGTAAATCGTTTGATGTGGACACTTTAGGTAAGGGTCATGTATAATGTATAATTTTCAATATGGTCTTGGTACGAGTGTCTTCACTGTATGAGAGTTCAGTGCCCTTGTCTGAACCGAGCTGTTGTTAGCATGCAACTGGTTCCTTTTCGAGAGACATCTGGAATTTCCTGTAGAAAGGTAGGCCAATATTTATGTAAGACAAGGAGAAGCATAAAACTCATACTGCCTGTTTGACATTTTGTGTTCTTATCTCACTCTCTTAGAACTATGTCTTTGCCCTAGACAAGGACTTACACATTTTATTTGACACCAGAGGGAAAAGAATCATAAGATGTTGTCAAGCCCACACTGCACATAATGCTCTAGTAGATCCTGCATTTGTAAGAAATTACATTTAATAAGCCAGATATCCAGGCTCTGCTCAGTCATCCAGTCACATCAGTACTTGTATTGTATTGACTGTCTTTGAACATTTGTCACTTTTAAGAGATCACAAAGTAGTTACATATCTTCTCTGTGTTCAGGTCAAAGTTCTGGTTTTGCTAGCAAAATTCACAGAAAAATACCTGTGCTCACATTATTTATAAAACTTGTTTTATTTATAAAAGCATTTTTCCCCTGATGTTGCTCTTCTCTGGTCTTTACCATCATTTTTGGGGAGATGCTTCAGTTGACTTACAACTTTACAGCCATTTCCTAACAAGTATCAATGAAATTTTGGCTGTATCTGTTCTTTCCCTTGGTTGTATTGAATGTATACAAATGTACCCCAACAGGTACTGCTGCTTCTAAATTCAGGAAGGAATAGTATTGATAATATTCCTTCTCCCAGTAATATCCATTTTTCCTTTGTCATCAGGGCTTTAGACACTATGGATGGGAAAGCTGCATATTTCATGTGTTAATACAAGCAATATATTGCAAGACTCCACTTTCGTCTCAATTAAGTTTAGCGTGAATAGTAAATAAATTTGACTTGCATCATGTTTTAATTAGGTTTTCTTTTATAAAAATACCAATACTCTAAGTTAATTTTTGAGCATATTGAAGTCACTGTCTGTTTTTAATTTCACTGGAACCGCATTCTCATACTTCGATAAATGAGTGCAACCTTTAAATCTCTCTACTGAGATCTCTGAAGCAGACAGTTTTCACCAGCCTGGTATTTAAGGTGCTATAGGGGCCTAACAGGAAGTAAAAAGCCATTTAGCAGATACCTATATTTTGGTATATATGTTACTTTCAGTAGCCTTTATTGGAATAATTAGTTTAGCTTGGATATCCTTGGACAAAATGAACATCCGTGATCTTCTCATTACTGTAAGGCAAATGTTTGCATACCAGAATTGGGGTTTTGTTTTGACATCCCATTGTTAAACTCAACTGAATGTTGAAGATAAATTACCCATTCTGTAGTATGATGAACTACAGTGGACCGAGTATGACAAAAATTTTGTTGTACGCAGATTGCTAACTTAGTGCAGTTGATGGAACTGATAGAATGGTGGTTAAGGAAAGTTTAAAAATCCCCCTTAAATTTTTTGAACTGTTTGTTCTACAACAGGACATCTGGAGATGCTGCAGACATCCTAAGGAAACCACTAAATAGGACATATTCCAGTTTGATAACATAAGCAAACCTAAATCTGATTATTTATCCAAATTATATTGATGATCAGCGCTCAGTAAGTCATTCAAGTCCTGTATTTCTGCACTCACAAGGAAATAATCTAGACTGAAGCAGATGGACAGGATTCACCCTTGCCTGTTCAGGCCATTCCACATTAGACTTTTACTAAAAGCCTCAGCTAAAACATAAAGGAGGAAGATGAGAAGAGAGAAGAAAAGATTTCCAAAAGAACTAAGGAAAGTAGGTCTGAGACAATTTCTGGTATAGAACACACTCTCTCTTCCCCTGTACTTTTCACTCATTCCTACTTCTACCCCTTGGTTTCTCCTATTCAGTTTGCCAGAAATTCCTGCAGTCTTATCCCGAGGAGCAGAAGCGACTGTGGGAGGTGGAAGCACCAGGAGATTGGAGCCAGCGAGTGAATATCTGGTTAAAAATTCAGATGGAGTCATCTGCTTCAGGGAGTGAGTTAAAACAAACAGTTGTGAACTTGGCCATGGTAGTTACAGTTCTGTAAAGATAAGAAATGTAATCAGGGGTTAGGTGGTGATCATGGAGAGGTGGTGTCTCTTTGTTTGCACATGGAGAAACTATTGAGTGTGCAGTCCAACTCTCATCCTTTCACAGTAAACAGGACAATTCTTAGAAATTATGAGGTAATGAAAAGGAACTGCAGAGCATCTGAGAGGTGCTGAACAAAGCACAGTCTTGGCATAAAGTGGCTGTAACTCCCATTGCAGTGCATTTAGAGCAGGGTAAAAGCCCAAAAAATTCCTATTGCACAACACAGTTATAGACAGGGTTATAGACAGGGGTTTGTTTCTCTGAAATTGTTGCAAAGAAGAAATATGTATGGCCAATGGGCAATGTGTTTAATTACCTTCAATTGCTGCCAATATCATTCTTGGATGGAAGTGCAAACATTCTCATTATGGCTTTTGGAAGATTCCAAGTCCTGTCCTACAGGGGAAATCCTTCTTGCTGGGAGCGTTTTCTGCCTACTTCACAAAAGATAGTGGCAGAGTAGAGAAACCTTTTGACAGTTCCTATGTGGGTCTTGTTGATAGAATCTGTTGAGCTGGCTGGAGGATCCAGACAGGCCCCTGTGCTGCATGCACACTGACTGTGGTAAGCACTAGGTTCCAAAAGAAGGGCATACACTCTCTCTTCCTGGAAGTGCAGCAAGGAGTGCTCCAGAGCAAATTGCTCCCATGCCTTCCCACATCCATCCTGCTTTGTGTTGGCTCAGGGACCTTCCGTTGAGACACTGCATTTCGTCTTGACTGCAGCACCCACAGGAGAGTTCGGTCACACTTTAGCCCTAGGCTGGGTTCCTCTGAAGCCATTATATCTATGTTCCTCATGCTTTAAATCACCAAAACCTGGTGTTGCTCTTTCCTTTTATCCATCCTGCTAAGTGACGTTTATTAATGGCAACTGAAGAGAACTGTGATCAGATCAAAACCAGCACATCCTGGAGGCGAGTATATCTTCTTTTTTCATTCTTCTTTTTGCCATCTTCTGCAGAAACAAACAGACAAAGAGAAATGACCCAAAACATAGGTGTATATTATTCCACTAGAGTGACTGTCAGTAAAAAAGACGTGTGAGGCCGGGGAACTGCTTTGGCCAGTGCTGCAAGGAAATGAGATACCTCATATCTATAAAAAGGGGAAGGAGGAAAAGTATAAACCAGACATGGGGTGTCTGTACGTGCTTATATTTATTTGTGAGGATTGTGAATTGCAATGTCATCTTTATAGCGGAAGGGAGCAGGAGCAAGTGAATTTGGCACTAAAATATATAATAAAAGTCAGCTTTCTAAGCTGTGTTCTCCCCTCTGCTGCACAGCTCACTGGGCATCACTCTTTACACTAATTGTGCTAAACAGGCTTTATTTAACCCATCTTCAGTGGAAAATCAGCCCGCTATAAAACTAGTATTTAAAAGTGTGTATTATATTTGTTATATCTGTTTCACATATGCAATCTGCTTCTTGTGCTTGTATTATCCCAGTACTGTGCACATTAGGTACCCAGGGAAATACCAAGGAGGATACAGGGCAGATAACACCTGCTGAAACTAGGGAAGAGTTTCGCTGGTTCTGCTTTATCCTAAAGGCAGCCTTACTCCTGCAGTCTGATAGCCAGGGAGGAGATAGCAACAGAGTTTTCCAAGGCTTTGTGTTATCTGTTAATGGTAGATAAAGCAGAAGCATCTTCCTGAGTGAAGGAATCCTTTATCACCTTACCCAGTCTGTGCTTACCATGCACATAAAGAGAAGCTTCTGTGCCCAGAGTCATCATGTAGGGACACAGAGAGGAAAATGATGTGAGTGGAATCCACTGGAGATTCATGTTTATGTGTTCCATAAGTGCACAGTCATCCAGATCTTGTGCAAGTGTGCAGAGGACACCAGGACCTGTTGCAGTAGGACAAGGGATAATGATTTTAAAGTAAATGAGGGTAGATTAAGGCTAAGTATATGGAAGAAATTCTTTACAATGAGGGTGGGCAGGCCCTGGCACAGGTCGCCCAGAGAAGCTGTGGCCACCCCATCCCTGGCAGTGTTCAAGGCCAGGTTGGATGGGGCTTGGAGCAACCTGGTGTTGTTGAAGATGTCCCTGCTCCTTGCTGGGAATTGGATTAGATGTCCTTTAAAGGTCCCTTCCAGTCCAAACTATTCTATGATTCCATGATTCTATCTTTAGGGGCTCACTTGGGAACAAGGACTTCATTCCTACTTGCTCTGTTATGCAGAAAGCAAAACACGATGTAATTCAATATTGTCAGCTCCAATCTGGATCTATGGCAACAACTGTGAAAATAGACAAGTCTTATTCTGCTTTGATTTCTTAGATTCCTGTTGACATTTGCAATGCTGTGTTTTGGAACAAAATTACTGAGAAGAAAAATTGAATATTTTGCTCATATTACTTTTTTTTTCTGCACCAGTACTCAGGATTGAATACTCTTAATGTTCTTGTAAGAATTCTACAGTCATAGATATTCCAAAACAGGTTTCTATAACCCTGAGGTCAGAATTTTAAATTTTGCAAGGTTCTGTGGCTGCATCTAGTGGCAGTTCATGTAAACTGCAGCACTCTGTTTACTGCAGCTGATACTTCAGTTTGGATGTGCTCAGGTACACAGGCACATATACACACACATTTTTGTCTGCACATCTACATATATCTATAAAAATAAAGCTTTCTAGCATGTTGTCACACATAGCTGCAATCATTCATTCAGAGTGAATTCTTATTGTTTGAAAAATGTAGAGATTTAGTTGCAGCAAATAGTCCCAGTAACAGCAACGGTGACATTTCTGGGGCTGATTGGAGGAACAGAAACCGTTTCCCAGGGTTTGGTTGTGATTGCTAAGTCTGTGAACTGAGCTGTTCTGAAGTACTTCAGTCACATGCATGAAGCATATAAATGTGAAACTTGTGCAAAAATAAGCAGACTGAGAAGAATTAAAATCAATTTAAAGTGATTGCTTATAATCCTTTATCTGAATTGGTCAAAGTACCTGCGTTTTTCTGAAAGGGAGGAAGGGATATGGTTTTCCAGGTGTGAGAGATGAATGGGTTATCTATTTAGCAGAACTTTCACGCTAAGAGACATTTTGTTTCTAGTATAGTTGTTCACCTGGTTAATTAACAAAAGTAAGGCAAGAGGGGTTGAAGGTGGCATTCAGGTGGCTTTTTCTGGTGTGTTTTTTAAGTGGAAATAGCCATAGAACTCTGCTAATGTTTTTTCCATTTAAATCTCTTTCTGCTGCAACATATTCACCCCATTTCTCCAGAGACTGCCGTGGGCTCTTATATAGAGAATACTCCAGCCAGTAAACCCAGGCAATCAGATGTGGACCAGATGAATAAGGTACAGTGACTAATTTACTATTTTATGGCTTAGTTTTTAATTGGTGGCCTTTTCCCTTTTTAGTGAAGTAGTGAGGTTTAAATATGAGAGACTATCACAGACAACTATGGTTGTTTTTTACTACTGACCCATAGGTCAATGTAGGTAATCACAGCTATGTATTTTATATATACACGTGCATATGATTGATACCTATAGCTAATTTATATGGCTGTAATAGTTTGAGGGGATAAAGACTACAGAATAGTTTTCACTAAATGTTTCAGTTTCATCCTTTCTGAGATAAGGGAGCTGTAACCAAGCTGGTATTCAGTGAATTCCAAGGTCTGTTTATGGAATGGCTTTCTGAATTTCATTGTGGTTCTTCCTGTGCAGGCACCTTTAGAATGAGTAGGCCAAACTCTTTATGGTCCTAATTATTTTCTCCCACTACTGAGCTGTTGATCTGACTGTGCTTAGCTTTTGCAGGGCCAAGGCCTGAAAGAGGCAATGAGGTTTGAATGAAGCCTCAGCCTAGGAAGGGGTACACATATCTGAGAAAACAAATCACAGCAATGAAGCTTTTTCAAGTAATAAAGAAAAAGGAGAGATGAGTGGAAGCAAAACAAAGAGCTGTAGGGGTTGTTTCCCCAGCACATTTTGGTTGCCACACAATTAAATCAGTTTGTTTTCTTCAGACATGTGTCTCCCGGGGGAGCTGTGACAGCCCTGGCCCCTGTGGTGCACGGTCTTGTGTTATGTGCTGTGGTCATGGCTTCAGAGCCCACCCAGCCAGATCAAGGCTTCACGTGCTCCCAGTTTTCTTTATGCTGACACTTCTGGGCAGGCAGGCAGAGCAGCAGGAGTTAAGCTGCTCTATACACACAGTGCAGCTGAGTTTCTTGCCTTGCATGTTCATGGCGGGCTTGGTCGACAGAGGCATTTTATATTGGGATCAAGTCACTGGTTATCTTGTTTGTGTATTATTTAGTGTTCCTTCTGTGTTGGTTCTAATTTCAGGGTGTTGAATTCTTTCCTGGTGCTGGGAAAGGGGCAGGAGATGCCACAGAGAAAAAAGATGACACAGCAGCAGCAGGGACTCTAAACCCACAAGATCCTGAAGAGGACTTGGAACAAGGTACAGGCAATGCTCGGCAACACAAAGGACTCAGAAAAAGAGCAGGCTCTGGGGACTTAGTTGGAGACAAGACCACCAAACAATTTAGAACTACACCATAATTGCTCTTTCAGAAATCAGCAGAATTCAGTATGGTCTTCAAAATTGTAATTGACTATTCTTAATTTATAACACTGCAGAAATTTCTTCAGGTAAGATGTAATTTTTTTGCAACACATGTTCTCCATTTTATGTTTTGTTTTAAATAAAGGCTTTTGTTTACCAAACGTCCTTTTCTTTTTCTTCTCACTAAGTAATTAAGTAGTAGTTGAGCCCAGTTATTTCCCCGCTCTGAAAAGATTTTATTGGATTGCATGAGGTGTCCAAAAGGGAATAATTGGAGGGCTTGTAGGTACTGATGTAAAAAGATATTTCTATGGAAACCACGTCCTGCATTATGGAAGAGAGATACCACAACACACGTTGGTATCAGAATGACAGTTGTAACCTTCCTTTCAGAGTGAACAACTGATCTTGAATTGCTTTCATTTGAGCTTTTCTAGCAGAAAAATCTGCCTTAAACCCTGTGGTGGACAGGATGGCACACAAAGGCCATTCATGCAGCAAAAGTTTGGTGCAGAGAAGAAGAGTAAAGAGAGCTACAGGCATTAAACTGCATTCCAGTTCAGGCACTGTTACAATGCTGTGTGTAAGTTCAGGGTGTAGAACTGTGTGGAGATTGCATATTGCATGTTTTATTTCGTGTAGGCTCTTTCCCAATGTTTTGCATTTAATTAACTTGGAAATATAACATATTTCACTGGATTACTCATGTTGTGGCTTTGTAAAGAAATTTTGTTCTTTTACCACAAGCTGGTTCTGTATTAGAACATTTCATTTTTTTTGTAGTGGGGACTTTCTAAAGCTTGAATGTTGTGTTAATGATTACAGGTGAAAATTTTAAGGATCAGATCTTTAGTGCAGTGGCAGAAAAAGCTTTTCAAAGAGTTGGCTCAGTGGTGAACAGCAGTAGGGGCTGGATGAATCTGCATAAATCCAGCAGGCTGTAATTCTTAAGTGGATGCCTTGGAACAAGGAGAAGTAGGTGTTTCTTTCCAGATACTAATCCAGCATTTCCAGGGAGACAGTTCTGTAGGCAGGCATTGTGGGTACAGTGTAGGGATGTATATTTTTCCCCCCTGTACAGCAGAATTGCTCACACAGCCCCATCACCCTGTTTTGGGTTAAGGTCGTGATTTAATGCAGCATTTATTCCTGTATCCAAGTAACTCCTTCCCTGTTGAGCTGCTCTGTAAACCATATGCCTGAGACACATCAAAATCAGACCTTCCTAGGCATCTCTTAAAAAAAATAAATTAAAAAACCCTGCTATAATTGGAGCTTGCAAGTTTTTGCCAAGAGAATTAAAACACTGGATCGTGTGCCAGCCTTAATCACGTTGCTATGGTTCTCTTGTCTCAAAGAAAGTGCATTTAGGACTAACTTTATAATCTTCAGATTGTTGAAAAGTCACAAAGAGTGTGCTATGAAGACCACTAGAAACTCCATGTTCTCCTGTGCAGCAGCCTCTATTCTTGCTCAGTGTATGGTTAAATACATACCTTCTTGAAAAAAGTAAATAAAAAAGAGATATTGTGAAGACTTGCAATACCAGTTGCTCCTAAATATGATAGAAAATCATTGCATCTCTGCTCATGGAAGCTGATTCTGAGGTTGCAGTAGCCTGGCAAACTGGCTTCATGTCTAGTTTGCCCATTATACTGTGATGTCAGGGTAAGTTAAACTGGAATTGTTCTAGCAAGTGAGGAGCATTAAGAAATTTATTCTGAATTAAGTCTTTGAACAAAATTTTATCTAAGAAGGCCCCAGGAAATGCTATATGAATTTCTATTAGAGTAAAGGAGATGGATAAGGTACTGAGTGTGGAATGGGCAAACAACTAATGAGATTCAATTCATTCTGTATCTGGAGATACTTTTATTTAGAGGAAAAAACCCCATGAATTTTTCAAAATCCCCAAACTGAATTTCTGTTTCACCTGTTAACCAGTGATCCACAGCCTGTGTCAGCAACCACTTTACTGGCTTTTCTCACAGAAAAGTAGCTTTTTTCCTCTGTGTGTGAATTGTCTTTCTTGAGTTTGTTTAGCTTTTAGTTTTCAAAGTATCTCTTTTTCCTCAAAAGTCTCATGGTGGCAACTGGGCCTCCTACAGGAGTAACCAAAGGTGCATTTGCTGAGGTGGTGTTGGCTGGTGCTTGGTGCTCCCTAACCAAACAAAGTGATCACGTTGTCCTTCTAATCAAAACTTGTGACAATTTAGAGTCAGGAATTCTGAGGTTCTACCTAACTGAACTAAAGCCCTGGGCTACAGGTTGCAGGATGACACAGGCTTTTGTTCCATGTTAGTTCAGAAATGCTGACTTACAGAATAATTATTCTGAATGTTGATTTTATTTCCTTTTTTTTTTTTTTCTGTAATATTCGTGCTTTAAGGTATCTGATTAATTCAGAAGCTTGGACTTGCAACTCTTCTGGGCAGTCTGAAGCTGTTCTTAGTGAGATCACAGGAATCCTAGGAGTGTCTGAAGCAGAAGCAGATCCAGTATTTTCACTGTCTTAATAGAACAGAATAGAAAAAATGCACCCAACAGCAGAAGCATCTTTTTCCTCTCAGTGGAAGTTGTTTTATTTAAAAGAAATCTGCATTTACTCAAGGACAGGGTGGTTTCAGAGTGCTGAAAAAGTTGGCAAAGGCTTGAAAGAGCATTCCAGTTTTTGGAGTTAACTTTTCAAAGCCTTGGATCAATTTCTTGCTGAATCTCCACTGTGGATGTGGCGTGACACGGTTGTGTTTCTGCTTAAGAGACGAGGAGGTGAGTGTGTGTGTGTGCATATGTGTGAGAGAGAGAGAGGTGGCTGATCTGCTGAGAGGGAATTTGTACCTGTAGTTCTTATCAGCAGAGACAAACTTAAGTCTGGTCTGCTAGTAAGATGTTAGACATCCAGATTAGTGTTAGCAGCGATCCAGTGGGTGTGTGCCAACTGAATAAAGCATTGGATTCGCTCTCAGGACAAGTAAACATATGGATTTTAAGGCTAGAAATTTCATTAAGTTAATCTGTCATAATGCTTCACATAATGTAAGCCAGACAATTTCATGCATGGTCGCCGCATCAAAAAAATCATTGGTTTTGGTTGGAACAACCCGCTTTTTGGAAGGATTGTTTTGATTTGGCAGTTTTGATTTTCAGATGTTGGGCAGTGGGAAATCTGCCACGTTCGTTGGCAAGTTGTTCTAAAGTTTTGTCTTTTCAAGTGCATCCAGTTTCTTTAGTCTGCATTAATTTTGTTTTAGTCTCCTGTGATGGATTTTGCTTTTCAGTGTAACGCTGGGCTGTGGCTCTGGTGCTGTCAGGATCCTTTCAGTGTGGGGATGGAGACCTTGTTGTCCGTCACGACACCAGCGCACAGCTCTGGTTTTTGGATTTGCCTCTGTGAGACAGGTTTTCCTGACCTTGCTTCACTCTCCTTGTTCCAAAGATAGATTTTCAATTTTTCAAACTCCTGAACATCATCAGAGAGCCTTTTCTGGTTCCACTGAGCGTTGCAGAGCTGCTGTGACCTGCGGTTGTAAATCACCGGGGGATTCTTTCGTGCTTGTGGCTGTCCTAGTGGTGACCGTGCACTGTAAAACTTCAACTTAGTTAAGAGTTACCTGTTAGAAAGTGTTGTCTGTGATGGCTGCACTGAAAACGCAGCCGATCCTGTGTCACCTGTCTCAGTACCACGAGATGGCACCATTACACAGCGTAACTTTGTCATCACCTCTTGGGGGCTTCAGACCCTGCCCAGGGTTTAAACGCATCACTGGTTGGCCTGACTTCTTCAGGTGGAGGATGGGGGTGTGGTAAAGCTTGTCTTGTGTTTGTCATTGAGGCTCATTTGTCTGTGGAGTTTGTCTCCAGTGGGGCCCAGGTTGATATTTTCAAGTATTTGTGAAGCCAAAGAGAAGTCAGAGTAGCACAAAACACAAATTGCATCCAGACTGTGCCCCTCCGTACTGTTGTCTCATCAGGAACACTGGGTGGGACTTTCCATGTTGTATTTTACGGTTTCCCAGCAGATGATTCTGTCTCTGCTATTCAACAGATAACTTGAACATCTAATTTTTCATTTCTGTCCCTTCTCTAACACACTTTGCATCAGAGAACTATTGAGCACTTCCTTTGATTTTTTTTTTTCATATAATAGCAGCTGCCATGTAATATACTGGTAATATTCTCAGCATTAGAAAAGAAAGGATGGTCTGTATTTGCCCTAAAGGTTAAGTTTTCTTTCTTTGCTACCATTTCCTTTGTAACCATTTCAAAGGAAAGGAGAGCAGTTAAGCAGATGATTTAATTTAAATTTTATTTTTAATTTTTTGGAAATGTTTACTGTTTAGTTAAATTGATAAAATAAAACTCTAGTACAGAGATAAAACTGTAGTTAAAGACAGCTCTCCATCCTAATCAAAGTTGGTAGTACAAACATTTCAGAGCAAGATGTTCTGTGTTTTTTCACTTGCTATAGGAAAGCCCAGTGCTAACTCTGGTTTTGGGGTGATTTCCCAGTCCTCCAGGCCTGCAGTATTGCTCCATGAGTCCTGTGGCATGATACACCTCTTTGCTAAGTGGTAGGAGCCCTGTCCAACTCTGAGTTTATCACATCAGTAACTTGGGCCAATATCCCTCCCGTTGTGTGATGACATTAATGTATTATGGGATCTGCTGGTACACTCCTGGAATTCTCTTGAAGTCACCTTCTTGAAATTTCTGGTGCCTTCTTTCTGCTGTGGTTTTTGTGCACAATTTTTAGAGGTTTGGGAATAGAAATTAAATGCTAAATAACCACTTTTGACTTGTATTACTCGTTTCTGAGTGATCCAGAAGCCTACCTACCAAGTAGGTGCCAAAGTAGAAAAGAATCAGGAATGTTCAAATCTACATGTTAGTGTCCTTTCCTGTGGGTGAAGAAAGGAGGGAACGGTCTAAAATTCAGCTATCTGGATCCTTCTTAACATTTGCGTATTAAGGATGTTGCAGAAAAAGAGGAAATTACTGTGTCCAAATAGAATTTCTGCCTTGCCAAATTTATTGCTCAACTGCATAAACAAAGAATGCATCCAGCTGTAGTTTGTGGTTTGGTATTGACCTAGGCCTTCATTTATGTATTTGTTGTTACAGATGAGAATGCAATAAAATATTAGTACATGGGAGACAAAATTAGGAGTTTGTAATTAGCCAGCTTTGCAATTTCTTTCCTCTTGCTGTCCAACTTGATGGTGAAGTCTCAGTTTAATCTCCTGTATTTGCCCTACGCTTTATCCTTGATTTATTGAATTTTTCTGTCTTGAAGGTTGTTGGGGTTTTTTTTCCAGTGGTGTTTTTTAAGAGATCTTTTTGGTTTTAATTTAAACTGAAGGCTCCATTTTTGGAAGATCAATGAATTCCATCTGGAAGAATTCTTTTCTCCCAGCCACCTGACACTTAGATGAAGTTGAACTTTCTTTTTAATTCTCAGGGAGGAGATCAGAGGTTGCATTCACATGATGAGCGCATTTGGGATGTCAGTATTCGTCCACCAACATTGGATTTGTAAATTAATAGCTCAGCCTCTCTGGACTGTGGAATGTTAAAGGTCAGTGACCATGAGAGGAGAAACACTTCAGAGCTCTGTGTGCCCTCTGGCCAACACAGTGGCCTTGGCTTAATGGCATTAATTTCAGGCTGCTTTTAAAAGATACAGATGTGCAGCATACCTTCAATCCTCCTACCTGGAACCAGTAATTCCATCCCAGCTTGCTGCAGGGAGCAGGGAGCAGGGAGCAGGGAGAAGAGAAGAGGAGAGAAGAGGAGAGGAGAGGAGAGGAGAGGAGAGGAGAGGAGAGGAGAGGAGAGAAGAG
>JAWWEU010000017.1:4213481-4257673 GCA_035583155.1 Acropternis orthonyx
GAGAGGAGAGGAGAGGAGAGGAGAGGAGAGGAGAGGAGAGGAGAGGAGAGGAGAGGAGAGGAGAGGAGAGGAGGAGAGAAGAGAAGAGAAGAGGAGAGGAGAGGAGAGGAGAGAAGAGAAGAGGAGAGAAGAGGAGAGAAGAGAAGAGGAGAAGAACCCTTCCTAAAAGGATTAGTTCCACTGACTAATTTTCTGACTTTCTCCTTGCTTGGCATGTCCCCTCTCCTCCAAGCCTTTGATAAGTATCTTAACTAAGATGCATTTTGGTAAATGCTGTCTTCAAGCCACATGATATAAAAGAGCCTTCTGATTCCCCCGCCCTCTCCAGATCTTGGGGCTGGTTCAGTCTTTTTTAAAGCTATTTCACTTGTGCTGCATGCAGAGCCCATCTGCTGTAATACAGACTGAAATGCTGCTTTTATCCTTGTTTGCGTAGAAGGTTGGTGGGTAAATCAGTTGGAGTGAAAGACGCATTGTCCCTCTTTGCTCTATGTCACAAGCACAAATATCTTCCTTTTAAAGTGTCTCTTGGTAGAAGCCAAAGCCTTTGGCACAAGCCACCTCTGCTAGTTTGACCTCTTTTGTGCATCTGGGATGGAGGAGCAGCTCTGAGAAGCACAGAACAAAACCAGCAAAATAGCAAGAGAAAAGGTCAAGAAGGGGTCTTGCTCCCTGTAGACATCAGAAGTTTCTGCAAGATGATATTTAGCATGTCCTGCCTGAACAGTTAAGGCATCAAAGACACGAGCACTTCGATAGGTAATATCCTCGTGAGTTGTCAAATAGATTGCAAAGCACGTTGCTCTGCCATGCTGGGGGTGGGAGGGAGGGACCTTAGGTCTTTCTACTCATTGAGGTAACTGAGACTGGGAGCTTCAGAGAGCCTTTGCTTCCACAGATGGATATTCCATGCTGTGCTCTGTCCTTGCCTGGCTTTTGACTTACAGGCCTAAGCTCACAGAGTGGTGCTGTGGCCCTACAGGGGAAGGGGAAGGCAGGTTTCTACCAAAGACAGAGCTGACATCAGTTCCAAGTAATAGAAGTGCTTGATTTTTGCCTCTGTATTTCTGCCTGGTTGCAGCCTTCAGTGACTTGTTCTCAGGCCAGCCGGTCTCTTTGATGCAGCGTCATTACAGTGACAGAGATGATTCCCTGTGCCTTCCCGTTCCAGCAGCGAGATGTGAAGGGGAGCTAACACATACTTGGATAATTCACCTCTCAACATAGCAGAGTCAGGACAACCAATATTGCCTGTCTAGCCAAGGGAAAAAGCCACTGGTGTTAGAAATCCAGGAAGCAGACAGTATCCTGCTGCCTAGGACCCAGAAATGCAGGGAAATACAACCCTGACAGCTTTGGTACTGGGTTATTCCCTGTACTTGTGGCAGTGCATTGGTGGAACTCTGATCAGAAAGAATCATCTCTGCCAAATCCCGTGGTTGAACCCCTGCCCAGGACAATAAGCTTATATGATGATGGCATGGGCTGTGTTCTTCACTGTTGGTACAGATTTTTCACAGTCCCCTGGTTTCATCTGCGATTTGTGATGCACAGGCCCAGTTCTGCTTCTCCCCTCTCGTATCCTGTGCAGGAGCAGCTTGGAGCCTCAGAGCAGTCTGCTCTGCCTCACAAAACCCTGCCAGCATCTGCATCGATTCAGAATGACTTTCCTGGGATTCACTTGTCCTTACTCAAAAATAAACATGAACTGACAGGTTTTAGATATAATACCTGAAAAGAGGAAAGAAAACAAGCAAGCACAGAAGAGAGCTCAGTTGACAGAGGAGCACATGATGCAGTGCCAGTGTGGTTGAACTCTTTTCCCGAACACCAGAACTCACCTGGGGTGAAACTCACTGTGGGGCTGCTTTCTGATGCTGGCCTTGTTCGTTCAATAACCATATTGGAGTGCATCAGTCCTGACTTCTTGATCACAGCCTCTGGGTACTTTGAGCCCCACTGTGTCCTGACAGTGGATATTCCTGGGAGCCAGTATCCCACACCGTGTGCCGCTGCCGAGGGAGCAGTTTGAACCCAGGGGTGCTCAGGCTATAGTTAGTGGCCAACTGATAGATAGCATCACTTGTTGGGAAATACCGGCTGAATCTGTGGCTTCTGGTGCTGAAGAGTGAGGGAAAATTAGCCAGGATGTATTTTGGGCTTTATTGAATTCCTTTAAAGCTTTCCAAGTCATTTGCAAAGGCATGGATGAGAGCTTTAGCAAGATGGTAGGTTAAGGATGAGAATGAGACTGTTGACTTGGAGAAAGGGGGGTGAGGAATTAAAGCTCCTTTGTGGAAGTAAGTCTCTTTCTTCATCCAACTGTAGTTCTGACCTTCCTAATTAATGTTGTTGTTTTTCTTCTTACTGCAGTGCAAGCTGTCTCAGACTGACCTGTTGGTTCACAAGATAAAAGGGGTTAACTCATCAGAATGGAGATCCCCTCTACTGGCTTATCCAAATCTTTACTAAAAGTGTGATACCCACGAACACAAATAGAACAACACATCTAAGAATTATGTATCTGGGAGTTTAAAGGAGGGGGGTGAAAAAAGGAAGGAAGTCCGTGTTGCTTTGAGGTTATTTTAAAAACTGAATCTGAATAGGTCAATACCCCTTAAGCTTTTTGGTCTTTAATTCTCTTAATGGTATGGCAGAAATCATTAATTGTATTATTAAAAAAGCTTTGAAGACTGTATTAATGTAATGTGACCTCGGAACAGTCAAGATCACATTTTCATTATGATTAAAAGATTCCTTGTCCTGAAACATTGATCTCATCTCCGGCTGGCTGCGTCAGCTAGAGAGGGGCTGCCTGCCTGACAGGGCAGTAGATGGCAATATTGCATTTCATTCTGCAGCTGCTCTGTGAGAAATGCTCACCTCAGAAAGGGGCCATGAACTTTTCCCCTCGGCTTCCAAGAGCAGGTTTGCACTTACAGGCTGTATTAAATATCCCAGAAGCTGAATAATTCGAAATTCCATTTTGAATCTGAATTTCTTCAGTGACTGGTGTCAAGTGCCCAAGTTACAAACTGCAGCACCCAAACAGGTCTGATCCTGCATGTCAGCTCTGAGAATGGGCATTTATTTATGTGTTACAGACCATCAGCATTGTCTTGTGGCAGGGATTCAATGAGGCAGTACATGACCCCTGGAAGTCCCATGTCCTGCTTGCCTGCTGTGGTTTGTTTAGGTTTTTGGTGAATTCTCTTCCTTTCTGGTGAGTTTTCCACCTTTTCAGTGAATTTTTTACCTTTGCACCAAGGGAGTGAAAGCTATATCAACTCGTTTAGTTCATCCCATGATTGGGGAAGGTCAGAAGGGTGTGTAGCCAAGATGTTGCCTTCCTTTGCACTGTGATATTTGGACAGAGCTTGCCGAGGATGAGAAGAGACACTTAGCAAAGAGCCAGGATTCAGGAAGGTGTGTGTTCCGTGGCTGTGCTGTGCCCTGATGTGCTGTGCTGCTGAGTAGGCGGACAAGGATTTCAGAACTCAGGTGACTCCTGGGGTCAGGGATTTATGGAAATGAAATATGCTGTGGCAGCTCGAAGATACAGTGTATGTAAAGTGCTACCCCTTCCCTGTCCTGTGGGCACATGCCAAGTGTCTCCACAGTTCTGTGAGGTACCAAGGTAATTGCCTTAAACCCCCTCACCCCGCAGGGTGTTGCAGGATGGTGTTGCACACACTAAGTGATGGGAAGCAGAGGGGTGTTCTGGCTGGTGTTAAAGCTTCAGTGCTGCTGACTTTTCTATAAATAACTGCTGTCTGCTGTAATTGGTCATATCACAGTCCATGGTGATCTTTTGTATTATTGCTGTCTGCTGGAAAACTCCCGGAGGCGTAAAATAGACACCAGGAAGTTCCTGCACCCAGCACTGTGTTTCCCCATGCGGCACAACAGGCTAGAACAGAATTAGTGTTTATCTGGAGCTGATGGAGGATTTTCTGCAGCAGGAAGGGTGGAAAAAAAGGAGAGATTGCGCCTCTAAAATGATAGCAGCAGGCCATCTCTCCTGCAGGATATTGCTGGGTCTGTTGGAAAGAGAAAATCTTCGTAGGGTTTCTAGTGTGGAACTGAATGGGTATTATTATTGGTCTCTGACTTATGGGTGTTTTTCAGCTCACCATAAAATAACAGTGTCTTGCAAGAGATTGAAAACTAGAGAAAAATGTCAGTAGTTGACTTGTGTATGGTGTGTGTATGTTTAAAATGTGTGGTGTTTTCTGTCCTGAAGGATTCAGAACCCTTCACAGACCATGAATGCTGAATGCTCTGTGTGCCACCCCACTTAAATACAGCCACCTGTATTTGATGTGAAGCACAACATTGAGGTGAAGCTTCCCAGCATCTGGAATTGATGTTTTTATTAAGGGAGGGCAGAAAAGCACTGGACTGAGATGTTCAGGAAAGGATTTGAGTGGAAAGGGCTGAATTGCCAGGCTTGGCTCAGCAGTGAGTGAGGAACAGCGAGTGGCTCTAAGGCCACCAGGTGAGTGTGAGTTGTGTGTCCCCCACACTTGTTTAATTTCTACCTCTGCCTTCAGCTGCATTTGCCCCTCCACAACAGTGTGGTACCCTGCATGCATTACAGAATTCATGCTTCACTGGCCCAATAAAAACTTCGCTCATGTCGACAAAGAATTTATTAAAACTGAAATCTTTCCAGCATTACACAGAAGCTGGCACAGAGAACAGCACTGTGGAGGCACTTGTCAACAGCCTCTCAATTGACTTCTGCTGACTGATATTTCAAGATTAGATGCTATTGTAGGGCATTTAATGTAAGAAATTGCTGGGGGGTCTTAGCTTCTGTCCTGGTCATTTGCTATTGGTGGGAACTCTTTGGTTGCAGCAGCTAGGTTCTTTGTGAGGTGGAAGAAGCATTGAAAGTCCACATAATTTTGAGTCAGAAATATCTTTTCCTTCAAGATATGCCAAGAAAGTGTCAAAGTGACAGAAGCAGGGTGAAAAGTCTACAGGGAAGAGAACAGCAGGATGCCTTCTGTGGCCTCAGACAGCCCCACCAAGTGCTTCCTGGGGTCTGACTTGGAAGCAAGCTGTGTTGGTTGGTGTAAGAAGGCAGATACTGTACGAAATCCATTGCTCACTGATGGAAAGGTCTCAGCTATTCTGGCATGGATCTGCTCATCCAGGAAGGAGTGTCCCTGCCAGGATTAGGCAGGGTGCCCAGTTGTAGTAGGACTTTGCTCTGGATACTGAAGTCTCCAAAGCACTGAGAAATCTGGCCCTTGTGCACCCCAGTAACATCAGACTAGGCTGGGACCTACACCTGCTGATCTCCAGCCTTGGTGTCAGTGCTGCTGTGTGACCGTGGCAGAGCCATATTCAGACCACCTGATCGTGTCAAACTTCCCTTGGTTTCCCATCTTCCAGCCAGGATCCCTTAATTCCACAGTGAGTGCTCTCAGTTGTGCACTGTGCTCATGAAGTGACATGCCTGCTTTACCTCAGCTGCATCATAACCAGCCTGCATGGCCTGTGTGTACAAGCTGGTCTTAAAATATTGCAACAAGAATTTAATGCCTAAAAAACCAAACAAACTAGAAAAATTACAGAGGTAGTTGGCAGTTGATAGAATACTCTGGAGGAACAGGAGAAAAAACAGTAGTAGTATCTGAAAATCCAGGGAATTTCAGATTGTGCCTCATTCAAGCAGTCCTTTTTCCTTCGGATGATTAGTTCTCACTATAAGGAACTAAATTCAGGAGAGAAGGGGAGGTTCAGCTCCTGCGATTGCTGGTATGGAGTTAGGTTTTTTTGTTTCACAAAGAGTTATTTTTCTTTGCTCTAGTCCTCAAGTTCCAGGAGAAAAAAAATGAGCAAACCCCTCTGACACCAGTTTTCACCCTGACAGTAATTTGAGTAGAAACAGCTTTGCTGGCAAATAAATAAATAAATAAATAAATATTATATGAAAAGCTTTGGCTGGAGCTGCCATGTTCATTCTTGTTTCTAAAGCCCCCACAGGCCATGTCACATATGTGGGTCACGGGGTCTATCGATTATGTGTCAGACCCTTAGGTGTCAGTAATCAATAACACTAACCTGCAGAAAATGCAGCAGAGGTTTGCTAAACCAACTCTTCACACTGTTCTTTTTCTTGTCTCTGGGTTTTCTGTGCCTCGCTAACAATAACAGAATTCATACCAGCAAAGGCAGGGCAGACAAAAACCTCATTTGGCTGCCAACTCATTTACTCTCCGTTTCCATCTGATTCTGCCTGGATCTTGGTGAGAAGGCAGCATGAGGAGGGGCAAGACAGGAAAGGGTATTTCCAACTGAATGGCTTCTGAGAAGTAGAAATGAAAGTGATTGAGTCGGGAGGACCTAAACATTTTGACCCCAACAGCTTATTAATATTTAACAAGGTGCCAGATTTTTCTTTGACACTGGAAATTGTTGCGACTGTCTGTCTCCAGCAGACTGAGTCTGCTTTCTCAGTCCACCATATCTAATGTACCTGCTTCCACTCATGAATAGTCCTTATTCACAGATGCTCTCCTTTATTTGCTGTTTCTGAGAATAAAGAAGGTAGTTTGTCAGATTAAGTTGTGAATTTTTTTCATTCAAACTTCACATCTCTGTATGTTCTCAATGGGTCACTGAGCAGACTGTGGTTTTCTTGTGCTGATTGTGGTTTTTAGAATCATTCCTCAAATAACTTTTAACAAAACATTTATTTGCCTTTTTACTTTGCAGATTGCTTGTGAGCTGTTCACTGTGACAGTTACCTCTTTTAAATGTAAGCAGCTCTGATGAGATAAATATAACAATTTTGAATCCATATTCTCACTTTTATTTGTATTAATGCAATACTTCAGGATGGTTCATGAAACTGGGATCCTGTTGGGGGTGGGAGAAAAGTCTATGCCATAAAGATAATGCAGCATTGAACGGGCAATACTCAATAGAGGAGATGAAGAGTAGAAGAAAATATTGTGTTTATGTATTATTTAGGCGGTCTGCATCCTCACTCTTTTGGTGCCTGCCTCTGTCTCCCTGCATTATCTCCATGGATTAGCCTCCTAATGTGGATGCACAGACCTAAATGACTTTGCCAGGGTCACAAAAAAAATTTTGTGGCAGAACTTGATATTGAATTGATGTGCCAAATCTCAGTCCAGTGTCCTGGATAATAATAATAAAAACAATTGAAAGAGGACTTTTAAACATCCATAAATATTTGTTGTTCCTCACTTGCAGTTAAATTAAAAAATTCCTTTTGCCAAAGGGTTAGTTTAGAGGATCCCTAGGTCAGAGAGTTGCTGGGTTTGGCTTTAGGAATTTCCAGTCAAGACCATGAGTTCTCAATGCCATTTTTGTGAATCTCTTGCAACATGGGTGCAAACTTTGAGTTCTCAAAGTATTTAGGGTTTTCTCTTGGAGATACTTGTCTGTCTTCCTTGGTAGTGTTTGCATGGAATCCCAAGACTCATGTCAAGGAACTTCTGTCTTTTTGGCTTGTTTGAAGAGTAGCCCAGAGTATCTCTTAAAATTTTATTTTATGTTTTTACTGCTCCAGCTGCTCTGTAAAGTCCGATTCTGATAATTCATCTGCTCTCCTTATTAGAACTAGGCAAACATGTGGTGATTTGAGTTTACAGTGTGTATTTATGCCTTGCCATTAGGGAGTCAGCTTCCATTTTTGCATGTAGAAAGTTTTAAAATGAAACCTGAAAATATTTTCTCTCTCTTTACAATGTTTAAATTGCAAAGCACCCTGTTGCTGCCTTGAGCTTTCTCCATTGGGTAAAATCAGTCATTTCCATGATAATCCACTTACAACTGTGCTCAATTACCCACTTGGGCTGTGAGTTGCCAAGGATTTGCCTACTTGCAGAGGATAAAACCCATTTCGAAAAAAAATGGGTAAAATGTGAACGCCAGGAGGGGTGAACCTGGAGGGAAAGACTACCAGGAGAGGAGGAATGCTTGGGGTTGAGAACAGAGGCACTGGGGGAGAGACAAGAACCACGGCAAAAGCTGAAAAGGCAGAGAATCATGAAAGAAAAAATATCGAGAAGAGAACTTGGTGGATGATGGTCTAGCACGTGGAAGAAGAGATTTATTCCCAGCTTTGCCCATGAACTTCTGGATGCCCGTGGACCATTTGTATCACCTCCTTGTCCTCAGCTTCACCTCCTGTAAAACAGGTCCTGTGGTACTTACCCTCCTCTGAGATGCGTGGATGGGAAAGGCTAGACAAGAGCTGCAGTCAGTAACAATGGGGGTCCTGATTTATTGGTTTTCCTTTGCTAAGCCAGCATTTAGCCAATGGCACTCTGCCCTTTCACGTGTAGGAGAACTGGAAACCGAAAGAAAATAAAACACGCTGCTCCTCAGCTCTGTTTCGGGAAAGGAGGGAGGCTTTTAATTATTTAAGCATCTCCTTTTCAAGTTGCTTCTGGTTTTTGAATCGTTGTCATTATAGTTGTTAAGGTTATAGGCTCTACATAAATCATTTAAGTAATAAATAAGTCATATCATTAAGTAATACACTGGTATTATTTATGGCTGTAGCGGGAGCATAAGAGTATTGTGGATAAGATTGTGTTTAAAATGAAAAGAAGCCTTTGTGAGGCTCATCATGTTAAACGCTGCCTTCTGGAGTTATGGCATTAGCTTTTGGAAACTGTCCTTGGAGGTGGATTTGGCTGCCCCATCCCTGGAAGTGTTCAAGGCCAGGTTGGATGGGGCCCTGAGCAACCTGATCTAGTGAGCGGCATCCCTTGCCATGGCAGGGGGTTGGAACTGGATGATCTTTAAGGTCCCTTCAAATCGATTCCGTGATTTCCTCTGAATGAATTAGCACCAAATTGTCTGCCTCTGATCCCGCTGTCCACTGGGCACATCATGTGTCCCATGGTTTGCTCTTGCTGAGCACAGTCCTGTCTCCCAGACCTCATTCCTCTTGTTCTTGATGTTTCTCCCAGGAAGGACCAAAGGTCTGGTGTCATGAGCCCTCAGCATCGTGATGTTTGGGATGGCAGTGCTGTCCTGGGCAGGCACCACAACGTTGTCAGGCCTTACAGCTGCTCAGGTCCTACACCTCTGACTCCAAGTCAGGCCTTTGCTTATGAGGATGAAGTCCTGATATTTACTGGGCTGCTCTGGAAGTTTAACCTCACGGCTTCATCGCTGAAATCCTGTCTCAGCCAGTAAAACCAGGAATAGTCATTTCAAGCTGAAATATATACATTTAGAATATGTGTTTGTAAACAAAGTTAGGAAGGTATCACTTGTAAAATCTTACTTCTGAAATGAAAAGTCAATTTAATTTAATTTTTAAGATATTGTAGTTAGTATTCTACTTTATTTTTGCTTTGAATTTTTGTTCATCTGTTTATTTCTCCGTGACTGAGTTTTCCACACAATTTGAACATTTGAAAGAAAAAAGAATTGTCCCAGCTAGTTTTGCTTGTGGATCATCATTGCCAAGTGGCTGGGAACACATCAATTCTGCAATTTGGTAAAAATAAGCAGGACAGTTGCAGAGGAATTATCAGTGGGTGATGAAAAGTATAAATTTAACAATAATTACATTTCTGTGCAGGGTGATGAGACTTACCTTCTATATAACTAAGGAGTGTAGTTTTCCACTGGCACGTCCTGTCTTAAGGTTGTATAAACACTATTTGCTGATCTCTGCTTTTGAATTACCTAAGTGGACCTGGTGGCAAAACTCTGAAGTTTCTTTTCCCCTGGGGCAAGATCCACCCAACTCTCTGCCAGTGAGAAATAGCACCAAGTCCTCATGACCAGCATTCTGAAACTTGCTGCTGTCCTTGCCTTTGTGCAGATCCTCAGCTGGGAGCTCAGCAGAGGCTCAGTGCACCAAAGCAGTTTAAGTGCATTTAGCAGCACTCCCTGCTCCCTCACCCAGCCCCACCAATCACTGGTGTAGTTTCCTCCTGCTTATTCTAAATTGGCTTTAATTTTCTTTTAAATAATTCTTAAGTGTGACTTTTTCAGTACAAGACTGGGAACTATGACTAATTATAAAATCATTACATGATTAAACTCAATTAACTTCAAATAACCCTTGAAATTTGCTTAATGTCAGCCCTTGGCCCTGCTTGAACCAATAAATATTGCTCACCTTTTGTAAAGGGGATGAAAAGAGGTGGTTGCAGAGCATGATTCTTCAGAGTCAGCTGAGCCAGGGAATGGCCTTACAGAACTGGGTTAAACTGGTCCCACAGAGTTAATGCTGCCACACCAAGAAGGGGAACAGAGTCTTCTGCTCCTGACTGGGATATTTTTTTCCCCCAATATTTTTCTCTCAGTAATAAACCTTTGAAAATTCTATTCAGCCTTCCGTTCAGTGGTCCCAATCTGCCTTGCAAATGTTAATAAGGGTTAAACCCCACAAACCCACCAAGGCATGGGAAAGTACCGTCATCCTCATTTAGACCAGGGGTGGTACCAAGGCACAGATGAGTGAAGTGAATCGCGCAGGGATCAGTGGCAGGAGCGAAATCCTAAGAGTTCTGATGTCCTATTTTATATTTTAGCTAAAGCTGTTTCTTGCATGGTGCTGCAAGTTTCTTACGGCTGTGTGAGAGAAAGGAACAATTTTCTCAATTTGTGGGCACATCTGGTCATTGGGGTTTTTTGGTGTGGGTTGGTTTGTTTGTTTTTCCCTTTATGAAGCCATCTCTGGATGCAGGCTGTCTTACAGCTAGATCCTGGCAAGAGAGTTGGCAGAAGTGTGCAGAAGAATCCCAGCAGCTATATTTCTGTGTGCAGTTCCTGGAGGACAGAAGGGGATGTCATTATTGCTGCTGTTCCTGGCAGTCTGCTCTGACTGGGAAACTGGAGCGGACACTTGCATTGTTCACACTGAAGGTAGTCAGGAGATGATGGATAGAATTTTTCCAATAGGTAATTAGATGGGCATGGTAACTAGACAATCATAAAGATGCCTAATCATCTACTCACAAACATCCCATGTGTGGTGTGCTGGCCATGAAATATTCTCCAAATTTTATTGACTTCCAGCCTTTCTTCATGAAAAATCTCAGTGTTCTTCGTGGGTCCTGTCTGAGAATGGATTTAGAGGGTCTTGGGGAAAAGATTTCACTTCCTGTGCCCTTTTTTTTTCTTTTCCTTCTAATTTCTTTTTCCTGGAGTCTGCAGGTGCTGTTGAAGTAATAGTATATGGGAACAGGCTGTTGAGAAAGCAGGAGAACAGTTGATTAATGCACCTATATGCAACAAAGCAGTGTATTTGGCATTCAGAATTTTGGACGCTTAATTTTTTGGGCATTTATGAGGAATGCAAGTGGCACGTTGGTGTGGACTATTAACAGTCTCCTTTTTGTTTTGATTGCTGGAACTTGTGTAGCTCTTGATTGACTCTTGAAGGACATCACATGAAGTCTGAACCCATTTATTAAACAATAGAAGTAGTGAGAGAAACAGGATGTAAACACTCATCCCTAAACATGAGCGTTTATATCCCCACTTGCTGTTTGAGTCTGGTTTCATGACTGGGAGTGCCCTCAGGTCATCATTGAGCAGCTTGTTCGACTGTGACTTCTGAATGATGAATGTCTCCACTTAAATTACAGATCACTGCCCCGTAACAAAAATCAGCATTATTATTGGCCTCTGCAGGGGCACCAAAGGGTGACTGGGCAGTGGTGCAGGCCTTCACCTGCTACAGCACTGCTCTCTCCTGACAGTGAATGGAGATTTGTCAACAATCTGTCTTGTAGGGGAAGTTTGGCTCGGCACTTGCCACTCTGTCTTCTTCCTATAGACAGTTTTCTTGTCTGTGGTACTGCCCGGCAGATTAGTTAGGGTCAGAAGCTGAATACTTGGGGTTTTGACCTTTGAATGAACCTTACACAAAATAAAGGCAAGGAAGTCCCTTCGACAGTGCTCTGTCCGGTCCTTGAAGATGGATTTGAGCATCGAAGGATGGGTAGTTCAGGAAGACAGAGACGTAGTTGTGTTCTTGAAATCAGAAGAGTGTATAAATTCCCCTCATCTCTCTGGGGGAAGAACACCCCCCATGGGTCTAGCTCATGTTTGCTCTTTGTGATGGCTTGCTCCTTTTGCTGTGAAAAGTCCTAATAAAAACAATTCAACAGGAACAAGTTGGGGTCCCATGTGGCTGGGCAGTGAAGGGATCATTATCTGTCATTACTTACAATTAAAATGGTTTGTAGACTGGAATTAGTTTGGGAATGCCTATCCCCCTGTTCAGATAAACGAAGACCTGGTTATCAGAGCAGACTGCCTGTTCCTGGTGTAGCTGCTGGGGGCTAAGTGAGGTCCTGTTTTCCCCTCGAAGGTGAGCCAGCGTAGCACAGGCAGCGATGGTGGGTGTGCAGTGGAAGTTTGGCCTGCTCTGGAATGTGCTGCAGCCACTGCAGAGCTGAGGCAAAGCTTTGGCCGTGATTCCCTCCCAGCAGCCTGCAGACCCTCCTGCACTGGTCAGGGGAGAGCCAGTTGCAGTGGTAATTCCTCCCTGCTGCCCCTGACAGATTGATTTTGACCCTTAACTTCCCCTTCCACCTGCTAATTACTCGGTCACGTTCTCTTCCAAAGCCCTTTCCACCAGGCAGTGGCCTGGTTTTGTCATTCTCCAGTTCTGCTGTTGCCCTCTCCACCTCTTGGCTATTTGTTCTTAAATCTCTCCCCTCCTCACTACCTTTCTCCTCTTCCTGGCAATCCAAAGGTCATCATTAATATCCAAAACCCGGATACTCCAAATCTTTTTTGGAATTTGCTGACTCACAGCAATCTGGTCTCTAATGCCTCCTGGCTGATAGGGGAGGGGGAGTGAAAATCAGGGTTTTCCCTTTTAATTTGTGCTTTGTCACTGCTGGTGTGACCTTTAATCAGGTGTCTGGCTGTTGTTCGCTTGCTGATGGTTTTTACAGAACAGTCCCTTGTAAATATATACAGAAAGGGCAGGAGAGTAACTGGAGATTGTAACCACTCTTTTATTTCCTGGGAGCCTATTAAAGATGGTTTCAAGTTTATCCATCTGTCTCTTTGTCAAGCTGCCTCCTGTGTCCATCCACTTGTGCATTTATTTAGGAGTATATTAGGTATATGTATCATACTCCAGGATGGTAACAGTGTGTTTCGGGATAAAGCCAGGGATGCAAAGAGCACTGAACCCATTATAAAAAAAATAAAAGGGCTTTCCTTGATGGCATTTAGCTCAATAAACACAGTTTGTCAGGGATGTCTTTATCTCCTTACATTTAAGTGATTAAATGTTGGTAAAAATAGCTTCAGAAATAAAACATGAAGAGAGCTTCTGGCAAAGCCCTGTCCAGTTTAATTCATACATTAAATATTTGCTAGTAGGGTCAAAAGCTGAATGCTTAGATATTTTGCCCTTTGAATGAACCTAGCCAAAATAAAGACAAGGAAATCGGTTCTACAGAAGCTGTCCCCAGAATACCAGGATCAATTTAAACATCAAAGGATGGGGAGATCATACAGACAGTCAGCCATATTATTCTGCACAATTAATGCTCACAGAGGTGTTTCCTGAATTCGGAATCTGGTGCAGGGAAGATAATGTGAAAATTTCAGATTTTTAATTATGGAAAAAGCAGTCCTTGATCCTTCGCTCCTGAAAACTAGAGCAGTTTGTTTTGCATTAATGAATGTAGAAAACATCCCCCAGCCCGGATCTCTGCGTGGATGCAATCTTTTTACAGCTAAATTAGCATTTATATTTCTAAAGGTAATTTTTAAGCAACCCAATAAATAAATGATACGCCAGGAACCTCCTGGTGGAAAAAGTGGTGCTCAGAGGGCGTTTCCAGTGCAGATCGGCACAAGATGACTGAATGGTTGGCTCTGCTGATTTTGGGCAGTGTTGAGCAAGGAGGGGCGAGGGGAATTCTGGGTCCAGGGCTGGGCTTCACAGCCCTGAAACTCCCTCCTGCCTTGGAGGAACGGCTTGTCAGGGATTAGCTACAGAGCACACAAGCTGGCCCAGAGGGCAGGGCCTCTCCTGACCTTGTGTTTGGTAGCAGGATCCTCGAGGTTCAGAGTGCACTGTCACTATGTGGTGTATTATTAAAGTCTGGAACCGTCTCTCCAAATTGGAGCTTATTTATTTTGGGGTTGAGCTCTTTGGTTCTGAGAGGGAGAGAGCAAGAGGCAGTTGCTCTGTGGAACTGGAGCTGAGGCTTCCCTGAGGTCTGCTGGAAGTCTGTACAGCTCCACAGAGGCTGCAAGCCACACTCGTGATTTGTGTTTCAAGAGCGGCTTTATTCTCGTTTAATAATTTCTGTATATGCCTTATTTCAACAGTACATTGACCTTGTTGTCTGGGTTGAAGTGATTGATTATTATAGTTCAGAATTATCATTTTAGTATTGGGATTTTTTGATGGCTACTAAACTAACCTGAACTTTCTTTCAGCACCTAAATAAGTGTCATAATTTTTGTTATGTGATTTCAAGAGCCCCTGTGCCATTAAAGACCATACCTTGACTTATTAAGTTGCCTCACTTAAGTATCAGCCTTTTGAAAAGCTTAGCCATGATTATTTTCTCACTCTGTGTGTCCAAAATCTGTTTGTTTTTCAAGTAGAGGACTGAACTGCATCATGTGCACTTTACCATATTGTTGAGTTTGGGTGGGAAATGATATTAAGAATGGATTGAAGTAAATAAAATAAGACCCAAGGTCCTGATCTTTATCCACTGAAATCAAGGAAAATTTGATCATTAACTTCCATTGGGTCTATCAGAGAAATTCAGTGGGGTGATGAAGTATTTGCTTAGTTTGGCTCGTGTGGCAGGCAATGGGGTGAGTTCAGCAGCAGAGCTGTACATAATTAACATCACAGAGCTGCGGGTTCTGCATGTGAAAATCCAGGCTATTGTCAGTTGTGGTTTCCTTGCCAACCATATCTCAGCTCTCCCACTTCTGTAGTTGTCTCTATGATGCTTTGTGCAGTATTATTACCCCTCACCTAATGCTGGAGCTGGATGGAGCTGCAAAATCTAGCTATTATTCTTTCCATTTGAAATGCATTAATGTGAAAATAAAAATAAAATCTAAGATGTTTCACTTCCCAAGTAATTCTATTCCGGAAACATTAAAATAAGCAGACTTGACATTGGGAATGTTTCAAAAATACATATTTTTTTTGGCAAGTGCTCGTAGCTAATGAATTTGCATTCACAAATGTAAGCATTTATAGCAGGATCATGATTAAAGCATTAAAACTGACTCGTCTGCCAGACTGTAGGTCATAGAGCTTGAATTTCATGTTTTGAAAATTTCATACTTGGAGCGAACTGCTTGCCAGAAAATTACAGGCCAAGACTTACTCCCAAGAATTACTTTCTGGTGAAGCTCAAATAATGAATATATGTTTATGTCTGTGGAACAGGAGTAAGATAATTTCACTACGAGTGTCTTTCACTGAATATTATTTGGGCAAATGGCCAGAGAGAAAGCTTTCTTGAATTTCATCTTGTTTCCCTTTGACTTCTTCCCCAAGATATTGATCTGGCTGGATCTGCAGCTGTGGGCAGGGTTCATTGGTTCTCAACAAATTTTTGCATGTTCTTGGCAGCGCTTTCTGAATTGGAATTATCTGTTCAAAATGTCAGTAAGAGCTGTGAGTAGGATCAGAGCAAATGTACTTCTGGTCCGTGCTTAAGGTATGAGAAAGACTTTAGTCCTGCTCTTTCCTTGTTGAGCCAATTGTTCACATTGCTTGTTTCCATGTTGTTTTTGTTGAATATATAGTTTGGGAAGTAAATCTTGTTTCTTCTCTATCAAGGTTGCTTTGCACATGGAACATCTCTCTAATCCAACTTATGCCATTCAAAGAGTCAAAGAATATGCCAAGTCGGAAGGGACCCACAAGGATCATCAGGTCCAATCATTTAGGTTGGAAAATATCTCCAAAACATCAAGTCCAACTTTGGTTGGACCCACCACCACCTTGTCAACTAGATCATGGCACAAAGTGCCATGTCCAGTTATTGAACACCTTCAGGGATGGTGACACCACCACCTGCAGCCCTTTCCAGTGCTTAACAACTCTTTCCAGGAAGAAATCCTTCCTGAAATTTCCCTGCATGATCCCCTAGGATGCTTATGTGAAGGCATGCCTAGGAATGAATGGAGTATCACAGCCTTCATCCCTCAGGGTAACGAATGTGCTGCACCGGCACCTTCAAGCTCGAGGAAGGAGCAGGATCTGGCACAGACTCATGTCAAAGCAGAGGTCCTCTGTGTTCTTCTGATTCCTTCCCAGTCCCGACTGGCTAAGACAGGGGGATTTGGCAAAGCTTTTGAAGCTTTTGTTCCTGGGTTGCAGTGCAGCACTTAGTCCTGAGGGAGAGCCAAGGCGAGGACAGTGCATTGTCCTGTGAGGACGGGGGCAAAGAGGGAGAGCTTGGAATACCTTAGGCTGGTCCTGCTGCCAAAAGCAATGTATTGTCAAACTGTGGCCTAATTTCCTTACCTAGGGTGTGTTTAAAGAGGGATTGGCATCAGGAACAGGCCATTAAGCAATTGAAACTCTAATAGAAAAACATAACCTTATCACAGACTTTTTTTTAAAAAACCCTCAGAAAATAGCTCAAATATAAGGTTAATTGGAGCCAGAAATGTCAAACTAATGTAGCAATTTACCCTGGGAGACTGCCCTGGCCTTTGAGTATAGCAATAGTACAGACTACTGAGTAGGATAGTGAAGAAATATAATAGGATTTTATGTAGTCCCCTGTCATATTAAACGTTCTTTGCAATTAATTTCTTGTTGCAATGTTATTTTCACTGACCTATTTTTTTTTGACCTCCTACAATCTTTAAGCTACCAAAGTAGGGCATACGGGAATTCGCATTTCCTAAAAAAAAAAAAAAAAAACCTAAAAAAATTGAAAATATCTTAACTTAAACCACTATCAGCACACACACTGCAGTGTGGACTAATATTAACTCAGAGCAGTATAAAAATGCCATTGGCTCGTTCTAGAATAGCCTTTAGTCTGTGAGCTGTACTGATCCATTCAGGAAAATGCTCCTTTTGAACAGCTCGTTCAGAAACAAGTGGGAGTTTTCTTGGACTGAGAGTTTGAGGATGTCTGCCCAGTGAATGAAACACGATAGGTGGTCCCTCTTTTCCTCCTTCTGGTTCCTGGCTCTGTTCCTTCTACTGTTAACTGGATGTCAGACTAAGATAGCTGGGTATTGTGATCTGGTCTGATTAATCCAAAACTGCTGGACTCAAAATTAACAATGATAAAGTCTCAAAGTTGTGGAATAGCCAGGGAAACTGGGTAGACTCCAGCTGTTCTGACTCGTAACTGAATCCCTTTCCACCCAGGCTGGATACATAATCCCTTTTCATTTTTAAAATCAAACATCACTGAGGTGATTTGCTCTTTATTTTTATAAAACTTTCACAGTTTACTACAGAAATGGCTGTATTTCTCTGGAGCTCTGGTGTTTCCTGACAGCATCTCTTTGAAGGTGTGAGTGGGTAGGACAGTTAAATCCCAAAATAGATCACTCCAGGGAAACACGAAGCCTCCATTGCAGAGACAGGTGGATGTCTGCTAGAAACAATCAGGTGATTTGGGAGGGAAAGGGAGTGACATGGTCTCTGAAAGTCCCTTGCACTCCTATTTTTCTGTTTTCCTAAAAGATGGAAAGTGTTACCCCAGGAGAGTGTGCCTGCTGTCCAGGTTTGCAGTCAAGGTGACCAGCTCAAGGGAGAGAGAACAATACAGGCAGGAAAACTTTCTGATCTTGAATAGGAACTCTTAACATAAGCCCAAGTGTTTTCCAAGCAAGGGTCCTTAATATTTTTCCCTGTGGTAGTAAGGATTTTTTATTTTTAAAGTGGAGCTGGAACCAAATATCATTGAATCAAAGAAGCCAGCATTAATCAAAGCACATCAAAGATGTTCCTCATCAGTTGCCTGGAGCAACAGAATCTACAGTGTATCATCTTTCTTATGCTAAGCTGGAGGAATTCAGAGAAGAGAATTCTGTCTCTTTGCTCTCAAATGAACACAGAAATAGTATTTTCAAGGTTTCTTTAATAGTTCAGTGATTTGGTCCCTTCAGCCATCATCATTTCTGAGTCACAGACTTAGATTTCCCGGGAATGTTTTAATACAAAAATCAATCAAATGAGCCTTTAAAGAGGTTGTCAGTTGCCTCTCCTGACAAAGTTACAGGAAGCGCTTCCCTCTCTTACATTGTCTCTTTTGTCTCCTCTCTGTCCAGGTCATGGCAATAGTAACCCATGGGCCTCACTACAGATGCATTTTAGTCTTATTTCACAGTACCTAGAAGGAGCAAACAACTCAGCTGGATAAACACACATGGTTTCCTCTTCAAGTAAGAAGCCTTGCCCTTAGTTCAATATTTTCTGGTGTTCCCTGATACAGAAATTAGGGCTGCTTGTAGCTGCTATTTCCAGAAGATCCAGTTGTTACCTAAAAGACTTGTGGAGACTGGGTGCAACCAAGGCATGAAAGGGCCTGAATTTTAAACCTGAGCTGGACTGATTCTTACACTTGAGTACTTCATAAAGCACCCACTAGCAAAACCCATTGGTCCCAGCCTGAGGACTTTGAGGGCAGCATTGGTAGACGCCCAACCCTTTCACGTGGGTTGCATTGCCAGACATGAAATCCAGCAACATGGGAGCGTGTGTTCAACCCGCAGCACCACCGCGGCTGGAGCGTGTTTTTATGGTTTTCTAGGTCACCTGTTGTGCCCCTCTTTTCTAACGAGTCCCTGGGCCTCTTGCAGAAGGTACATTGTACCCGTGGGCTGAGTCCTGTACCCGGCTCGGGGCAGGCACGTGTTGGCATTTCAGCGCCAGCGACACTTCGCTCTGGTTGTTACAAGAGGAAGTGGGGAACAGAAGTTCCCCATCTGACACTGCAGGGGGAAATTTAGTGTGGTAGCATGTAATTATCCAAACTGGAAAGTGGCCAGGATCCTGGAGTTAATAATACCCTCTGCTCTTGCAAAAAAAGTGTCATAGGATCGTTAATGACTGCTAATGGTCAGCGGGCTTCACATCACATCTCCACGACTGGTACTGAACAGATCAGGAGTGTGGGTATTTTAGTCTGTCGAGTAACACAGATATTTCTACATGGCCTGTGGCTGCAGCCTTCAGGTTGAGCAGGGAATTGAGCTAAACAGCCAGGGAGGAGACATTAGTCTTAATGAAAATGATCCCATTAAAGGCAGATGTCATGCAATTGCTGAGGAACAGCTGAGATGGCCACCGAAGTGCCCATAAGGTAGTATTTGTGTGCACCAAATCACCCAATCTTCAGTGACCATCAACATCCTGTAGTTTGGAGGAGTGGTGGATTAAAACAGGTTTACAGCATCCTTTGTGTAATAGGGTCAGCTCCTGTGGAAATCTGTGGTACGGATTTACCCTGATTTCTGTAGTAGTGGGAACTATGTGCAAATGAGTTGGGAAGTGGGTGTAAGTGGTGAGATTACATTGTGCTAATTAGCCTGGCATTGATGAACTGTACAAAGCCTGGGAACTTCCAGAGCAGGAAAGAGAGCACATCGCAGAGAATCCCTTTCGTCACAACTGACTTGTGCCATGGGACTTCAATTAAAAACCAGACCAGGCCACTTTTAATCGCTTTAATGAGAAATTAGTTTTTTTAAAAAAGATAATCTTTTTTAAGCTGTCTGTCTACTTCTAGGAGTGCAGCCCGTCGTGATGGGGGATGAGGTGCTAATTATCTGTCTTGGCTGCCGTTTCTGAGCACAAGGTTTATCCTGCACCTGGCACCGCAGGCTCCGGAGTTTGGGATCAGTGGGCATTACTGCCAGCTGTAAGAAGGAGTGGAAGGCCAATGATCCTGTATGTTGTTAAAATGAAGAAAGACTTGCACAGTTCTCCCCCTTGGTACATCCCAGTACATTGGTACTTACACCATAACAGTATTATCTCAGGGAATATAAGTCTGCTACAGGATATTGCCACTTTAACCACCTGAACTGCCTTTTAGTTCCAGTTTCCACTCGGTGTCAAAAATATTACCCTGTTTAAGATTAATTTGTGACAAAATGTCATATTAATACAGCTATATTTCCCAGGGGATAAATATGGCCTTTTGAAGAGCAGCCATGGCTGAGTGCTGTATGGGACTATGGAGAATTATCAACAGGCTTTTGCTTTAGCAAATGTCATGCTGCCAGAAGAATGGAGCAGTTTGCAGGTAAGTGTAGTGTACGAACTGTTTTGTTGTAAGAGGGAGGTTATGATATTTTCTTCCTATTAATCCATATCTCATCCCTAATTGTATTAGCACCTCTCAGTGAGACCTGATTAAGAATCTGAGGAGGAAACTGTCCTGTAAATCCATCAGCGTTGTATCATGTTTATTTTTGGCATCTTAGCTATTTTGGAAGGTGGATGTTTACCTTGAGGTTCGTGTATCATTGGTAGAATTACTTCTGATTTACTCCAACAGCGGAGCTCTATGTGAGGCTGAGGAGTTTACTTGAAAGGGGCTAAATCCAGCACCAGTTGTGAACAACTGTAATTCCAGTGAAACCAATAACAGCTGCACCTGCATGTGCTAAGCCTGACTTTGGAACAGTTTATCAGGTATTTTCTTTGTACTGAAGTAGAATAAACTTTGTATTTCATTGCACCTTCGGCACCTGTAGTACGCCTTGGATATGTCTGAGCTATTGAAACCAAACTTCTTAACAGCCCTCAGATGTAAAGAAAAGGAAGATGAAAAAAAGCCCTAAAACTGATCTCTTGCCTCACAGCATTCCACCAAGATGACTCAGAAAACGACAAGGGAACCAGACTGCAAATTAGGCTCTAGTGCTTGTTGAAGACGTTTGCCACCGGTTAAAATGAGTTATTGAAACAGTAAAGCTGAGGACTTCAGAGGAACTTTGATTGACAACAATAATTACAGCTATTCTTGTTCCTATAAGAAATACAGTGCAGGCTAGGCATAATAAATGTATGAAAATGATATTCAAAATCTGAACAGAAGTAGGTGCAGGTCCAAACAGTTTAAGTGTTTTCTGTACAAATTTCTGTGCATTTTTTCATGTGTGTAAAGTAGCAGTGGTTACAGGCAGGTGTATAAATTTGCTTTACATGGCTAGTCAGCTAAAGAAGCCTCTGTGAATAAAGGCTGCCTTGCACCCCATTTGAGCTGTGTGACAGAAGGCTCAGGCTGGGGGTTCTGCCGAGCAAATGCAGTTCGTGGGGCACTTCCAGCTGACTTTCATGTGCTGTCTCTGGAGGAGATGCCTAATGACTGTTTGAGAAACATCCAGATGTTGCCAGATTGGTCAAATGATGTCTTTTGTACCTGAGGACAACCCTGTGCTCAGCCTGAGCTTCCACAAGGTTCCTCATAAGCAGGGAGGAGGTAGAGTTGATGTGTGTGTGTGGTCTGTATCCACACTCAGTTTGGTGCCTCAGGTGGGAACTGCTGCAAAGACCTGAACCAAGGAGCTCTTCTTTTTGGCTAACCAGGCTTGCTCACATCTGACAGGTATGTGCTACCAAGATCAGGCTTTTCTAGACAGAGCCTTAGGACAGTGGTGGGCTCCAAATGGTCGGGAGTACTCGAGTCATAGGTGTTCTTGTGTGTCTGTATCTACTAATGCCACGGTGGACTAATATGTGAGAATATAAAACAATGAATGTTTTGTAGCCAGTAACCTTTGGTTTTGTCTCCCTAATTTGATGTCTGCCTGGAATTCCCTTCTCCTTATGCTGCAATTATGCTTGCTACCCAAAACCCCTGTACCCTTCCCACCCTTCTCACTCAGTGAAGCCAGGCTTGTGGCTGTGTCTGCAGGCAGTTGTCTCCAATTACTGCACTAGATGTTTCTGCTGTGAGAAAATCACTTTTCCTTCTTCCCTGTCCTGGTCTGAGAGCTGGATTCATTTTATGACACCACGCAAAGTGTGGAAGAAGGCAGCACTATAGCTGACCCTTCTTACAAGGCCACAGCAGTGCCAAGAAAGTGACTGGAGACCAGGGTTTGGCTTTATTGAACCTGTTAGATCTCATTGCTGGGAGTTATTCAGCAGGGTTAACATTCACAGGGAAAGGGAAAAGAAGAAATTGGTCAATCCACAAGTACCAAGAAAGGGTTAAATTAATGGAGGAAAAGGAAAGAAAAATTCTTAATGCTGGAGAACGATTCTGCTGGCTTACTTATCAGGTTCATGCTGAGCCCAGTCGTAATTGGAATGTACCCTTTGTAAAGTTTATTGGGTCCTGGGGCAGCTTGTTACTGAACCGGTCAATTAATCTATTTTTTTTTTTAATGAGTTAGGGGATTTCCTTTTGTGGAAAATCACCAGGAAACCTGACCAAATGCCCACAGCTTGGGGAAAGCGTGGCCTTAACATATAGAAAACCCTTCCTCCACAATTAGGAGAGGAAATAGACACCTCCCCTTATGGGCAGCAGATTTGACCAATCCAGGGACAAAATAGATGGGATTTCACCATTGACTTGCAGGTTGTCGAGGGAGGATCACCATGAAACAAGATTACTTGAATGCAGCTTGGTGTTGAAGGAAATAAAACTGTTGGAGTCTCCCTGCTGAGAGACAAATGATTTCCATTTAAAAACCTGTTTGTTCCATGCTGTAACTCCCAATGTAGCAATAATTAATGATATCAGAAGGTTACGCAAGACATTCTGTTGTGCTTGCTCTGTTCTAGGCATGAAATTGGATTAACATGAAGATAAACTTAGACTGTAAATCTGTTGAGGAAATCAGTAATTATGTCAAAATTCACAAATACTAATCTATTTAAGTGTGGCAGGATACTGTTCATCTATCAGCAAAACATCCTGCCTTGTCAGAATTCTGTCCAAAGGTTAATTTCTTAAAATTTCTTCTTGGATTTCCAATGATAGGATTTTGTAAAGATGCAGCTTACTGAATAAACACAAACAATCTTGCCTCTGGAAACATGGTTATTTCTGTTCCAGTGTACCCTCTCATGAGGAAGAATCAATTTGCAAGGTATTGAGTAAGTCCTTGGGCTCTGCTGTGGAGAGGTGACCACCCATGAAAGCAGCTGACATAAAAACAAAGCAAGGTATGGCAGTGCATGCTTATTAAAAGTGCACCTTTGCTGCAAATGAGCACATGGAAACTCTTGGCTTTAGGGACAAGCGACAGGGACAGTCACAAAGGCTCTGAAAATAATTCGGGTAGACATTCACCGAGTGATTGGAAGGGGAAGGCACTCCATTCCTTACCTTCTCAAATATTTCATGAGTCCAGTGCTGGCCCTAGTTCTGGTGTGGCAAAATTTAATCCAGCTGCTGCAAACTCCACAGAGTTGTGTGAATATTTGTGCAGGGATTCAGCCTGCAATGAAACCTGCTCAGGTGTAGCTTTGGTGCTGTCACTGGGCTTGGTACGACCACTGAAGTCGCAGTCTTACCTTCCAACTGCAATTCAGATTTACCCTGAGGGAACACAGTTAGCTTTGAGTGCCCATTTAATTAAGTAGGCTGGCAGTGCAATTGTATTAGAACTAGAAAAAATAACCTTCAGTGCTGGATTCCCTTCTCGGTGGAAATGGAGGTAGTGAGCACACACGGAAATTTATTAGCAATGGCCCTCAATAACACCTACCATGAAATGTGCATCTAAAACCTCTGGAGGCTTAGTGAAATCCGTCTAGTGCAAGAAAATTACAGTAGTTTCATCCTTTCTTCATTCATTTAAAAATGCAGAAAAAAGAGGTTTCAGATCAGAAAGGTGCTTAGGAGGATTAGAAAGCTGGTTTTACAGTCATGTGTTGCTGGGGCATCACAGAGATGGTATCATTCAAAAGGCTAGAGGTAAAATGTTACTTTCCTTTTTGCACAAAGAAGGTCGGTTTGTAGCATCAAGTGTGCAGCAGGTGACAAAGGTGAGCTTTGCAGCTGCTGGTTGTTAGGAAAACTGAACCTGAAGGCTAACAGGGAACTACAGTGTTTTGCTGAGCAGGTCTTAGAGCAGAAAAATGGATTTTTTTGCCCTTAGGTAGAAAAAAAAAGTATAATATGGTAATATTTTCATAAGTAATAAGCATTTGAATGAGTTTGCATAAAGTAAAACAAACAAAACAAAGTTTTTCATATATACACCAGCCATGTCTACCGTTTTCTTAAAGTCTGTACCCAGCCTCCACATACCTCAGGTATTTCTTGTGGCCATGCAATGGTTTCTCAACATTTAAAATCTCTTATTCTGTTTAACTACACATAAAGCTGCTTCTTCAAGGGGGATCATCTGGTTGTTCTACACTAAAAACCCCTGTCACTTTTTTGAAGGTGTTTATCAACTATCCATCTTCTCTTCTGTTTTCTAGATGAGTTATCTTAGTGAACATGAGGACAGAGGGGGGGAGGGCAGGGTGGCTGTGGGTGTTTTCAGCCCTGCTGCAGGGCCAGGCAGCTCGTGTTCAGCAGGTCTGGTCTTTGCATGTGGCTGATCCGTGGACAGAAGGTGGCTTGTCCCTTTCCTGGCTCGAGGAGTCAAACCAACCCCCCCCCCCCCCCTCCGTGCTGTGCCATGGGGGTAAGTTGGGTGTTTCTGCTCGGGGTTTGGTGGGGATGTGCTGTGTCCTGGCTGAGATCATACCGGTGTTGTGTGACTGGAGGGACAAGGCAGCCCAGCCTCAACCTCTGGTGACAATTGCAGGACACTTCTTGCTGTTGTTGACTTCAGTGAGAGCTACAAAAGCCACGTTCCAATGTGTGGAATTTTTTAAGTCTAATATTTTTAAAATATTCAGACCACTTTATATGAAATGCTATGCTGACCAAGTCAAACATGAAGATACTGCTTTGTTATTTTTCATTTTATTATATACTGCTTCTCTTTACAAATTTTTTTCATTTTTTTCTATGCCTCTCTTTTCTTTATCATGGGCTGCTTGCATGGGCTCAGCCATAAAATCATCTCTCTCTAAAAGAAACATCCTTTTATTTATTGTGTCTATTTTTCATGATGACTTTTACTTTGAATTTATTTTATTTAACAATACTCTACTTCTTTCCTTTCAGTACATTGTAACTGCTCCTTCCTGTGTCATTTGGAACTGGCCAAAGTTGGCAGATCTCAAATTTCTTTTGCCTCTTTGAAACGTGCAGATTCTTTCTCCTTCAGTGATAATGGGCATTGTGTTTCCTTAGAAATATTTTTGGGGCCTATTATTCCTCAGCCACTTCAGTTGGCAAACTGAAGGCTTGGAAACAAATTAGCTTGGATGGCAGCCCAAGCTGTCAAAATGAGCCTTCCATTCATTACTGAATCATCCACCTCCTGCATTTAGATCTTCAGCCCCACTTTTCCAGTAAGCTTGGAAGTTGAGTTCTTGGAATTCTTTTTTTCTATCACTTTTGAACTAACTACTCCAGTCTACTTCATTTACGACCACACAGCAAAGCTACTTCCCCATTATCTGAAAGGAGTGAACTAATAACACCAGTAGAGAGGGCACAGCTGGTCATCAGTTTTGGTAGAACGTATTACAATTATATTTTTCTCACATTTTATTTCCCTGTGAGTTACCTGAGGCCGAGCCCTTGATCATTTTGTCAGGCAAAAAATTCCAGGTAGGAAAATTGATTCCTACATGGGTGTCATTAAAATCATGTTATTAGTTTTGCTCTGAAATGATCAGGGGATGAAGTAGGAAGGTCTTGTATCACTTATATATTTATGTCCCTTAAATATTCTCCCCCACTTCTTTCTGGGTTTTGGGTTGGCGTTTTTTTGTGTGGCTTTTTTCTACCTTTTTTTTTCTTCTCCCCTGTCTTTGCCAACAAACAGTTTCTCAGAGAAATAAACCTCTCAGACATATTAAGTAGCATCTTTCCCCTCTTCTCACTTGGAGTCAATATGGACTTTGTTAAGGGAATTTTCAGAACAAAATGTTTTGATCTCAGATATGAATTTCTCCCCCCTCTTCCCACATTTTACTCAACTTTTCTGTGTTTCTATTTCAAGCAGTATTTTTTAAAATAGAAAAACTATTCTGCTTGTTACTGAAAGGTAGTTAAAACAACTGAACAAGTTTGAAGGTTCCAGTACAACCTGGAAATAAGCTGAACGGTGCTGGGGAATTTGTGGAGGAGAGTAGCATACAGGGAGAGGCATATCCTCGACACTCTTTCTGTGGGGTAGACAAGGAGAGCTGGTGTAGAACTTGCTACTTCTTATCCCATCAGGAGAGACAAGGAGCCTTCAGATTTCTCTTGAAAACTTCTTCCAAAAACCCATGAAATTACCATTGATTATACAGTGCAATTCTATCTGACTGAAATCCAACAGAAGGAAGGGAGAAGAGGCAAATTTCTTGGCTAAACCTCACATTCTCAACATGTGCAGTGTTAATATCAGAGACTATGGAGCAACTTCTGCTGGGAGAGCAGCTGTTGGGATGGGATGGAACAAGTGTCAAACCTGGTAAAGTTTTAAAAGACAAAGTTGGGAAAAAAGCATATATATTTATGACAGAAAGTGAACTTTATTCCTTCATTCTGGGTTTGAGGCTGGTACTGATATGGTCTTAGATTTTTTTCATGGGAAAGATCGCAGCTCTATCTCTTATTTGTCTCTAGAATCATGTGTGTCTCTCTGCTCTGAATACAGACCAGCACGAACTGGGACTTGGACAATGAGAGCCTTGGACCACGAGGACTTTGGATTCCTGCAGAAACAAGGACTCAGATACCTGCAGAAACGTGCAGAGAGCTGGAGAGGATTTCTAGGCTAAGTCTAAAGAAGGTACCTGTTCCCTTAGCCACTACTACCTTGTTTTGCTCCCAGGCAACGTTTTGCTGCTTTAGAGCTGCACTCTTTATTCAGGCACTTGCTGATCTTCCTAAGCCCAGGTTGGGCCAGTGACCCCAGCAATTCTACTTTTGCTGTGCTTGTCAGCAGGGAAATGAAGAATAAGCTGAAAAACTGCTTTTTAAGGATGAAGTTCAGTTGTAAATAACTGCTGCTGTACACAAAAAAACCAGCATAGAAATGGCATGGGATGAACTGAATAGTGCAAGAAGGGTAATAAACCTTGATTTTTTCAAATAGCAGAACTCTTGTATATGTTAAAGCAGACCATGAAGAAACAGGACGCCCACAGGCCTCACTCTCACTGTCAATAGCAGTAGCTCTCCATAGATGTGGCCTGAAACAGGTACAGCATCAAGGCAGCAAGAGCTTGAGGTTTCTGTGATTCTGCCATCAGGAGAAAGCAAACGCATTAAACACCAAACTGACAGGGAGAAGACAAGCACAGCAGGGCAAAGGGGTTTTTTTGTGATGTATCCTGTAAAACTGATGGCATTTTCTACTATTCCCACATAAAGATGGATACTTGCACAACAAAGATTTAGCAAAGAAAACTTGATTGCTGTTGCACTTCTTGTGATGAAACTTTATCTCTTTTTTTTTTTTTTCCTTAGCCAGCTTCTCTGGAATTCTGACACAATTACAAGTCTGTTACGAAAATAAAAAATTTGCTGGAAAATTTTATAGGATTGTTCTTCTGAGCTAGGTAAGTCTATTTCCTTTTTTTTTTTTCTCATGCAAGAATGTTGCCTCCCAAATTAAATAGGCATTTAGCATAAATACACTGTGGTGATTATTGCAATTCAGGGACTAACGATTTCCTTTTTCTCTAGCTTTCCTGCTATGCAATTGGTTGTGTTTCCACACTTATGGTGGTGAATTAACTCCCTGTGGATAATACAGCTTCACTTGCAGCAGATGTCAAGACTCTTAATCAGAATTTAAGTAGCTTCAATTACATTTACTTAATTCACTTTGGAAGTGAAGTAAGTAAATTGAATTAGGCCTACTTTAATTCTGAATGAGTATGTCCACACAGATATTCCACGCATTTTAGCTAAAAATTATTTCAGATTCTGTTTGCAAGTGCTCTCCAAAGGACCGATGCACAGCCTGTGGGTGCTGGAGATAAGGAGTAGGGAGGGACAGACAATGCTGGGTAACAAAGAGGTGGTTGAGAACATTTAGGTGCAATGATGAGTGCAATTCTGTAGCAAACAAGAACTGTATTTGGCCACAGTGCACAAAATCTGGGTCTTTTTGTGCCCCCCTAGAATGAAATGTATTCAAATAGCAGCTGCCTCATGCCTGGGTTTGAAAGCAGTGGGCTCTGTGGAATGCAACTGTGATAAAAATAGTTGGAATTATAAATATAGACAGGTAGGATGGTAGATGAAACAAAAAATATATCTATTCCTTTATCTATTATCAACAGTGGTCAGCTCAGAGGTTCTGAGAAGGATAAGATCATGCACTAATCCCTGGTACATTCTCCTGGCAGAAGTTAGCAGGGGCTCAGGATTTCCTGAGTCAGAAATGGAATTTTGGAGCAATTATTAATTGCTCATAATGGATTTCCCCCCATACATTGCACTTCAGCACTTTATTAAAACAGAAGTGTTTACTATTGCCTGTAGGGTTTCTGTCGTCTGTGTTACCTACCCATCCTTTTTATGTAGAATGCAGCTCTGAGATTAACCCTGCAGGTGTATGGCCAGGGTGACCATTTCCTGGAAGACAAAACAAAACCAAAACAAAATAGGAAATGGCCTTATGCAGCTTGCAAAGTTCTGATCCACCCAGGTCTTGAAGGAGCACACAGTCCTGGTCATCCTCTCCAAAAAGGATATGAAAGAAAAAGAGAAGATACAGAGGAGGGCAACAAGGATGTGCAAAGTTCTAAAATGACTTTCCAAAAGGATTAAATAAAATAGGCCAGTTCAGTTTGGAGGAGAGACAATTAATATAGGTGTGTGGAAAGTCATAAATGGCATGGGAAAAATGAACTGGGAATAACTATCCCCTGTTACAACATAAGACTAAAGGGGCAATGAAGGGAATTTTAAGGAAGCCACTTTAGACCAGAACAAATAGAAGTGCTTTTTCACACAGTGCATAATTCAGTTGTGGAACTTACTGCTGACAGATATAGATTCAAGCAGCAATTAGACAAACTCATGGAAAATAGGTCCAGCAGGGGCTATTAAACACACTGATACAGATGCAACCTCTGGCTCAGGAAATCCCCACGTGGCAGATTGCCAGGAGCTGGAAGGTGGAAGAAGCATCACTCCAGACCTGATGTGCTTCTCTGTTCTTTCTCTGGGTGACCACTTTGGGTTGCTGCTTGCTGTGGGTTTCAGGCCTCGAGGGAAGATTGTGCCTCTTAGGCTTTTGTTTATCCTTTCTTGGGCATTGCTTGTATTCCATGTATTCCATCATTTACTTCCCTTTCTTTACAGGGCTGTGTTATAATTTGGGGACTTCATGTTTGGCAATAGTGGAATTGTACAGTGTGAAACATAGAGTATCAGCCTGCTGTCGTGACAGTACAGTGATGGATAAGCCACCATAATTAACTCTGTGGCAAAACACACACATTCTACATCCCCATCCCTGCCCACATGGATGAAATGGGACAGATTAGCCTTTCAGTGCTTACACGAAGCTATGCAATCCAGGGTCTGGCAGGAAAACAGAGGGAATGAATTCCAAAGTACCTACCATTAGACCTTCATCCTTTTAAACCACTTTCTGATCAACAGTCACTGTGGGACTGTCTGGCCTGCCCAGCACCTTTATAAAGGTGCTGCGTTTCTAGACTTGACTTTCCTCTCATAATTTCCAGTTTGGATTGCATTAATTTATCTGTAGAGGCTGAGTTAAGGCAGAGGGGTCGTTTGGCTGGAATCACGCCCCTGAAAGGGAGGACAGCAAGGAAGTGGCCCCTCCCCAGCTGTGTGATGGGGATAGGCAACATCAGGAACAGTCAGGGAGATACAAAGGTGGCTCTTGCCTCAACACTGATTTCTTGCACAGCATCAAGAAAAATCTCTGTCCTTCAGAAGAACTGGTTCCCAAGGGTGAATATACCTCTGTATATTCATGTGCAGAACGACCACAGCTTCATCCCTTTGTCTGCCTTTTCATTTCTCTTGGGTCTGGGCTTCACAGAGCTCCACAAACCCACCAGCTATAGATCAATGTACCTGATACTCTTATTAATGCTGTATTCAGGTTCCCATTCTATGTTGAATGATACCCCACTGGTTTCGGGGGAAAATCTTTATCTTTTTCCTTCTGTGATTAAGAAATGGCTCATGGTGCATTGAGCTCATAGATTCTCTTTGATTGCAAGTGTAACCTTTCAGCGTGAGGCTGCTGGTGCAAGTGAAATCAAAAAGCCTTTGTGAAAAGTGTCTTAACAAGCCAGTGGTGTGATTGTGGAAGCTCTCACCTGGCAGCCCAGGCTTGACCAGGTTCTTATATATTCCAGAAGACTTCGAAAAGGTGGTTTCAGGCGTGTTGTGCTTTCTGATTACTTGCCACAAAATAATTAAAACATTGGTTTTGCACTCCCAGAGTGTTTGTCCTTAACGCTGCCCAAATGAATGACATGCTGTTTTGCTTAACCTAAAAGGGATAGACTTGAAGTCACACAGTGATAACTCCTGAGTACAATAAATAGGAAAAAATAAAGGCAACCCCTTTTCTTATCACAGCCTCCTGAAGGGGAAACCACAAGTGCTCAACTGACTTAGCAGAAGGAAAACAGTTGATGCCCAGGGCCTGCTCTATGCGTGGGAGGATCAGAAAAACTATATCCAGGATAAATAAAAGTGAGACACCTGCCATATACATGAGCCTGTTCCTCAGGGAGGAGCTCACCACTTTACAGCTGCAGTACCTGTATTCACTGGCCTGCCTTCACCCTGACTGCTTCCAGCATTTGCACTTTTGTCATCTAAAAGCTGCTGTTCTGAGTTCTCTGGCTATGTCTACACAGCACTAAGGAAGAATGAAAAGCTCTTCTGTGACTGTAAAAGTGCCTAAATCAATCAATAAATATTGGTTTAAAGGAGTGTTAGGTGCCCCACAAGCCATATTGATGTGACCTGGGGAGGAAAAAGGAAGCCTTGAGAGATACAGGTCTGTTCCCCTAGGAGTTGTCCAAGTGTACTTACTTTCCCTGTACTTTTGGCCTCTATAGTGAAAATAAGCAACTAAATTCCTTTGAAGGGATGACCTTCTATGAATTTAATAGGTAGAGATGGTGGTACCGGTATGAGGCTACCGATGAAAGCACATTAATAACTGACCATTTTTTCAGCTAATCTTGCTGTTTGTCAGGGTTTAAAATACTGATAGTGGCGGTCAGTGACTTACCAGAGATCCCACAGTGGGATTGTCATAGGACTGTAGTAAGAACCCAGGCCCACCATTTCTGAGGTCTGAGCACCATGTGCTGGTTTTTTTCGGGCTGGATGTACATTTGAAATACAATAATTACCAATAGCTAGACAATCCTAATGTGGCTTCTTGCAGGACAGTGAACTATGTAAAAGCAGTCTGTAATGTGTTCTGCCCAGTTCAAAGGAACTCATCTGCTGTATTTGGTACAAAAGAGAGGGTTTTCTATCAGTGAGTGAACCTGTCAGATGCCAAAAGGAAGTACTGAGAAAAGGGAAGGAGGATTGGGCTGTCAGATATAGGCTCTTCTGCAGTGTAGGGGGGGAAAGTAGCAGTGCATGAGCAAAGCTGTCTGTTAGGTTAATTATTGAGGCCAAAAATACATTGTCTTTGCTGCCTTTGAAAAAGTGCTAGATGGAGGAGATGCAGGAAAACAGCCTGGCTCTTGTGGGCACTGTGGCACAGTGAAGAGGGCAGGCCTGGGAGCCGTGCCGAGATGGGGCACTCGGAGAAGGCCACCAGGAAAGGGTTCCCAGGTCTCAGGCTCTGTTCTCAACAGTTCAGCGGCTTTGCATGTTGCAAAAATAATAATTATTGTTTATTAGGAACCTATCCATCACCTGATGCCTCAGGTGCCTCTTGAGATTAGAATATAAAACAAATTGGGCTGCTGCACTCAGTAAAGAGATTTTAAATCTATTTCGGAGCAACTGTGTGACATTGGAGTCATTCTAAGGTTAAGTGGGAAGGAGTTCTTGGGAGCTGAGGTTGTAGGAGGAGTATATGTACAAACATTGCCTTTCTTCAAATACTACCAGTTTGAGGGTTATGCCTGTTCTTATTAAGGCAGAACAGTATGAAAAGGGTTTGAAGATTGGAAGCAGATCTTAGTGGCTGCCCATTAAATGCCTGAGATGTGAGAACCAACTTTTAAAACTCTACTTTTATGATTATCAAGTCTGTGACAGGTCAGTGTTTAGTCTATTATCTTATCAGCTCGTGGCTACATATTCATTGGAGAAAGATGAGCTGTCCATTATATGTATTTTGTACTTTTATGATGAAAGATAATTTGTGTAAAAGCATCCAGAGCACAGGCATTTTGGGATGCTTTTAACATATCAAAAGAATTTGATCTGTATCTGTCTTTTTCCTCTAGCCAAATTATTCACCAGGAATACTGATTCTTTTATTTCCTTTCCATTAACTTTCCATGCAGTCCGTGTTAAACACTTTTCTTTAAAATTTAATTTAATTTAATTTTTTACATTAGGGAAGCAGAACAGGGAGTGGAGGGTAAGACACAAAACAAAGGCAAAAATAAGGTTTTTTTGGATTATCTTTAAAAAAAATTATTCTAATTATTTCTTATATCAAATGTTGATATAGAGCGAACATTTTTCTGTTTATTTGCCAGATTGGGAAAATTTAAAGGAGCAAAACAATCTGGAAGAGAATGACTTCCTTATAGACCTGTACTTTGTTATTAGCCTAATGTTAAATGAATTAACCTTAGTATGTCTCCAGTTTTCTAACAGACATGATGCTTCTCAAGCTGCCACATTGGAGCAGTGTCAAGTAGCCAAGTGTGTCAGGTCTTGGCTTTGCCAACCTCCTTTTTCTGGAGATGTTTTTGGTGAAGCCAGAGTGGTCTGGACTGATGTGCAGTCTTTTGAGTCACATGGGATGATAGAGATATGGCACAATAAATTCTTTGACCAGAAAAGGGTATTATTTGACTGGGAAGCTGTCTGCCACCCCTCCTTCTTTTTTGCACATGAGGAAATACACCGTTGCCATGGAGTTGTAGCAGGCTGGTTTACTCATTTTGCCAGCCTCTCAAAGTTTTAACCCTTTTGAATTTGCCAATCTTCTCCTTTTTCTTCTTGGACAGGAACTCTTGAGTTCAAGCCTTTTGACAGCTCTCCTACTTTGCTTTATTTTAAGTTAAATTTCATAGATGTGTTTCCAAGGAAGCCATGGATACCAAAGGCTCTGAAAACCAGAGATTAAAAGCATCATATAAAAGATCTAGAAATGTTCAGAGCATGTTAGCCTGGTAATGATTATTTTAATGGCTATTGCATTCACTTTCAGATATTTTACAGAACATATACAATATGTGTAATATGTTGTCTTGAGGAATATACCAGGAATATGTGAAAGGAATGGCTGATAGATGGTTTCCTGTAGCAATAGAATTCATAGCTGTGAGCTTCAAGTGTTTGTTTATGCTCAAGGTCTTTGTGTTTTAAGAAAATGCTTCATGCCCTTACAGCACCTTTTGCACCCAAGGGCTTGCTCCTGATCTGTCAAGATGAGGAGTAACTACTAGATTTCAGTCAGAAGTTCATGGCAGTGTAAATCCATGGCGAGATCAGTCGCTGGCTCAGACGGCTGAGTGTTCCCAACAAGCTGTAACTGAGGTCTGCGGGAGCCAGCCAGGAAAAAGGAGTGGGAAAAGGAGAAGAGTGAACCTCCTCTGCTCTGGGACCTTCCCCTCTCCTTTCCCTCTGGTTTGGGTTGACAATCACAGTGTTCTTCCTCAGTCTCATCTTCCCATCATGACGCTTCTCCTGATTTCTGGTTTCTCCTGCTCCTCCTTCTGCATGTGTTGTCATTTGCCTTTGCAACTCAGTTTCCTCATCCCTCTTCTCGCTTTTCATCCCAAAGGCACGGAGTTACCTGCTCAGGCTGCTCCCAGACTGAGTTCACCCTTGCACTCCCCCGGTGTACCTGCAGCCCAGGGTCCATTCCACAGCTCTTCCTAAGCTCCTTTTAACTCCCCACGGCTCATTTCTTCTTGAATTCAATGTCTTACTCGTTGTCCTTATGGGTTTGTGTGAGGTTTTGGACTGGCTTCTCCAATTATTACCTTCTTTCGGAGAGCCATCCATCACAACAATTAACCAGCTCTCCTTCCCATTCCAATCAGGAGGAAAGGTGTTCCAATCACTCCATAAGTGCTTGCTTTACATGCGAAAGTGCATGTCTGCATTTTGCCTTCAGTAAATAGTGCTGCATTTTTAATGAGCTTGTCCCTAAGTAACAGATTGTGCCGCCAAATGCTTTAAATTTCTGTCTTTTCAGATTCTAAAATAAGTTTTTGCTGACTTTTTGTTGGTAATGGCTGAAGGGGATGGTTTTCAAAATATGCATGGCTGGCACCAGCTGAAGATTGCTTTTTATTTTACTCATGCTGAGTGTGCTGGCTCTTTTCTCTCATTTATCCCAGGGAAGCTTGTTTAAATGTCCCTTGCACGTTGTAATTGAATCCACTGTAGGAACTCCAGCTTGTAGCATCTTTCTCTGGGCCTCTGGAACTTCCTGGGGGTGGAAACCTGCTTTTAATGATGAACTTTGCAGTCTGAAGCCCTGTGTGAGAGACTACCCAAGGAGTAAGACAGGAAATATGTTGCTGTGCTCCGTTTTAATTCGAGAGGTAAATGAGGGCACTGTGGGTCAGGGCCATGGGTGTCAGCTTCGTGCTGAAGGGCTCAGCCGGTGGGACAACAGCGCATGTGGAGCTTCTGCCTGGAGCTTGTTCTGAACTGAGAGATCCGTGTTGAGGAGAAAGGTGTTCTCACTGTTTACATTCTGCTGCAAGAGCTTTGGCAATGTAAAATCCCAAGGGTGCAGTGGTGCCTTTTGAATTAAACTCGGAATCAGCGAGTTGAGTCTATTCAAATGTTCAACACATTCTAATAAACCCAGTTATCCTTCATGGATGTCAATAAAGCCGTACCAGCTTATGCTTTTTAGGAATCCTTACAATTATTTCATCTGAAGTGCTGTAATACGTTTAAGATTTTTTTTTCCTCAAAATTGGAAACTAGAATAGTTTTGGGTGAAATACAAGAGGGAGCAGATTTCAGGAAGATTTTTGAGGGACTTGTTAATACACAGCATCATGTATAACCCTAATGGTGGGCCCAAAAGGTGTGAGGCCTGAGAAGAACAGCTTGTCACCTGAAGCCAGTGTGAGCAGGAGGCTGGGATGTAACTGAAGGAAGCAGAATTTTCTTTTTCATGGTGGTGATGGTTATTTTAATGATTCAAAGTGAGGAAGAACTGAACTTTGTCATAGACATATGAGACATGGATCTGACCTGGTAGAGGACTGTAGCCTGATCAGGTTTCTGGCATATACAAGAAACTCTGGCATGAGACTGGAAGAAAGTAATGAACAAATTGTCTCCTGGGAGAGCTGAGGAGGGCCAGGATGAAAGGGAAAAGAGAGGGAAGAGGAGAGAAGTAAAAAAAAAGAAGTTGTGCAAGGTGCTGAATGTGAAAACAATAAACTTTGATGTGATGAACATTGGCTGGGAAGCAGAAGGATCTGAGGATGGCAGAGAAGGTAGGTGACTCTGGATAAATGGACTGGAGGGGATGAGGGCAGAAGCCTGGAGGGGAGAAAGCTTCAGTGAGATGAGGCGTGAGATGACTGAGCCTTGGCTGAAAGGCTTCAGCATTATAAATTGGGCAGGCGGATTTAATGGGAGCTTTGACGTCTGGGAGAAGAGGGAGGAAGAGCTAAAAATGCCCCTAAGAATATGGGTCTGTGAGAAGGACATCGCCACTGGCAATGTGGAAAGGAAGGAGCAAACACAGTAACCCCCCCAAGGCTGACAGCTCAGAGGCTGAAATTCTGAGCACACACAAGGAGTGGGGGCAGCGAGCACTGAGTGCCCCATTAGGCCCGTCTGCAGCTGGTGTAGCTTTTCCTTCCGTGGGAGGAGGGGGTCACACTGGTGGCAGGGCAGCGTGCCAGCATGGATCTTCGTGGGAAGGAGGCTAAAGTGGATTTCTACTTCCAGAGCAAAAGGGGATGTCAGGGCAACAACGTGGCTGTTTGTGACACAGATTCGCTGTGCCCCTGAAACATTGCTCTCATCTCATCCAGGGCTCTGCCCTGGAACTCTCTCTGTCCTGGCTGACTAACCCTTGTCCTGCTGCCTTCCAGGGCTGGATGTGTTCCTGGGGAAGGTGTGCCAAGGCACTGCCTCTCCTCTATTGTGTGTGACACTGCACAATACTGCCTCCTTTTCTCTCTCTTCACCCCACATTGTGAAGAGAATCTGGTCCTGGTTTTAAAGTTCTAAATCTGATTTGGTACTTTGAGGGAGATGCTCATCCCTGTCACGTTGTGGGTCCTGGGAGTGTGCATGTAGAGGGACATTCACTGGGAAGGCCTTGGGAACTCTGCTCCCCTTCTGGCACCACCCAGAGTTTCTGTCTTCTGGGTGCACCACAAACATCATATTTTTCTTTCTTGTTTTGGTTTTTTTTTTTTTTTTTTAAAGCATTTTGGGGCTCTTCTTAGACAGCGTGTGGTGCTTAGCATAGAAGATCAGCTGTGAGGAGGAGACTAAGGTTGACCTTGGGGCCATGAACTTTGTGTGCCTTTTTGATATGGATTTTCCGGGCTGTGACTGTTACAAACCTGGAGATCCCTTTTCCCTGCTCCTTCTCCAGAACTGGCGTGTTTGCTCTGGACCAGAGGTTGCCCCTCTCCTTCGTCGAAAATGCACCACAACATCTGCACCTGGTTCTGCCCGACCTGACACTCCTCTGCGGGACACTCATTTTCAGTGCAGCTGTTGTCAGTCTGGGTCTTTTAAGATCAAAAGTTTGATGTCCACAGTGTGTCAGTGCTTTTGAAAATCTTGGCTAAGTGGCTTTATAAATGCAAGGAAATAAGATGGTAAATGTCAATATGGCTGTGACGAAAATGTGAGTGTGCAGGGATATTAAGGGATGGCATTTCCCAGGGAGCCTGTCCCATTACTTTTTTCTTTTCTAAGAATGCCCAATTTTTTTTCAACAAGCCATCCTGGATTAAATTTATCCTTTCCACAACTCCACCAACTTCAATAGAGTTGCACCAACACTTGTCCCATCTTTTGTAGCTGATTAATTTATGTTCATTTTACTTCTCCAGTGCCAATGAAAGAATTTAATAGACTCTTATTGTTCCCTGCAGATCCCCCCCTCTGTGCAAAGAGGCATCAAGCTCTGCTGTGGGTTGCCATTGTTGTTCTTTCTCTTTTTGATTTCCTTCATGGAACAGAAAGAGATTACACCAGGGGAGTTAACTGTGTACTTGGCTCTCCAGGGAATCCAATACACGCCTGCAATTAACCTGCATTGAACTGGCCATTGGATGTTGCTATTCCTCCACAATACACACAGATGGGAGGCAGTTTTGACTGAGTATTTGTATGCTGCAGGTTGGCAGAGCTCAAGTCAAAATAAATACAATTTCCAGACCATTCGGATGCTTGACTCTCCTTTCTCCTATTTATTTGTTTATTTTTTTGACAGAGGAGGGGGTAAATCTGAATAGGATCCAAAAAACCTTCTTGTTTGGCCCTCAAAATAAATATTTCGCCTAAAAGCTGAATCGATTTCAGATCTCAGCCCCATCAGTCTGTCAGGGAGACAGTAAAAGGGGAGAAAAATTTTAATCAGGATTTAGCAGGGATAGCAATTCAGTGGGAGGCAAAGTACAGTTTGAATTGCACTTAATATCACAAGCTCTCATCTTGCTAGTGCTTGGAACATTGCACAGCTTTACTCCTCTCATGGGCAGCTTGAGTTCTGAGGATTAAAATAAGATTCTGAAGGTTTGTGGGTGAAAATACATCTTTGTGTGTTTCTCAGTCTAGGAAGTGAAGAGAATCTGTTCCAATTGGAATGATTTTTTCTTTACTTGTTTGGGGAGGAAAGAGTGTGGGTTGGAATGAGCACCTCATTAGCTATTAATTATTTTCCTCATTCACAAAACCAAGACATTTCCTCCATTCCCAAAAATGGGTTGTCAGTGGGAAAACCTGAACTCTGGGAAGATTTAAAAAAAATAACAAAAAAAGCAAACAAAACGAAGCACAGTTGTTAAGTTTAAAGAAATGGAGCTAAGCATATAAAAAAATCTGCCACCAGGGTCAGACTTGATGCCATGTGTATTTTTTTTTTTCATTAAAGGAGTGCAGATTTTGAGCCCGAGCTATTATTTCAGGTGACTTGAGGCCCTCCGGGGGCAGCAGTGAAATGGAAAAGAGCACGGCAGCCTGCTCTTGGAACTGATGCTCACTGAATCTGAAAGGTCATGTCATGTTTTCTGGCAATTGACTCAATGGGTTTGGATTCTACAACATAAGGTCGGGCCGTTTTCACTCAGCACATGTTTACCGGGGAATGTGCCTTCCAGTTGTTTTCACATTGACCTTATTACCCTGCCACACTGATGAGCCTGGCACAAACCCCACTTTTTGTATAGCTGTGTGCACCACATTCCCTCTCCCTTTCCTGCCCCACAGTGTTGCTCCTTTGGGTTGCAGATGGAGGATTTGGTGGATGCATTTCCCCCCCTCCCTGCTTCCCGTGCCTCTCTTCCAACAGATGTGCAGAAGCCCATTGACTGCACACTTTGGAAGGACAAGAGGGTGCAATGGGAATGACTCGTGTTTGGTTCCCAGATTTAGCAATAGGAAAGCTGGGGAGGAGAAGAGACACAGGCTCTGGGCTATAAACTCCAGCAGGAGGATTTACAGCATCTGATGTAACATCCCTTCCCAGTGCTCCTGCAGTAGATGTGGCCACGAGCTGGATACGCTGGGAGGGCTCACAGCCCGGGGCTGGGATGGGCTCCACACTGAACAATGTTAAAAGGGACGGAGGCAGCAGTTCCCAGTCCTCGTGGTAAATCTGCTCCTTCATGCAAAATAGACTGGCCGAGCTTTACAGGGATAAATAAAATACTGCTGCTATTTCTGCAAGCGCATTGGCAGCTCTCTCTCCTTGCAGCCTCAGAAGTTCTTGTGCTGAGAACACAATATGCGTCTCCACCACCTTTTCAGGCTTAAAAAAGTGTTATGGGCTTCTGTCAATTTTAGGAGTTATAAATTAAAGACGAGGAGTTTATTATTACTTGGAACACTCCCGTGTCTGAAGCAGTTTGAGAGAAAAAGGAGCTCAGACATTTGGCAAAAGTCATTGATAGAGGGAAGGAAATCAGCCCGTGAGTGCTTATTTCTGTGAATGCTTTGCTTAACCTTGTCCTGCCACCCAGTTGTCAACCCTGGCTGCCCCAAGATTTAAAAAATGCTGCAGTGCTTCATCATTGTTTGGATATTGCTCTTTCAGTAAGGTCAGAGCAGACTTGCAGCAAATCCACGAGAGCGAGGCACACTGTGATGTTCCACAGGAGTGTCAGGACCCTGAGAGATGAGAGGTTTGGTTCTGGCTTGGACTTTGCTGTCAGAGCATGGCACCAACAGGTTATTTTTGGAGACAACTTCACAGTCTGCTGATCAGAAACACCGGGTAAGACCTAGGGATCAGTTATTACCTTGGGCACATTTCTGTCAATAAAATGAGAGCCTTCTTGGAGAGAGGCTTCAGGAGTGGCTGTTACAGCCACCAGGATGAGGGCAGGGTCACTGGTCCTTGGACGATTTAAAACAAAAAACGTCCTAGTCATTATTTGCCATCAGCATAGCTTTTGTCTGTGTGTTGCACTTTAGGAGGAAGAGAATTGCTGGAGAATTGTGCAGGAGGCTTTCTCGATGCTGTGGGTTGACTGGGCTCCTAGTGCAGCTATCCCCTGCATCACATGCTCCGTGCTGGTGCTTCCAGTATCCTCTCGGGGTGTAAAGCACCACGCAGATAAACCCCTTGTAGCACTGGAACAGGAACACAGGCTGTGCCAACCTGTTGCAGTGTCCCAGATCCGTACACGGGCTAGAGGGGTGATAATTCCCGAGGAGGAGGAGGGTTAACACGTTGGCTCAGCTCAGGAGGTGCTGATCACACTGTGTGGACACCCCAGCCTTGTTTGGCACCAGCCACAGAGCCAGTGGGCAGTGTAGAAAAGCCTGTCATGGCAGATTTTTCCCAAAGTCTCACCCAGAACGTGGCTGCTCATATAGTTGTAAGAACTTTAATTATTTGCAAGACACCCAAGCCTGTCTGGTTTTGCAAATCTGTCCTGTGTAAACCACCGCCTGACTTAAACACTCAAGTCAAGCTTTGTTGAACAAAATCCTGGCTCTTGTCTTCACAAAGTAAATGCTCTGCACTGAAAAGCATGGACTGTACAAGCAGAGCAGCTCTAGAAAATACTTCTAAAATCTTAGTTGTTAAAGTCTGGAAATTAGTGTTCATCTCAGCTGCAGGGCCAAGGCAAAGCTTGAGAAACGCATATCCATTTTAAACTGGAATAGAGAGTCAGTGGTACGCTGATTCTGTGTGAATTTCCCTTGTTTTACAATCATATCCATTAGATTATTTGCTTTAATTCCTGTAGTTCAAATCTGTTTTCCCAACAGTTTTGTGGTGCTGAGTACATATTCCCTTAGAGTGGAAGCCATTTAAATGGCTCAGCCTGCTGATTTCACAGGAGCCTGAAGGGTAAAACTCCTTGGAAGAGTGTTCAAAACTCAAGTAGTTTGTGTTGGAAGGAAAAATCCATTTTAAATGGTGCAATACCCTTTCCTAACTAACACTGCAAATGCCCTGTGGCTGTTCTGTTCTCACTTTAGGTGATGGCTGTGGATTAAGAGCCCGAGGCCTTGGCTAACATCTATAGGCAAGGCAATGCATCCCCAGGGCCTAATTCAAGGAAAGTTGTGCAGGTGTCATAATTAGCAGTTTCCTGTTAAAGCTCCACAAATAAGCTCTAATCCTCAAGGCACTAGTCTCCAAAACCCCTTGCAGGTTTGTTTGCAGACCAAGTAATATTCATCTGTAACCTTTTTTTTTTTTTTAATTGCCCAAGCTGCACATTTAACTGCCCTGGGCCCACTGGCTTAGATTTTGCCGAAAATCAGATGTGAGCAGGGATTAATGGTTCCAGTTGCTCGCACTGCCTGCCCACCATGCCTGGTGCAACTTGCCCTTAAATGAGGCTGAGGTGTACAATAGTTGAGTCAGAGCTGAAAGGAGGACTTTGGTTTCCTATGTTATCCCTCCTCGCCCTTCAAGGCCAATAAACATGTCATAAAGGGAGGAAAAAGTGTGAAAAGTTAGGAAGCAAAACACAACCCTTAATGGTCTCTACATGTGCCACAGCCACCTTCAAGTGAAAGTTGAGGTACCAGATTTTTTAGCACTTGGCCAAAGCTCCCCCTCCCAAGCACAACAGGGCAGGGACTCCCAGCACAAGCATTCCAGGCTGGAATAACGTGGGCAGCTCGTGTGCACACGTGTGTGTGTGTGTGTGTGTGTGTTCATGTGCAGGGAGGGAACGGAGAGGGAGGAGTGTGTTAATTGCAGCACGAGCACATGTCAGGCAGGGAAGGGAAAGTTTCTCAGATCCCATGATCAGCAGGGCATCTGAGGACTTTAATGTTTTTCACAGTACAATAAAACTACCAGTGCCAGCTGGAGTCTCCAGCCAAACCGTATGCCTTGGAGCTTAGATGTTTCACATCACTGAAGGCTACATAATACTTTCAGCTGGCATTGCCTTCCGTTTGATATGTCTGGGGATGGAGATAGTTAGTTAAATACTCACATGGGCTGATGTGTTAGCTCAAACAATGGGCCCTTCCCCCTCTAGCTGAACACATTTTGGGAATATTAGTTTGGGAAGAGGGGCACAAAAGCTTTCCATGCCTGTTTTCCTGCTCTGTTTCTGTCTTTGTTTAGCCTCTAAGTGTTGACAGGCTGTGAGGATGTTACTTCTCTTGGCGTGAATTTTTGTGAGACGAAAAGAAGGATCTGGTCAGGTTTTTCAAGCAGATCAGAGATAAGTCAGAGAGAAATGAGAACTTCAAGGCTTGTTTATTCCGAAGGGGAGAATTTAACCTCAGTACTGGCTACTGTGGCTTGGGGGGGTTGAATGGGAAAACATTTAAAATAAATTCAGTATGTGCTATTTCTTCAAATTGCAAGTACAAAATGCACAAGTTATAAACACGCAAAGCACAAGGCAACAGAATCATAATTTTACTGCTTATATGTAAATAAAATATACTTTGGCTGTTCAGGGAAAATGTTTGGCCTTCAAAAGTCCCATTAAACCATGAAAGCAGCACTGGGGTACTGAGGTACTTATGAAAGTATCTACCTGGTGTTGTGACTCTGTCCAGGTTTTGATCATACCATTGTTTAGGTGATCATAAGGCAAGCAGAAATGGGGATAGAGCTGTTGTAGGGATGTATGACTAATCATCATAAATAGTCCTCTGGCATTTTATTTTCTAGAGCCTTTGTTTAAGATGTGTTTTTCAGTGTTTCAAATGTGCAAAATTGTAATTCTGGAGGCAGAGATATGGGTTTGTGGCTTTTGGTGTATGAAACCAGAGGTGATGGATAGTATGGGAAAGGGGAAAATAACATAGTTAAAATTTTGGTCAGTTCATTTTGGAAGGGATGTCTGTATTATCTACTAGATTTTACCGATATATCTGGAATAGGGTTTGTTTGGAAGGATGATCTTGCACAGCAAAGATTTCTAGATGTGACAGAGGCTCCGTGGAGACTTTGAAGCATCTTTGCCAGACCCTTAAAAACAGGAGCAAGTTAGAGCTTCTTTAGTGAGCACTAGGAAAAGAGGAATGAAATTGGGATGTACTGAATCCTACTCTTGAGTTTCCATATGCAAAACTGTTTTGCTTCCCCATTCTTGTAGAGATTGCTGTGCTTGTCTGCATAGGTTTCTAATGGCCATTATAAAAAGTAGATGGTCCTTAATCTTGTAACTTTATGTGTCACACAGAGCAAAAACCTGGGCAGACGGACAGGAACAGATTCCAGCTCAGCTGGGCACCTGCAGGGCAAATGTAACATCCTGTGTTCATTTCCTCTTCCCACTTTGGGAAGCAGCAGTAGGAATGCTTAGGTGGTGGGAACGTTTTTCTTATGGAAATAAAAGAATGAGGATGAAGAAAAAGTTGGGAGTTAAGTACCTAGTTTCACTCCGGTAACGTGTGTTACAAAGGAGCAGGAGAGGTCGGGCTCCCTTTTGTTGCTGGGATGCTAAAATTTTTTCTGGTTTAATTCCCAGAGCAGAAGCCATGAGGAGAGCAGACTGTTGGGGTTTGCTCTGCACGTGGTACTGTAGGAAGGGTAAGATGTGTGAAACGGAATGGACTTTCCAGTATTCTGCTTACCTGGTGCTGGAAAGGGATTTCACATACTAAATTCCATCCTCCTACATGGAGTCTTGCCTTTCAGATATTCTGAACTTCTTTATCATCTGCATCAGTCGGATTGTCTGGTTGTGTCTTTTCTTTTTTCCAGAGTTTTCACATGAGGATTTTATAGGAACCTTGACAACCTGGACAGATGACATAAAAGAAGTTATCTAGCTTGGTGCGTTCTTGAACTTGCTTCTATTTATTTCTTTCACGTCTCCAGGCTCGGTGTTGCTAAAACATAAGTTGTAAGTGTGCACTTTTCCCTGACAGAGAATTTTCTTGCAAACTTTTGACAAGGTGATAAAATCCGTTTTCTGGTCCCCACTTTGTCGCACAGTGCTGTGTGAGCACGTGTAACTGATGATGATCCACTGGGATTGCTAAACCGATGTTATGCAAACAATTCTACACCTTTCTGTTTCTTTTCTGTGCAGGAAATCGCTCCTATAAACATACACACATTGCTGCCCTAATAGTGTGAGACACTGAGACTAGTGACACTGCCTGTAAATGATTAGGTTAGAAGGCCAGTTCCTCTTTGCTTCCCATATAATCAGTGGAGAAAGCTTGCTTTTAATATCAGGTAGTGAATCAGTCTTTGGCAAAGCCTGTGTCTTCCCACTGTTAGTTAATGAATGCAATCACCCAGGTGAGACACCTGCAGTTGTGCTGAATTTAGGTGGTGGAAGTTACTGAAGGACAGCAGTGGGAGAGGAGTGGACGAAGTGGTGCCGTATCACAGAGGTCTGAACAAAGGGC
>JAWWEU010000017.1:4258999-4383357 GCA_035583155.1 Acropternis orthonyx
TCGTGAACTCTTGTACATGAAAATACCCTGGGAGTGTTGGCTTTGACTCTGTGTATGTGCAGAATTACAAGCCCCATAGTTTCTGCCTCCTGAATTTACAGGGATAAATTCTACCTTTATTTTTTTAACTATTACTGATTTTTTTCCTAGTAAACAAGGCCTCTTATTAGAAACAAGCAATACTTTATGGCACTGCAGAATTCCTTTCCCGTAAAATATTTGTGTTGCTACATAAACATGCTTCCTCTATGCACTTCTGTCTGGCAGAAGAGGCATTTCTGTAGGACTTGTTTCTAACTACGCTTTAAGGAGCTCTTAATTTCAGAGAAGAACTAACTCCTCTCCCAAGTAATTTTTGCTTTGCTTAAGCCTCCTTCTCATTATTGAATACTACTAATCTACTGAAAGTGGCTGAAATCCCCTATGAAGTCCTTTATTATATCAGTATGTGACCTCTTACATTACAGGCATAAGAGGCAAAAGTGAGAAGAAGAGCCATCTTTATCTGGTGCCTGTCCTTGATAACCACAGGCTCTGGCGTTTTGGGCAGTCAGGAGGCAGAGGTGCCACTTAACAGTGAGAACAAGGAAAACTATTTGGAATCATGCTGGCAAAATGCACTGGCAGGCACTAGATCTGGAGTCACTGAGAGATGTGGACCAATTCAGAATCTCTGGATTGGATCTCTCTTCCCAGTCCTGGCCCAGCCTCTCTGAAGTCACGTGAATTCTTTGTGTTCATAATGCCTTTGGTGGAGTTCCACATGTTTGTTTTCTGTTACCTGAAGAAAAACTTCCTTTTTCGCTTGTTTGAATGTACCTTTCGCATTCTTATATTGGAAGAGATTGTGTACAGTCCGTTTCTCTCCCACCCTTCCAGTCCACTCATGATTTTATAAACTCCTGAAAGGAATTCTATGTCATCCCTTTTTGAAGCTCAAGTCCTAAAGAGTCTGTATGAGCCTTCCTGTATGAGTTCTCCATACTGTCTCCCCGAATCTTTTCCTATCCTAATAGACGCCTTTCTGAACATGAATTGTCCTCATTGGAGAAAAGTGGGATTAGAATTTGGATCTTCTTTTTGTGGGTTTTAATTCTAAGGATGCGTGATGGTCCCCTCTAATATCTGCACGTCTTCATTTGTGTTGATGATGAGGGATAACCCTCATTAGGTTATTTTCCATCAGTGTTTTAGGAAACAGAGGCAACCCATAGGAAGATGAAGGCAAAAGCTCCAATTACATCGTGATCACAAAGCCTTGAAAATGTGCTGGGGCTGATGATGTTTTTTAAATTGGGATATACTAATGACCTTAGCAGGTTTCATCCCTGAGCTGGTTTTACAAGCAATCCTTTAGAATTGTTTCAGCAGGACCTGCTGACCAAGGAACATCTGCAGCGTGGACATGTGATGCACAAGGTAAACTCAGTTTGTTTTCTGAACTCTGTTTTCAACCATCTGCAACCATTTATCTTGGTTCCATTCCTGTGCATGCAAAACACTGTAAAAATGCAAAAGCCTACAACTGGCACAATGTTATTTTTTTGCTGCCAGTACATCCCCAGAATGTGGACTTAGTGCCCTAGGGTGTTTTTTTTTCCTATGGGAGATTTCATTCCATAGCAACCAAAACACACTTGGATCCCAAAAAACATCCAAAGCATTAAAATACTTCAGCTTGTCTGCTACTAATGGAATCCCCAGCTCCTATGCTACTTGTTAAAACCCTGAAACTAATAAAGCACTCATCCAAACGCTGACCTTGGGCTGACAAATACATAAAATCATCCAAATCCGATTGAACTCAGTTTAAAAATTGAATTCTGGAACAATTAAAAAGTTAAACAGCTGAAACTTGAAAACAAAGACATAGCCTAAGGTAATGTTCACTCTTTAAAACTCAAAGTTTTCGTGGCAAAGACAATTTTTTAGGTTTACTACTATCACTGGAACTTAGTCTCAGTCTTACTTGGCTGAATAAGGTGACTTGCATACTGGCATCTCTTGAATAATTTTAAAAAGCAACCCTGGCATTATGGACCAATAAAATCTGGGGTTGTTTCCATTAATAACCTTCACTGATTAAATGAGAGAGATAAGGAATAAAAGGATTCACAAATGGAGGTCATTGTATGGATCACTCTGACTATCTTTATTTCTGAATCTTCTTGGGGAGTATGAAATGTTAGTGCAGTTTTCAGATTTAGGGAGAAAACATGAACAAACAATGCCCCAACCTGCTGCCTGCAATTCCAGTCAGCCACAAGCCACTGGGCTTACAAAAGGAGTCCCTGACTCTTTTCTCACAGCTGACTCTTTTTCCACTCTCAGTTGTGTTTGGGAACAGTCCACAGATTGGTGACTCTGAGGCACCTAATCCTGACTCTCCTTCTGAATTCCTTTCAGTGCTGGCTGGATAATCCTTGCACTGAGTCACAGCAGCAGTTTGTCAGCCCTTTTCCACTTCACTGGGCACAGAGGTGTTTCAGTTTCCTCAAACATCCTTCAGTCGCAGGGTAAGACAGGAAAGCACATCCTCTGTCTCATTTGTTCTGCGTTCTATAAACATTGCGCTGAAATGATTGCCATTTATTAGGATCTCTGTGAGGTCTCAGTCCCCAAACCACTGTATTCAGCTATCCTTTTCTGTCTGTGCCTGCTCACAAGAGTCTCTGCTCCTTCAGAGCCCACCACTCACATTGTCTCACCAGTCTGGCTCTGAGCTGTTTAGATGTTCCCTCCACGTTGGGTTGTATTTGCCTCTTTTGAAGTGCCCTGTCCTTGCCTCATAGCCTTGTGTTTCCACTGCATCACTTCCCTGACTTGCCCAGTAATCCTTGCTGGGACATCCATCCCATGTGTTCCTTTCTCACCCAAAACTCCTGGGGAGGATCAGGCTGCTCCATGACGACACTGGTAACAAACCTATTTCTGTAGAAATAACAACAGCAATAAAGTAATGTGTTCTCTGCAGGGGCTTTGCCAAATGTAATGTTGTGCCTGGCTATTTATCAGAGCTAGAAGCTATTTATTTGTGATGTTATCCACACCATCTTTTTTTTTTTTTCTTCCCCAGGAAAAGGACATTTCTACTAAAGCTTTCTTTTATTAAAACCAGATCTCCACAAAGCTCTTCCATTTCCAACATGGGAAATTTTTAGCCAGTCCTATTTTTATTTTGTCTTTATCTGTAGGCTTTATTTACTTGCTAATATTTGTTGTTATGTATGATGTTTTAGTCCTACTTAATTCAAATGATAATTAAGGCACTTGGGAGGCTTGGACTCGAGTCCTACCTTTGCCAGAAATCAAGTACTCTCAGTTCTTGACCTTGAAACGAGGGACAGAAAGAATTCCTGTGTCATCCAGTATGATTAGAAGATGATTTCTCAAGGCTTTCCAACTCCCCTACGTGTGTGTGTGGTGCCAAATTTATCAGAATTGCTGTTGTTGGTATGTCTGTGAGCTGTGGTAACCTCAGCAATACTAAATAAGGCAGGGTGTGGTGTGCTTTTAGTGAAGGGTGAAAGTGAAGATGGCTCTCACCTTTCCTGGAGACTCTTCCACTGATTATTGTTGATCTTCTCAGAGTTAGGATTCTCAGAGGTGGCCAAAGTTAGGGACTAAAGAGGGCAGTGGATTGCACAGCCCCTGGTAGGATGCTGCCCAGAATTTGGCATCCCAGTTCAGTTTGTAATATTTATTTCACTGCAAAACAGTTTCATGGCAAGCAGTTTTTTACTGTCAGAGGCACTTGCCATTCATGCCATAAATTACTACGAGCTTTGACAAGTCCTTCAAATCTGGTTTCCCCTTTCCTCGCCCCAATGTGTTACAAAAATGCCTTGATGGATATTTTGAAAGTTGACAGGCCAGTAGATCTTTCTGAACTCAAATACATTCTAGGTTTAGTGGCATCACAGAAGCCAAGAGGGAGGAAAGGGAATAATGTGAAATGGTATTCAAGGGTTGTTTTTTTTTCTACAGCCACAAACCGTGAGCTTTTGAATATTATATTTGAAGAGAGGAGAAATCTGGGTTTAAAACAGTTTTGATATCAGTGAAGCTTTGTTGAAAATACAACTTCTAACAGTCTCTTAAAATTTTTTTTTTTTTATGACATTGTTTCATTTTATGCATATTTTTATATTTAAAGAAGAATGATTCTCACTAATTGATTTTTAACTGTTCTCTCCCTGTTGCCTTGGAATCTTTTCCAGTAGTGTGTGCTCATTAACCCTGTCTGTTCAGAAATACTGAGATTAGACTGTGATTTTAATTTTCTAATCTTGGTCCTCCTTTAGGTTGTTGTGGGGTTTTTTTCTTTTTCAAATGTATAATTTATTTGATTCATTGTTGTACATCAGGAAGATGCCTGAGCTCTTGATTATCTTCTTGTCATCAAACCAGAGCACATGTTCTTCTTATGAATCTATGCTTTGATGTCATTAAAATTGCATTTTCCTCTTAGAAAAGATTTTCTTAAAGTTATCATTTCTTTTGACATGAATTTAATACATTAGACATCACTTTTATTAATGTAGTGGGATGCAACATATAATAAAATTCAGTGAGGTCAATGCCTAGCAAAGAATTTTATGAGAGAAGGCATTTGAAATGTGATTTTTAGAAGTATCTATTTATTTCCTTATCAGTTTATTATTTCTAATAACAGTTTGGCACAAGTGACAAGCTCGAGTGTATTCCTCAATTTAAACCTTAGTTCTAATATCTTGTGGTCTTTCAGCTTCAGCTGCCTTCCTGCTGAAAGCAGTGCTTGAACATGTTCTGACTGCAACAGCCTCCAGAAATGGGGATTTTAGTAGGATAAGGAATCAAGTAAGGGCAAGGGAAAATCCTCAACACTTACTGGGCATTTCACCTAAACAAAATCTGAGTAGGAACATCAGGATGTGCCCCATGATCCAGATTAATAATGTTAATAGGGTTTTAAAGGAAACCAGCATCTGTTTTATGGGATATAGGACGTAAAGCCCTGCTGCTTTGAGTATGGAATTTTGGTCAGGACAGCAGCATTGTCCCCCATGCTTTGTGAAGAGTGCTGTGTGCCCTTTAGTGTCCCTCTGGATCATCAGGAGAAAACGTATTGGATGAGTCTTTAATTTTTCATTTGAAGAGTGTCATTTCCAGTATCAGCCTCACTTATCATAATGCTGACACACACAGCCCTCTGGAGCTCAGTTTAGAGGGGAGTGAGGAGTTACCAGTCAGCAATATCAAAACTTTACTTCCAGATTTTCCCTCTTAGGTACTTAAAAAAATTATTCCTGATGTGTGGAAATGTGAACTTGAAACATTACTTGGGCAAAAGGAGAAAGTTTTCCTGAAGTTGGTGTACTGGAGTATCAGCAGATGGAGAACAGAGCCCAGCCCCTGATATTTGCCTGCTGAGAATCCATCCCGTTTTGTGCTTTGCTACCCTTTTGTTCTATAAATCTAAATTGAGGCTTTTTATTTAATTTTTTTTTTTTCTCCTTGATTTTGTTTGTTGCCTTGGCACTGCAGATTACATGACTGGACAGCTTTCATAAAGCCCCTTGAGATGTCGGCATGATGAGGTGCTAATTAAATAGAAGTTGTTGTTGAAGAGGGAGTGAGAGTTCAGGGTTACCTGGTTTATACACTAGTTTAATTGACGACTTCAATGAAACTAAACAGAAAAGCTTCAGACACTTATGAAATAACAAAACTTCTGCTAACTCCTGTTAGATAATTCTCAAAGCTTTATTGTTTCAGTTGGGATGCATCCTCAAATGCCAGGGCTGGATCTTAGGTAAGATCTCTTGAGTCTCCAGGAGTGTGTAAAAACAGTAGCAGTCCCAAGGTCGTGGGTATAAAGCTCGTCCTTCCTGCCTTCAGCACAGGGAAATTTCTCCAAAACTGTCCTCATCTTAACTCTTCTCTTTTTTGGCTGCAGTGTCTCCTGCTGCCCCTAGCACTCTGCACAATCAAAAGGCCTTTGTGACTGGCTGCTATTGAGAGCCAGCTAAAATTCGAAGGTCCAAGGAATCTATTCAACAAACTTGCTTATTCGTATCTCAAATCTCCTAACAGTTCCTGGAATCATATTTCCCATTTGGCTTGTGCATCTTACTTTACATAACAATTTAAGGTCACTCAGAATGCATCACTAAATGTCATGCTCTTCAAGTGGTAATTGCAATCAAAAAAGTGTTACTTGCTCTGAGCTCTGTAAGGAGGAGACACAGCCACTTCTGTTCACCTGGTGCCTTGTAAACAAAGCTGTACCCTTGGAGTAGTCAACATAATGTCTGAGATGAAGATGGAGATCACAACTTAGTAGGTAATCAAAGGATCAGGTGAGCACTCTGAAAGCTTTACCTGAAGCTGGATGCGAAGCTCTGAAGCTTTATGTGAAGGACGTATGAAAGGACATTTCTTTTTTTTTTTTAAATTCGTTCATTAAAATTGGGTGTGTAACTTAATACATAGTAGGTGGAGAAAAGATGAACTTTGTCAACTGCTCAAAGGACATGAATTTGTCTTTCACTGAAATGGAAAAAGAAAGGAGGAAAATGGTAAACTGATCACTTTGGGTCTTTGTTTTGAATTTGCTTTGAACTCTGGAGGGATTTTGTCAGTTGCTGAATTAATTTTTGCCATACTACCTATTAAAAAAAAATCATCCAGCAATTTAGTATTTGGTTCTGTATCTCAGCAATTTTGGGAGCACTGATTCTGTAACAACCCTAACCTTGGCTGAATTAGCTTTGCTACATAAAGAAGACTGGAAAAGGTGAGACAGCCCATCTCTGTGCTTAGATCTGAAGCTGGAACTAGGAGACATGGATAGACAAATGTGGCTTCACTTGCTGTGGCCTCTTAGCTGGAGAGAGTGGCTTGACCATTTGTAAATCTATCTTCAGTGATGCTGACTGAGAATGGCCTCTTCCCCTTTTATGGATCTTCTAAGAACTAAGAGTTTTATTCTGGTATGTCAGAAAGATCAGTGTAAGCAAGAGGTTGAAATGGCACAGCCACAGCATGCCATGTCAAAACCCAAGAACAAAAGTCAGATGGAATTTGGGAGTTCACTTTGAATCTGCCCCCATTACTGAGGTTTGGGCCTTGCTTTAGTATGTTCCCTGCTCCCTACAGGACCTGAACCTTTCCATCACCTTGTCTTCTTAGTGATGGATATTACATTTGCACAAAGGAAAAAACAACCACATTAGAGTGAGAGGAAGCCCAGGGTATTTTTTTTTTTTCTCACCACTCTTTTCAGGACCTGAAATCTGGTAGATACAGGGGACCAGAGCTGTTACATGAGGACAGGATCGATTCAGTCAATCAGAGGCAAAACCTACTGTCAGACTCTCAGACCTTTAACCTGCTCCTCAGAATTATTAGAACTCCCAAATCTCTTTGCAGGCCTTTTCTATTAGACAGATATTCCCATGTTTTGATTTTTTTGCTCCAGAAGTAATTTTTTTTATAATTACCTTCATTGAACTGCACTTACCATCTGTGAAGTGAGAGGCACTTAAATGATTTATTAGCCTGAGCTCCTAAAATGTGCTGAACAGCATGGGATTGATCTGGGCTAGTGACAACCACAGGATACATGACAATGGGTAGGTGGCCAGTGTTTGATGGAGCATCGTGCTGTGCTGTGGGGTCTTGCTCTGTGGGAGTGTGTTGGCTCCCTTCCAGTTGTACAGTAGATCAATAAGAGGCAGGTGTGCCTTGGCTCAGAAATACAAAGAAATATCTTGAAGCAGTGTTTTCCCCTTGAAAAAAATCGTGGGGCACTGTGCCTCTTGTTTCTGAAATAACCCCCTCATAGGAGGCTCTACAAAGGTTTTTGGCAGCAAAGAAAACCTTTCTAGAGTCCATATATTGGTTCAGATTCATTCTTGTCTGTGCAGTGATTGAAATCCTGAAGGCTGATTTTGGTCCTCACTCTGTTTCTTCTCTGGGCAGTCCTATCCATGATATGTAAGAAGCTTTGCACAGGTTTCCTCCGCTCTGTACAAGGTGGTTAATGCTCAGTGGGGTTCAGCAGAGGTAGCACAGTGTGGAGCACAAAGCTGAGCTCTGTGGATCCAGCTATGAACATCACTGGCAGGCAGTGAAAGGCTTAGCTATAAGCACTGCTTAAGAGGGGAATATGGTTCCTAGCTAAGCAGGAGATGGGAAAGAGGAGTATCTCCCTTTCATGCAAACAAAATCCTGTCTCTGGTAATAGGCAGGGGCTCCTGTCTTATATCTCCAGCTGCATTCTCATCTGAGCAGAGGCTGTGAGACCCGGCTACTTGCAGAGCTTTCCTGTGTAGCAGAGACTCACAACTTCTGCTGACCTCAGAACCCAGCAGGAGCTGAGATGAAGCAGCTCCAGCCCTTCACAGTGATGAGATGCCACCAAGCAGCTGATCTCACAGATGCAAGCGACTGCAGGTGAGCCAGAGCCTGCTCTGTGCAGATTGCCTGGAGGATCTTCACAGGAACGTTGGCAAGGAAGAGGAGGTTGCAAAGCTGACTTCAGTGGTGCATTCCTGCTGGGGGTTAAGCATCTGCCTCTCCCCTTCACTCGGCACAAACTGAGAGAGCAAAAAATCCAGTACAGACGCTGTGTTAATCTTTCTCTTCACCTCTCAGTTTAACATATGCAGAAAAACCCAGGGCTGAGCTTAGAAGGAATAACAAAAGGGATGTGTTGGTTTAGTCCAAGCCATGGAATAACTTGGACCAGCACTGTGATTTAACAAGAGGTTTCCAGATCAGGCTGCGTGTTGCAGTAGCAAACAGGAGCTGTCCCGTGGCTGGCAGCTGGCAGCGGGGGTGACGTGCAGGGCTCTCTGAGGACAGTTTGCAGTAGCAGATAACTCGGTGGCTGAGATGATGCAAATTGACAGGGATCAGCTACAAACCCAGCCCACGGTGTTTCTGTGCCCCCAGCACTGCCCTGCAGCCGTGGGTAACTCAGCCCACGTGGTGTCCTGCCTGGCAGGGGAGGCACTGGCACAGGGAGGGCACAGAGCAAATTCAGGCAGCAAACGAGCCAAGAGGGGGAAAGGAGGTGTGAGGAGATGTTTGAGTGCTGCGTGGAGACCATGAGGTTGGTAGGGAGTTCTCACTGTGTCTTGGGCTCAGCTTTACGTTTGCAAAGTGGTTGAAGGCCTGGAGGTGAGTGGGAGGAAAGCCCCAGCATGGGAAGCTGTGCAGTGTGTAAGGGTCTGCTCTGAGCTCCTGAAATTTCTGGGATTCAGCTGTCATTTAAAGCTGCACGAACTGGCATTGCTGTTACTGTGTTTGTACTCTGTACTTAGAGGATCTTGAGCCAGGTTTTGGAATCTGAACTTCCATGTCTATCTAGATACAGGGCATTTCTCTGTCTTCTAGTGATTGTTCTCAGCAGCCCAGTTGCACCACTCTTACTTGAATCAATGTCCAGCTTCACCTGCCAGACTGTAGATGTTGATGAATTTGTTCCTCCACTTTTCCCACAGTTATCTCTCCTAAAACAAAGGTTCTCTTGTCTTGCACTACCTGCACTGCAGCTGTTTCTCCTCTATCCTGAACTACCCTGACCTTGGAGTTAGCTCAAATTCAGCACCATGTTTATGGGGTGGGAGGGACCAGACCCGGTTACCTTGAGGAAGCACAAGAAGAGTACTGGGAAAAGAAAACCTCAGGTCATGCTCCTCTTTACTGGCTGATCCAATCATATGCCCTAGAGTGGCATGTGGCCAAATGGAGTTGGTGAGAAGCAGAGACAGATGGCAACATGTGATCTGGAAGGAGCACAGGGCTTTACACCCAGTCAGAAAAACTAAACCAGAGCCCTGAATGCTCACAGTTCTTTTGGTGTACTTGACATTGCCTGACATTATACAGCTATCAAGATTTAGGCTGGCTTCTATTCCAGGAATTAATTTTGGTTTCCTCTTTGTTTTGAATCTGTCCTGCCGTATAATGCTGTTTCTTCTGGCCTCCAAATGAGTGACTAGATCTATTCACAGTGGACAAACAGCCCAGAGGGGCCAAGTGGTGGAGAGGACAGATCTTTGCAGGTGGCAACCCAGAGCTGTATTGAAAATTTAAAGGGTCATTCAGACAAAACTCAGATCTTGTCCCTTTTATTTCACAGATCTTCCCCTGGCTCCCTCCTGGACATGCAGCCCGGCCTGCAGGAGCTGGTGTACCAATGGAGATGTGTTTGCTGGAGAAATTGTCACCAAGCCATGGTTTCCTGAGTGACACAATACATCCCATTCCTGGGAGAGTGATGGGCACATGTCAGGTGAGAGCTGCAGGAGGCTTAACAAACTCTCCCTGAGCTTGACAGGGCTCCACGTGCGTGAAAGGGTGAGCAGTGAGGCAGGATAGCTTTGTTCACTCCTGCTGTCCTTGGATTCAGAGGGTCTGGGAGTTCAAGGAAGGAAAAAAAAACAACCAAGGAAGTGAGAAACAGCAAAAGAAAGAGAGCAAAATACTTTTAAAGCTCTGCAACATCAGCTCATGAGCGCTGAGTCTGCAGGGCACAATCCAGTGTAAACTGTCTTTGGGAGGATGGCTCACTTATGCTTAATAATTAAAGGAATGATCCTTTCCTACTTGCTGCACTAAAGATTAGTGAGGTTTTATCTCTGCCCTGCTAACAGTGCCAGTGACATGTTCATAATGCTGTAACACATTTCTCTGCACATACAGCAGAGAAAAGGGCTCGTGGCAACGGGCCAGAACCACTTAGATTGTTTTACCAGGGGCACACCAGAGACCAGGGAACCCCATCAAGGAGTTTCCAGGCTATAGCACCCCATGTTGTGACATTCCTTGCACTGTTGTCCCCCACATTACTTCAGATTACACTAAAAATAACAGTTCTCTTTAGATACAAAAACCAGTTTAACTCAAGCCAGGGTCAGACTGCTGTCAGTGTTGTCAGATATATGTTTCAACTTAGTTTTGTCACCCTGTGAGCTGGAAAATTGCAGCTCTGAGTGAGGTGAAGTCAGGATTATAAACTTTATTTGTGAGCATGAAACAAAATCTGGTTTGCTCAGATACAGGTAAGGTTGGGGATTTTTTCCCCTCTTCTTTAAAGTGCAATCCTGCTTCTCTATGTTGGTTGTAAATAACTCCGTTTGGCAAAACAGGAGGGCTTGAGGAATTTCAGAAATAATTCAGGGAAAAGCAGCCTGTCATGCTGCTGATGTCTGTGGGATTCTGCAGCATCCTGGTGTGATGTGTGGGTGTGTGTGTCCGTGTGCTTTTCTTGTACTTGCCTGCATACAGACACCCGCTCTCTGTATGAATTGATTACGTTACCCGAATACCTCCCAGGGAACTCTCTCTCTTTCTGGTACAATTTGTTCTTGAAATTACTCTAGGAATTGTACAATCCTGTGTTAAACACCCCCACGCTGACACAGATGCAGATTGAAAGCTGATAGGCATTAAAATGAACTGTTTGAGCAATTGTTTTTCTGCTCTCAGAATATTTTCTCCCAATAGTTCATTTCTCAGGAGTGATGCAGGTCCTGTCTGAGGCTAGGAGGAAGAACTAGATGACCCCATGTGAGGTCACTTAAAACCTGCGAATCTGTAATTTGAAACAGAATGAAAACTGAGGTGTCCCAGCAGAGGCCAGGCCATCTCTCCCCAGTCCCACACCTCGGACACAGCGCTCAGCTCACGGCACAGGTGTCGGGGCTGGTTAGCACAGACATTAACACAGTGTCTGCACCATCCCAGGGGAGCTAAACAGGGACAGCATGGCCCCCAGTGATGGGACTGCTGCACATCAGGGGATGCAGAAACCAGGGAGACAAAGTGGAGAAGCTCCTCAAAAGGGAGCAGTTTTTCTTGTTGGCATAGGGAGAGGTGTAAAGACAAGGCTGGGCAGAGGTGTGAACTTGTAGGCTCTCAGTTCCCCCTGTTAATCATCATTTCAAGGAAGGCTTTCTCATCTCCTGGGGCAGGACACCTGCTGAATGTTAACCTTTCAATAATACATCACCCACCTTGGTATGTTAACTTCTTTCCTAGTTTATTATTTCTGGTTTATGGAATTAATGTATTTCCAAAACTGTCAGAGTCTCTTCTCAGGCTCAAAACCCTTGCATTTATTTAGCCTTTGTTCTCCTGATAGCGTAGAAACTGTGCTGCATTAAGCTGTGCCAACCCGTGCATGCTGAACATGACCCAAATGCTGCTTAAAGGTGGCAGCATCTCCCAGGGGAGGCACTGAGTGCACCCAGGCACAAACTCTGCTGTTGTGCCTCAGCGCTGCTGCCAGAGCCCTGCTGATGCATCCAGCATGGAACAAATACTGGCCACTGGGCATTCCTCAGGGAATGTCTTCTCCTGTACATACAGAAAATCACCCCAGGTCTATCTGATTTGGAAATGGAGTGGGTGGTATGCAGGGAGACTCTCTAAGATGGTCTTCTTTCCCCCAAGTCTCTGAAATACACATTTAATTGTTGTCCTCATCTAATGAAGACATTCAGAATTCTCACTGATTAGGTTTCTGGCGTTTTGTATTATTGTTTTTGTTCTCATAGTACTTTGCACAAATGGCACCTAGTCTGTTCTGTGTCCTTCTCTCTGACTTGTTCTGTTCCTTATTGTGTCCTCTGCATGAAGATACATGATTTCCATGGCTTTGTCCTCAAAGAAGCATCAACCAGAGCTGCTTGTGCCTCTGCACTTGTTTGCTTCCCTCTGCTCTCCAGTGTAAAAGCCTGCTTGCAACCTTTCTGGTTTCAAGTGCCCATAAGACTATTGGCCAAAGCACCAGAGACATCTGTCCCTCTGGCATGGGCCTCCTCCCTTCTGAATCTGCTCTTTCAGTCTTCTTCTCAGTCAGGTATTAAACCTTGGTTTTACTGCCTCTCTTTCCAGTCCTGCATGGAGTTACTGGGAGTGTTTTCAGAGAGTACTTATTTCTCCAGTTTCCTTTCCCAGAGCCTAAATTTTGTTTCCAGAATCTCTTTCAATTTCTTCTGAATATAATTTATGCCAAAATGGACTAGGCTTTTCCCTGAAAAAGGCTTTTCCTCCTGAAAACCAGTTCAGACTCCCATGAGATCTGCTGCCTTGGCAGTTGAGCCCCAGTGTCATCCTGCCTGGGGTCACAGCCCCTCCTGCCTATCTGCTGATGGTAGGAATCAGCTTCAAGCCTGGATTAGGGTTTCACAGAGGTGCCTTCCATCTGACTGTGAAAAGCCCAGGTTTCAGCTGGGTGCTCTTGCTTGGCATTCCTGGTCCTGGCTCTCGTGTCTCCCCATCAAGTCTTTGCCAACAGTGCACAGACACGAGCGTTTGCTCAATATTCTGCATTTTAGTGAAACCTGAATAGCCCAATGCCCAAGTCCTTTTCTTTGAGTGCTGGCCTGACTGATTTGAAACCACAATCAAAATTTGGAAAGACATCCTAACTGCTTTTGGCAGAAGGTTTCAGGTTAACAGGCCATCCACTGTATATTCTGACTTCCAGCACTCCTGGAGCAGTAGCTCTTACTTGGTTGTTCTACAAGCAGGAACCTCCAGCAGATGGGCACCAAGATCTCATGGACAGGCTCCACCTTACAAATGCTTGGGAGGTGTCACAACCCCACACCATCAGCTCTGGGGTTGGTGCCTGACATCTGCTGTGTAGCAGGATGTGCAGCTGAGCTGTGAAGAGAGCATGTGGGTGTACCCAAGGCAGTCACACATTCTGGTAGTCACTGGTTTGCTACATTATTTGGTTTTCCAGGTGTGTGCTGTTGTAGAATTTCTGACAATGTCCCATTGGGATGTATGGACTGTTAATTTTTATAAGGAGCTGACCTGGTCAGATGTACCTAAATCAGAAGATCATCTTAAACTAAACTCTGAGGTAGAATTTATGGCCTTCTCTAGTTTGCAGTCACTTCAAGGTCTCCAAGATCCTCTATTTTCTGTGACAAATCTTTGTCAGTGTGCAACTGCATTTTTTTACATTTCTCTTCCTTTTTTATCTGCATTCTGCTCCCTTCCTCCAAGCTGCAGACTATGTGTGGAGTCCCTGGCAGTGCTACCAGCCTTGAAGGCTCATTTGAATTCAGAACACCCCATTGTCCTGCTGAGAGTTCTATCAATGTGCCAACTCTGCTGTATTAACCCAGGAGCAAGGGAAACTGCAACTCAGTCAATCCTTGGGCCACAACAGGTTTATTTTATTTAATGAAGTTTGAGTCATTTTATGGCAGAACTGGGCTGCAATTCCAGCTGAGCCCTTTGGAGCCTGCACATTCCTCTCTGCTGCTCACCTCTGGGATGTGCAGCCAAAAATGTAAATTAATGAAGACAAAGAGGAGAGATGTTCCTGACATGGTTATTCTTCTCTCTTGTTAGGGCAGTGATGCTCAGGCAGTACTGGGAGAAGCTGCAATGTTATCACTTCACTCATCAGAATAACAATAAGTTTTTTTCTGGGGGAGATCTGTGGCAAGTAGCTGTTGACCACCTTAACATTTTCTAGAATTTCTGCCTCTCAACAAAATCACCTTTTCCTGCAGTGCTTTGGTGTGAAATACTGCAAATTACCCAATGAGGTTTTTTTTTTTTGCTTTTAGACATATATAAAACATCAAAGGTATCTTGCTGGAAAAATAAGTCAAGAAACAATGGCTCAAAATTGGGGAGGTGCACAATGGGCATATGCCTATGATGTCTATGGCCCAAGCTCAGTTCTTTTTTAACTTTGCCATCCTTCTCTGTCTCATGTAATCATAAGTAAGTTAAGTACTTTGCAATCTGTGGAATGTGTTTTTTCACATGACCACCATCTGGGCTGCTATTTCTCTGCCCTGTTGTACCTCTCTGTTGTTTGGGTTACTGATGGTTTTCTGTCTGGTACTGTTTGATTTTAGCTTTCTCCCGTGGTCCTCAACAAGTTACAACTAGACACTTTCCCTAATTTTATCCTCGAGGTTTACACTTCTCTTAGCCCTAACAAATGTGTCTGTTTATTCTACACTTTGTTCCTGTCAATACACCGTGTCTTTTAACAAGTGAGTGTTTGTCTACAGGAGGAGATATCAGTCAGGAATAACTCTGGATTATCACTCCATGGAAGCTTCTTTGCCCTTTGGAACAGGATGCAGAGTATTTGCACTGTTATTCCAGAATCAGTGTCTTGTCAGGGAGACTTCAGTCATCCTTAATTTTTCTCTCTCCTATTTGAACTCAGTGCTCTGAGTTGAACAAGCCTTAATTTCAGCCTTCGTCAAACCTGCTTTCTCTTTGAGCTGAGATTTTTTCCAGGTGCAGTGGTACCTGAGGTATGGTGGAGATCCATCTGTCACACTGGTTGTGTGTTAAGTGCTTGCTGAAGTGATGGAAACCGCTCCAAGACTCCAAGGACAATTGGGCCTGTCCCTGGAAACTGTGAACCAAACAATAACCAGATGTATTCATGGCTGCCGCTTCTATTCTATTCCTCATCCCTGTATGTTATCAGAATGTCTCTTTTTTTTTTAAATTTATTTTCCTTAGCAGCAGGTTCCTTTTCTGGCTTTTATGATTCTGAGATGAGAACAGGTAATTTTGAACACTGAGTCACTGTCCCATGCCCAGCTACAAAATTTCTCCCCCCTCCCAGCTGAGGACAGGGAATTCTGAATCTTCCTGCAGGCCTTGGTTCTTGGTTTGGTGTGTGTCAGTGTGATGTGCTGCTTCACTTGGCTTGCTCTGCTCATGGGTAATTTGATAAGTGATAATCATGGCCTGCAAGGAATGGCAACCCTGTCATTCATGCCATTGCAGCTCATGTCTTCATTTTGTCTGGAAAAGCCACTGTGGCAGTTATTAGTGGACTTTCTGGCCTTCCCTGCTTAGAATGGGTACTTGTCCCTTCAAGTCTTCTGTATGAGGTTTTTTTAATTAAATGTTTTGTTTTATTTATTAAATCTTAGACAATGTTCTCTTCATTCCACAATCTGGGGGAAGAGATATGTGTCACAGGCTGTTGGTCTGTGGAGGGTGGAAACCTGCTCATGAATTAAGTGTGGTCTGAGATGTGGGTAAAAGAGAGACAAGGTAACGGCCAGAAGTACAGAGGAATCAGAAATGCCAAAGAAGTATCTGTAAACCCTGACTGAATTCCAGCAGTGAAAATCTGCCCCTCATCCATGTCAAAATACCTTCATGAATTTTTATTCCAAGGAAAACTGAAGTTGTAAGACTCCATGATCACAGTAATAACCAATTTGGCAGAATCCTGACCGCTGCTCTCCAGCTCTTGCCTTTTCTCCTGTGAGCTTTTGGTTCCTCTCTACTCCCACCCTCATACTAGTTCTTCCCATTCCCATTTGCCTTTTGCATTTACTGGCACCTCACTTACAACTTGTTCAACTTTTGCTAGTCCAGGCTGTTGCTTTTAGGGAAGGGATTTGAACCTTGTGGGACTGCAGAGGTGAGGTTTTACTGCACATCACTGGAAGGTAGACATGGAGATCCTGTGCTGGACTTGCCTCAGAAATCATTGTCAGAAGGTGCCTGACAAATAATGTTCCCTCCCAGCATTTGTGGGTGTGCAGTGATTCAATGACCTTCATGTCTTGAGTAGGCTTGCTTTAATTTGAGCATGCTCGGTGCTCTTCCAGACTCAAAGGGAAAGCCAGGCTTAAGAGGTGCCGTGTGTCTGTCCCCTCCTGGCACTGTGCTACAGCTCCTGGGTTTCCAGATTGGAGTTAAAAAGACCTAGAATTATGTAGCCTTTGGAGGATTGTGCTGGTTTAGTACCCTGTTGAACAGCAGGTCTGTTTAGTTACAGACACCTGGGCTCTGTAGGAAGCAGATCCAAACCTGTTTGCTCACTTCTCCATTTTACCTTTCTACACTAACATTCTTCAGGGTTTTAAAAATTCATTAAAACTTCTGTGTGCCAATTAGTAAGAGGAGCAGATTGCTCTCACAAGTGGGGAAGCAGAAGATACAGGAAGGATGGGGTACTGAGCAACCTGGTCTAGTGTAAAGTGTCCCTGCCTGGAATTAGATGATCTCTAAGGTACCTTCCAACCCAAACCAGTCTATGGTTCTATGATTAAGGTCAGCAGCTTCAGCTTTTTGGGTACTTGCTGTGGGGGCACAGCTGGAAGAGCCTATAGGAGCTGTGTCACCGACTGGCTTAAACAAACAGGGCTCCAGTAAGGTCAGTGGGGGGAGATCCCAGCTCAGCCCGGCTGGAACGCTGGTCAGAGCCCTCGGACTCTGCGCGGCTGTCGGCAACACTAGAGGTCACTCTGTGACCAGGGATGGAGCCTGCCTGCGTTTGGGGGCCTCGGCAAGGTCAGCGCCTGCTAATCCGTATAAATTGCTGAACTACAAGCAAAATTTGTAGCTCATTATGAAGCACTTTGATGCGGCGTTCCTTCTATCCGAACTTCAGATGCCAATTTCCTACAGCGAAAACCACCCCCTCCCTTCAGGGGCGTGTCCATGCGAGCACCCAGCACAGGGATGGTGTTTTAGGGACAGTTTGGGGACATTTCTGCCGGTGTGAGCAGGGTCCCCCAGGCCCTTTCTGCGGGGATGGATGTACCTGCCTCCCTCCTCTGCCCAGCACTGCTGTCAGCCTCTTATCAGCAGCGTCAGGAATTCATTTAGCTGATGCTGCCTACCAAGCCTGGGGGTAAGGATGGATTTAACACAGTCACTAGACAGCTGTGTGCTAAACTCACTGGCTGTGGAGCCTATAACGAAAGGATTTCATTTTATTCCCTAATAATCCCTTTTCTCTCAAACAGGTCAGACTAGAGAGGCTGCTGCTACTGCTGCAGCTTTCAGCCTTGCTGGCGTTGTTGCCATTGGTTTTAGGGCTGGTCATTCAGGCAAGACATCTGGCTCATCTTGGGGAAAAGTTTTCCTTTTAGTATTATTTTATTGAACTCCTTTATTTGGGGCACTCAAAAAAGAAGGTATCTGTGCTTTGCAGTTCCCTGAAATACTTCTGTAGAAGTTATTCTGAGTGAACAGTTTCAGAAATTTATTTTTCCCTACCCCTAAAGAGACCAATAATTTTGGGTCAAGTGAACCTATATAGAAGTTAGTTGCGTAGTTAGCAATTAATTCCGGTTGAAAAATAAAGAATAAAAAAAGGAGTTTAAAAAAATAATGTAAACATTTCCCATTACAAAATAGGCCTCGTTTTGACCAATAAATAAATCCCATTCTCACCCTTCCCCCAGTCTCCCAAAGGATCAAAGGTGAAACACCTGATAGAGACTGAACAAAACATTTACTCGACCTAAAGTGTTTTTGTGAAGTTGATTTTTTCACTTTGGCCATAAAAAGGCAAAGTTGGTTGTTTGCACAGCTTTATTTGTAAGCCTTCTCTTAGCTCCTGTGGAGGCCAGGTGTCTGCTGGCAGGGGAGGGAATATGCCCCACATCCCTTTTCCTCCATGGAACATGCCATTAATGACCCAATTTTGCCGGAGGTTTCTAATGCTCTTACAAGGGTTCCGTGGCATGAGGAGGCTTTGCACTTCCCCCATTAGGGCAGGTACCTGGTTGTGGCTGGATTCCATGGTAGTGCAAACATCTCACAAATCTAGTCAGAAATAATTGGGATAACAGGGACTCCTTAGTCTTCGTTCACTTGAGGGTCACAGGACGTCAGATTTGACTTTGCTATTGAAGTCAGCTAATGTACTGGAAATGCCTTCATTTTGTCCCTCTGGAGGCACAGGTTCAAATCTGCCATAAATTACAAGTGACACAGGTTCAGTAGTCTTAATTAAATCCCACGAGGTTATTTTTGTGTGTCAACACTCCCCTTCTCCTCCCTCCTGCACCGTTTGGAGCAGCCGAAGGGCAAGGAGGACTCCAGCACTGCAGGTGGAAGTTGTGGGTGCAGGATTCCCGTGCTGGAGTTGGCTCTGGGCTGGGCACACCCAGACCCTCCTCGTGCCTGGTATCAATCTCCATTGAGCTTGTGATGTAGTGGATATTCTTCGCACATTTAAAGCATTCAATTCTGTGCAAGATCGTTATTCCTTGTAGGGAGATAACTGGCTATAGAGGATTTCTGTTATCCACAGCATCTCTCCAGCCTGGGATTCATTGATTTCCGATCTGCTTTGGAAAGGTGCAGAATAGGGGTGATCAATGCTACAGGCTGATGTGAATAAAGGGTGTCCTCTAATCTGCATTATCAACAGCCCACTTCTGATATCCTGAGCTGACCTGGTCATGACTGTCTCTTATACAGATAAACACATTGGCTTTTGCTAACATGCCTTGAAAGCCTTTGGAATAGGAAAGAATCAGATCCAGTGCAGCTTTTTCAGGGAGTGGCCAGGCTGATTCAAACCTCTTTTAAACTAGTGCTTTTGTAAAGGCACTATATGCTGCTAACATTTCTCTTAGCTTGGGTTTAAATTAAAAGCTTTAATTGGTCTCCTGATTCTCCCAGCAGAATGTTAAAAAAAAAAAAAAAAAAAGAAAAGAAAAAGAAAAAAACCCCAAGCCCCAAAACATGCCATTTAGAGGACTGTTTAGGGAGCAGGTTTTTATTTAATAAACAGTGATCAATTGAATTGATTAACCATGAACACATTACAGCAGAGTTTGTTGTTGCTGCTGCTGATAATTGCAGTTCACGTGCATGAGAATATTAAATGGCTGTTTGCAGGATCATTTTCATGCTCTTTTCATTTAACAGAATGGAGAAAACAACAACTGTTGACAGTGATTTTGGTTAGGAATCGAGAGCTGCAGTCTGTGCCCTCAGGATGCCTGTGCAATAACTCTATCAATTGTGGCCATTTACTCTGCACTTCCAGACATTTCTGCAAACCTTGCAGCTGTTTTTTTACTAATTTGCTTGGTAATTAGATCTTATCATGCTGGCTCCATGGCTTTACATAAACTCTAAGCATTTGGAGCTGCCATGTGAGACATTTTAGAGTTGTCTGTGTTGGTTTGCGCTGCTCTGCAAAGACCAAGGTGCTCTCAAAACACAGCAGAGATGGGGCAGCAATTGTAACAAATGAGTTCCTGCTGATTTAAGGTTTCCACAGAGGATAAGAGTTTCTTCACTTAAATTAACAACTGGAAGCCAAGCAGCATTGATGGGTTCATCCTGCTGGATGCTGAGCACAAACTGGATTCTCTGCTTCTACCTTCTCTTTCTCCCTCCAGTACACATCTTTGCTTTTGCTAGAAGTTGAGGGCTTCGGTAAAATTATTTCACCGTTTTAGATATCTCATTGATGTTAAGGAGAGGAATATCATGGTCCTGTGAGCTCAGGGTCAGGAGCTGCTTTCAGTCACACCCAAATAATGTGAATGGAAAGACAGTGAGCCCTTTTGTGGCACCAAGACACCTTGCAATGGCTTTATGCAGTGGTATGTGTAGTTCAGTTTGGGAACTGTGGATCTAGGTGACACTGCTGGTGGAGTGGCCTTTCTGACACAGACCTACTGATCTCCAAGGAGAAAGTGCTCACATCTCTGGTTCTGATGGTTCTGTGCTGTGCCAGGGAGCGGCAGAAGGTAGTTTAGTTTCAGGGTCACTGCTGTCACAATCTGGTTTTCTGTTTTTGTGGGCTTTGCAATTCCACTGGGAGAACAAGCCAGGCTGTCTTTGCCCTTAGGAACTGAGAGAGGTACCTGTAATATCAATGAAGGTCCCACAAATGGGAACATCACAAGGTTTGCAGCTCTAGAGTTCCACCCCAGTTAGGGATGAAACTCCATTAACAAGACTCCAGAGAGAGTTTGAATGTAACAGATGTCAGAGTAACATGTAACTCTTAGGCTTTTTTTGGTGTTTAAACAAATCATTAAAAATTTTGCAAGAAGATCTCATGAAGGATGCAGAAATATTATGGGAAGGGGCAGCTTTTCCAGATGAACTTTGGTGCTTGTGTCTGTCAGGTGATACTGGCAGATGTCACCATAAAAGTACTTCAGCCCCTTGTAAAAATAGTGGTAGTAATGCAATAGCTGTGAAGGTCTAAGAGGTGTGTGAGGCAACATCTGTAGGGAGAAGGGACACATTTTATGGGGTAACTGATATAGTTGGGAAAAAACATGAACTTTTGGGAACAGGAGCCCTGCTTCCTCCAAGTTTTCTGGAGTATTGAAAAGACACAGCTCAAGGGCTATACAGATCTTTAGGAATTCACCTTTGATAGCACAGTGAGACTTTCAAAAGAGTTCTGTGGTTTTGGGCATTTTTCTTTTTGAAGCAAAACTCCTGTACCCTGTCCTTCAATTGCTGCTTAAAAATTGGTGCTCCAGAGCGGATCTCTGAAGACTGGCTAAGATCTCCTTGGGGCACGGTGGGAGGAATGCCTTTGGGACCCCTCAGGCTGATCACTCAGGGAAGTTTTCCCTGATTCCCTGCTTGGCATGAAGGATACTAGGGAAATGGCAGGGGTGTTCCACTAGAACCATTAGAGAAGTCTGCACAGGTGATCTACTCTCCTCCAGAACTTCATAAAAGTTGCAATAATGTGTTTTATACAATATCATCATTTCCATGAAATTATGGCTATAACTGGGTTTGTACTGGTGCCAAAAATGATATTATGGGCCCCTGGGTGAATTCACTGAATTTACACTATAAAGTATAATAATTTCAGAAACAGACACATTTGGACCAAGTGAATAAGCCCTGCATACGGTTGTGTTACAGACCTTGGCATTTGCCAGCAGCCCATCCAGTAATGCACGCCCAGTATTTGTGCATTTTTATCCCCTTCAGGCCCAGTGCAGTAGAAATTTAAATGCTTTTGCCACCCTAGGTAACTGCAGTAAGTGGAAAAATGAGTGTATATGTATATAGCTCTAGGTCTATCAGGTATTTGAAATTTCTTTCAGTAATAAACCCTTGGGAGAAGTTTCACTTCAGTGTCAAGCTTTGATCCAAGTTTACGAAGTTTAGAAAAGTTTAGTTTGAAATCTTTAAATTAGCATTATTTGCCTCACAAATAAATCCTCCAAGTCACTAATGGCTGAAATGCTCAAAAATTTCAGGGCTGGTGGTGAAGCAGACAGTGCAGGTAGATGGATCTCAGGACAACTGAATGGTGACAGCAGCATATGCTGTTGGGATTTTAATAATAGCAGCAATAATAATAATATCTATTTTAACATAAATACAATTTAAATGAGTGAGTCCCAACATCCGGGGTATATCTGTTCTGCAGAACACAGGGATAGTTATCCTGGCTCTGGACAAATGATGATATGGTCAGACCTGCATGGCAAATTAATTACCCCAGGAAGTAAATGCTTTAATTTGTAGGTAACGCTGTGCTAATACAGGACAAAGGCATCTCTGTGTTGTGTAGGTACCTTGGGTCATTTGAAGGGGGCTGGGACATGCCTGTGTGGCAGGACAAATTCCTGTGGATGTGGTTCTGGGGTCCCAGGCTGGCACTTTAGTCAGCCACACATCTCCCCTCTGCTGCACAGCACCTGTGGTGGGGGGGACGGTGCTGGTTTCTCCACTGAACGGGAACATGTGGAGAGAGAATTTACTCCTCAGGTTCTGAAAGCTCAGTGTGAACTTCAATATGACGGTGCCAATTTTAATCAAAGAAATGTACTGTGGATGTCACCTGCATTTTTATCCGGTTCTCTTTGGCAGAAATAGAATTCAGGGTTCTGCTAGTGACAGACAGGGCAGAAAAGCCCACGCCGAGGCTCCTTCTGCCTGCTGTTATTCTGCTACCATAATTACCTCTAAACATAATTATGGGCAAGACAAATGACATTTTTAGCTTTGGTCTTTAAAGACAAGAGTTAATTTCAGGCTTTGACCAGAACTATGTTAATTAGCCTCTACTCACTCCCTTTGTATGGAATTACATCACCCAGGACTTAGCATAGGTTGCCTTTCCTGTATCTTTGAGTAATGAAAGGACACGGCATGGCAACCAAATCAAGGGCTGCTGCATTAACAAGGCCACTTTTCTGCCCATTTATCATCTATTAAAGGTGCACTAGTTTGTAAAGTAACACCACCTTCAGCAGGGCCGCCAAGAACAGCTCCTCATTTATTTTCTGCATGGTTTAAGTTGGAGTTAGACCCACCTTGTAGCTCAGAGGTGACAGCCAGTAAGAAAAAGTACACTAATTGAGACATCTCAAGGGAGAAATAGAAGAAAACTGAAAAGGTAATTAGAATGAGAGGGTTTCAAGCTGGGTAAGTAAAATCGAATGGAGGTGCATATTAGGGGCTGTTACAGATGGGAAAGAAAGTACTTGGAGAATAAAAAAAGAAAAATGAATATTAGAGAACAGAGCACCCTTTTCACACTTGAAGAATAGAGGAAAGAGATAAAAAATAATGTAACAGTGGAGATACAGGCTGGGGAAAAAAAAAAAAAAAGCTCCAGAAGTATGAAGGACATATTTAAATGTAAGAGAGAAAGAATGGGAAAAAATAATAGAGTAGATCAATTACCAGAGCTGTAGCCAAGGAAGGAGAAACTGTCAAATGAATATTGCTGGAGCTGTGGGGGATGTAGCATGTGTTTGGTCTGTGTGGGAGGGGTTTCTTTTGCGAGCTAACTCAGTATTTGAATTTGCTGCAGTGTGAGTATCCCAAATGGAGCACTGGGGTGAATGCCTGCCTGGGCAGGGTTGGGTTCATTAGATGTTATTTAGCAGAGTTTATAGCAAATGCCAGACCTTCTAGTGGGTGAAGTTTTAGCACCTCAGTGATTTTCTCCTTTAGTGTCCATACTTAGGGACATGTTAAGTTCCGATCTCAACTGTTCACCTTCCCTTTCCTGCTGGAAAAGAGTCCCTCAGGTTACCCCCAGGTCATTTCCCTCCCATGCACAGAGAAGCTGAAGTGGCAGGACATTCCCTTGGGGAGATTCACACCCAAACCAAAGCAGGCACATGAAGAGAAACACTTTTTTGGCTAAGAGTGGAAGATGGCCATTGCTTTCCATTGTGTTCACAGATGCTTAGGCAGGATTTCTCGTTTAGCCTGTCCCGGAGGCAGACGGCTGGAACCGTCTTCATTGGTAGGTGGAGAAGCTGGAGCATGACTTCCTCTGGCTGCAAGGCAGGAATCCTGGAGTGGTTCGGGTTGGAAGGGACCTTAAAGATAATCTAGTTCCAACCCCCTGCCATGGGCAGGGACACCTTCCACTAGCTCAGGCTGCTCCAAGCCCTGTCCAACCTGGCCTTGGACACTCCCAGGGATGGGGCAGCCACAGCTTCTCTGGGAACCTGTACCAGGGCCTGCCCACCCTCACAGGGAAGAGTTTATTCCCAATATCTAATCTAAATTCACACTTCTTCAGTTTGAAGGAATCTAAATCTTTCCCCTTTCAGGGAGGTGGGACCCTGGAGTCAGGGACAGGTGACTTATTAACCCTAAAGCCCCCATGGTCTCAGCAGCCAGTGGGCTGGAAGGACCAAAGCATCTCCCTCTATCCCAAGGAAGTGCTGCACAGAGAAATCTGAGCTCACTGCCACCAGGGACATCGTGCTTGCCCCTTCAATCGGTGGCTCAAGGGAAATCAGCAGGAGTTCTCTGTCTGGTGGTCTTGGTGGGACTGGACAAGAGTGTTTGTCCTCATTAGAACTTGTTTGTACAATGTGATGTACATCAGCCGACACTTTCTTGGGGTTGTCCCATGCGGGGCCAGGAGCTGGACTCGATGATCCTTGTGGATGCCTTCCAACTCTGGATGTTCTATCATTCATTTAATGCTGTCTGTAGTTACTAAGATGTATCCTTGAAATTAATCTCCACTCAGTGTGAAAATGGAATTTTCTGAGCCAAGTGCAGTATTTGTGGTTTTAATTGATAGTCTCGCTAGAGCATTTTTCCTACGCATTGCCTGTTAGATTTTTCTTTTATAAGCTCCACTGATAAAATGGTCAGAAAAGGGTTTGTTGCTTCATAAAAGTTGTACTGAATTCTGCAGAAGATTTTGAAAACTTTGAAGTTGTTAATAACACTCTGGCATTTTTTAGCCACTGAAAATTTTTGACCACTTGATCAAAACCTCTTTTCATGTTTCGATTTTATTTTTTTTTTTTTGTATTTAAGAAAATCTGCCTAGAAACTATAAAAAATTTTAATCACATTTCAGAGCCTGACTCTGTTCTTCCTGAGAAATAAGTAAGAGCACTTGAAAATTTGCTAAACTGAAAGAAGGAAAAACCATCCCAGAACTTTAAAAAAACAAAACCCTCAGACATTTCAAAGAGAAAATATATCATAAATTTAAAACAAAACAGAAAACATGAAGTTAGACATACCATGGCTATTTTCAGAGTATTTTTTGTTATAAAAGCCATCTGTATGTTCCTGGACAGTCAGGATTGCAGTGCTTGGTGCTAATGCTGTCTGAAGAAAGGAAAAAAAAGTAGACTCTTTGCCCCAAATTAATTACCTTAGTTATGGAAATCCTCTGACCACGTTCTCAGGATAACAAATGAATGTGTTCTTTTATTTTGGAAGACACAGTCAGCCTTCTGCAAAAGGAAACGGTGGCAAGTTCCGTGGAAAACGACAGTGCTCTTAGCCCCAGAGTTTCAAAGATCACAAACTCCCTCTAAGGACTTGAGAAACAAAGAAAACCCTGTGACAGAGAATATTCCTCTTCATTCATCATTTGAAACCCGGCCTCTAAAAGTGTTAAGAACAAGTTATTTTCAATATGAGTTAGCCCCAGGGGATGTGATAAAAGGCGCTTTTCTTTTCCAGCTGGCTAATCAAAAGTGGTCTGCAGAAGACCTCAGTGACTTGGATGGCAGTTCTGAGACTCTCCCAGACTCAGCAAACTTTTCTGATCCAAGGAACCAAAAAACAAAGATCTGTCACAGGCCTGACTGGATATGGGAGCCCGGAAGACAGAGCTCATTCATCAGTAAGCCTGGAAGTCTCCCAGGGAAAGGTGGAAAACAAATTAGTATCTCATCTTCAGGCTCCTGTATGGTGTCCAGTACTGAGCTGTTCCAAGGAAGGAAAACAGCTTTCATATTTGGGAGATATTTGCCCTGCTTCCACTCCAGGTAGTGTTACACAGAGTTTTCTCAAAGAGAGAGCTGTTGAGGACTTACAGTCTGTCTTCCTCAGGCAGATCCTATTTTTCCAGCACTAAATGAGCATTTACCAGAGCTGCCTTTCTGAGCTTGGTGTTGAAGATTTGGGATTTGCAAAGCTGGCTTTCCTTTCTTGGAAGGAAATGCAGACCCCTTTTGTCACATCCCTTAAAAAAATGTCCTGTTCTATTCCTTGTGGACATCTCCCCCTGGCACCAGCTGGTGATCCGCTTACGAGCGGGAAGATGGATAGCTCTGAGGAAAAGCCAGCAGGCTTTGGAAACCAGTGACTGGTTTCCAAATGAAGGAGTCCTGAATGTAGAAATTGTTTTCTCTCATGTCACCAGTTTTGTTATTTGCTTCCTCATGCTGCTCTAGGGTGGCCCCTCAGGCTTTGTGTCCAGTCAGTGCGTGGGATTCATTTGAACATACTTTAATTTCTTTCAGTATTGCTCCATGCAGTCAAACCACTAATACCGCTGTAGATGCCTTAGGCACACACACACACACAAACATACATATACACACACATTCAAATTAGCTGTTTTATTGATAACAATCAATTAATGTGATTCCATCTTCAGTAATCATTGCTTGGTTACACACAAAAAATCTGAATTGGAGCAACACGTGTCAGAATAGACTCAAAGTATTTCAAAGTTCACTTATGGTCAAATTTACATTTATTAATCGGAAAGTTGCTAAATGAACTTCACTGTTCTTGGAGCAGATTCTGCCTGGCAGGGACTGTGACCCTGTCACCAGCCTGTCCCTGGTAACATTCATTTTCCGTGGAAGCTGTGAGCCACATTCCTCGAAAGCACCTCCTTTTTCCATCTGTCTCTTGCTATCTGTGTTTCTGCTAAGAAATTTCATCAATTATTTCCCAATACTTGAGTTCTGCTTTTTATTTGGGTTTTATTTCTTGTGTACAGTCGTGTATGCTTTGTATATAAAATATGTATCTATGTTTGTGTAATTGTGTATGGTGTGGATATAAAATATGTATCTATGTTTATGTATTTATTTTCTCCCTGATGTGATATTATTGTCTCTGTCATCCAGATCTAGGCAGAAAAACGAGATGAACAAATGGAAACCAGTGTCATTAAATGTCCCCAAAAGCTTCACCCAAATGTTCTAAGCAGGTGGAGAGAACAGATAACATGTGCCCTCCCTGACTTCACTGCTGGAGGGGGACACACACAATAGAGTTTGATGTCCTTCAGCAGATAATCTTGTGATTTCTCGTTGCATCAAAAAAGCTGTCTGGTTTTTGAATTTCTGCTTGCCCTTTTGAAAATTTACCTTAAACATCATCATTAATTGGGCTTTATAGTCCAATAATAATTAGCAATACTGGCACCACTGCCTGTCAGCCTGTTTATTCCCAGATACCTGTCTGCCTTAGTGGTTCTGTCTCGCTCTTTTTTCTTTTCCTTTTTCTTTCTTTTTTTTTTTTTTTTCCTAAGCAGTGGGAAAAACACCTGAATAATTCAGCAAGAACCTTTTACATTATGAAAAATATAATCAGCTGGCAGTGCTGAGATATCTTATTTCTCCAGGATGCTAACTCAAGTATTACAAGTGACTGCAGGATTAATGCCAGAATGCTGAAGGTGTGGATACACATTGTCCTCTTTGTTCAAGGCAGTCTCAGCCTGTGTGGAGGGCTGAGGGCAGACTGTGTATTCCTCACTGTGCCTACCTAGTGCCATTTAATAATTTAAATCCATTAATCGCTTAAGATGAACACTTAGTGTTGCTTGACTCACCACCACCAAGTGGAGGGGTTTTTCCAGGTTAAAGAAAAGATCTTAAAATTTTGTCTTCTTGCAAGGGCACTGAGGGGGCCACAGCTATCGTGGCAAGAGGCTTCATTTTTTTATTGGGGCTTGTGTGTGGGGTGTTGCTATGCCAGAAGTGCTTAATTAAACAATAATATCCATCCATCATAAGTAGATGTCTGAGAATATTAGCTGTTTATTTCCCTGACATACTCTGAGGAGTCTATGGGGGACTCTTGCAAGAGTCAGGACCTCAATGTAATATACAAGCTTTGATTCTGATATTTCCCTTGATAACTGTGCTCTACCATATTGGGGTCGGAAGTCAGCAAAGGTTCATTGGCTGTTGTAATGCTCACTGTCACCAGTAATAAGTACAAAGGACTTGCTTTAAAAGCTGGCTTATAAAACTTTAAGGAAACTTGGATTGCTTAAGTGAACTTCCAAGGCTCTTCAGGGGCCAAGTGCACTTTGGTTGTCTACTTATATTAATTTCACAGAGTTTAAAGGGTCAAGCAATGCAGTTGGTGATGCTTATTAATTTATGAAACACAGAACCTTGCACTATCTTGCTTTGACCACTTTCCCTCTCCTTTTAGAAAATTTAATATACATTAAAGCTTGCTAGACAGGGGCGCCCTAAAGGATTAAGCCCAAAGTTCACAGCTGGACTAAAAGGTTCAAAGACGTTGTATCCGCAACACTGATTTGATTCCAAGTGACGTTCAAACAACGGAACCAAATCGTAGATGTTTGAATGTGTAAGGAAACAGCAATTAGAGGAATACCACAGAACGGCAAAGGATTAGGATTTATTTTCCTTAAAGTGGTAAAACTGATTACAGCCTTATTCTTTCTTTCATGGGGGGATGTGTTTGATCACATCAGCTTTTGGGGTCAGTGGTTGTCAAGAACATATTTTGGTGTTACAACAGAGCTTGCCGGGCTCTAGAGGTTCATACAGACCCAGTAACTTTACGGAATATATTTGATTGTTGTGGTGATGTGAATTGAGTTCTGGGTAGGAAAATATTAACCAGAGGGGAAAAAGGAAAGGAGAGATGGATACAGGATTTAGAAACCTGACATAATCCTATTGGGGGGTATTTCTGCATTCTGTTTATTTGCTTTTGAATTGCTTTGGTGTCTTGTCCAGGGGAGACAATTCCAGAAGTCATTCACACCCAGGCTGCAAATTCGATACTGCATCCAGATGACAGAGGGAACGTGATTGCAAAGCTACTCAGAAAACTGGAAACCAAATTGGCCATGATGGTTGGTCTGCGTGGTCTCCTTTTGGAATCAACAAAAGGGAGAAGAGAATGAAGGATGGGAAAATGAAATGTGTCCTGTATGGAGGACGACTTTATGTAGCCAGAGTTTGTGAAGGGGGAGGCAAATACCACATTATGCCAGCTCCGATTCCTGAGGCCTTAGGAAACCTCCTCTCGAGGAAGAAGCTGTACTCCACTTGAAATTTGCTGTTGCAAAGAGAAGCTCTAAACCCTGTAAGGGAGTCCCAGTGGTGAACACTGTTTACATTGCAGCTGGGCCCCACCAGCCTCAGATAAGACTGGGGGTCCTGCAGTGCATCACATGTGGGAGAAAGTCTGTGTCTGGAGAGAACTCATAGTTTTCCTGAGTGAAAAAGGAAAAAAATGTGGGGGGGACAAAACAGCCAGGAAGAATTCTGTGCGATCTCTGACACTACGTTTGCAGCCAGAGAACAGACCTCACATGTCCAGGACTTCAGCAGCCTCACCCTTGCATTTTAAACCCTTTAAACAGAGAGAACAATGCAGAAAATCCCAGAGGACACATGAGAAAGGGGGTTGTACCTAATCCCTTTATCATTTCTCTGCATTTACTTGCTAACAAAATATATTTTTCTTTAGAATGGCCTCTGAGATTTTATACTATGGGGTATTTGGTTTAAAATATACCGTAACCTTCTTTTTTTAAATTGATCAGATCAGCCTTGAACACTCAAAGAAAAATCTGCCTGCTCTGAATATTGCCTGAGGATTTAGAAAGGTCTTTCTTGGAAACAGAAGAACAAGATGAAACAATTATCTGTAAAGCATGGTAAGAGAGAAAAAGAATAAAGGAGAGAGTTATGTTTGACTTGTCTTCTTCCAAGAGACAATTTTTTCTGGTTTCAGGGTAGACTTTAGATGTGGGAGATTTCCAGTGTCTTGCTAGAACAAGTTTCAAAACATGGACAGTTTTCCTCCTGCTCAGGTAACTTGTAAACCAAAAAACATTTCTTTGTTTTGGCAACTTGATTTGCAGTCAGACTGTTTTATTTATTTACTGCTTCAGTTGTAGGAGAAACTTTTGTAATGACAGGTGTCAATCAAATAAATGTTTGTTGTCTTCTACCTGAGCAGAAGGAACACTAAAATTTCAGCTGGGTTATTAATAAACAAGGAGCCAAAGGATGTGAGAGCAGTGGAAACCCTCTGACCACTTACTCTGGAAGGGCTGATTGTCAGTCACACCTCGATGGCATCTGCTTGCAGATATAATGAAGAAAGATTATCATTGCTGTAAGTGACTGCAGTGACTCTGGTCAGCAAATAATAAAGGCATTGTCAGAGTGCCTTCCAGGTGCTAACACTTTAAAGTGATATCTCAGTGGGATTTTGGGTCCTCATTTATGCAACTGCAATAGAAAACCAGACGTAATTAATTTCATGCCGTTCTCTGCACTTTTAAACTGAAAACTCAGTCATGACCAAAGTCAACTTATTTCTGCACTGATGACTTGAAGAAGAAGCAGTGAAAGACCTTTAAAGCAAAGACCTTGCTTTAGTATTGACAGATCAATGTAGAATGTTTGCAGTGTATGAGTTTTCTCCAGAGCCTGCTTTGGGTCCTGATGGGGTGAAGGAAGAGTGAGCCATTAGCTGTGTCCTGTGAAAATGTGGAAATAAAATGTTCTTTTAGTATTCCAGCTCTTCCTGTGGTGCTAGCTGCTCTTGGGAATTGTACTGAATCCTTCTGTGTCTGTCCTTACACACCTTAATTTGTAGCTTCAATTAAACATCTGTGAAAGGAGCTTAAATATATGTCCCCATCTTCACAAAAGGGGACAAAAGTGAATAATAAAATGGACCAGCCCTGTTCTGCTGGAGCATAACTGAAGTGAGAAGCAAGGAGAACTTCTAGACCTGCTTCTCTTTTACAAACCCAGCTAAGCATCCCAAGGGCTGCCTTGTTTAGCTGGAAGTGGCCCCTGGTTGTCCTCAGAAGGGTACCTGAGCATCTGAGTAGGTTTCCAAGGCTTGGGAAGCTGACTGGAAAATACAAAAGGTGCAAGGCAAACACCCCCAAATTTCTGTTGTGGTCACAGATGATACAAAGCAGGGTTGATAAATTCACCTGCTCTTACATCAGGCAATTCTCTAAGATTTCTGTAATCCGTGTAAAATTTCTGGGTTTCGCCTTGGATTTCTTGCCTTCCTTAGTGACAATATTCCAGCTCAGTCCAGAACAAAGGGCTAAATCCTGCTGAAACAACCTGTCCCCAGGGACTGGAGGCTACTGTCTCTACTGCACAGATAAAAGTCATACCAGCTGCAGATGAAATCACAGCTGAAATCTTGCTAATTAATTGCCTGAACTTTGTTTCTGCCTGGTTTGAGATTCTCTCAGCCTTGCATAAAGACCTGGACACCTATACTGTACACCTCAACGGGGCTCTTGGTTTCCCAAGGAAGACTAACACATTTTTGTGCCTAAAATAGCCCTGCAATTGCTTCTGCTCACATGGTCCCACAGTAGCAAAATGGTTCCTGCAAACTGAGTTTGTTCACATGTGATTGAAAAGTTGCCCAACATTGTTCTGCCAAGTTAGGCCCTGATTCAGGTTTATGACCATATCATTAATATTTTAGTACTGCATCAGTAACTGGTTGCTATTAATATGTAGTGAAACAGTGATATAAAAAGGGAGATGTTCCCAGTCATTTGGCAGAATTTGCGTTACAGCTGGATGAAATTTATAACACATCTTCTGCAACCTACCAGTCTGAACTCCTGTTATTAATTTCTGCTGTGTTTATTTCTCCTTTATGTTCACTTTGGGCGATATTCTATCAAGTTTCCTGGCAAGCACCACAGTGGATATAGCTAATTTCAGCTGACTGCAGGGGAAGGACTCTGTAAAAAGTGAATTTTGAATTAGCACTGGTATTTGCAGCAAAAATCTCCCCCTGAGAAGTCTATTCCCCTCTGCCTGGCGTCAGCAGCACTTAAGTGCATGTGAATAGCCCTATTGACTTCAGGTAGGCAGCTGTTTAATTACCTTCCTGAAGCAAGGCCAGGACCAGGAAACAAGCTCCCAGCACAGACCTGGGTGCTGGCTCAGATGGCTTGTCTCCTCAATGCCCAACTTCTGGGAGCGACCCACGGATTGTTTGACTCTGTCATTTGGCAAATCCTTCCCAGTCGAGAATAAATTTGAGGAAATCATCATTTGACGCACAGAGAGGTGAAATTTGTGCAGTGTATTTTTCATGATGAGGCAGCTATTGCCAGGATTTATTCAGCCTGCTTGGCTCTTCCTCTTTCAATAGTCCCAGCAATCACATTTTCCCCCCCCGCACGTTTTATTTAGGAACTGTGAAATGACAGGTCTCTTGCCTTTCTACAGGAAAGGGGTGTGCTGCACACAGCATGCTGCACACAGGAGGAGGAGGATAAAGAATGACATGCTACTCTGTAAGTTACAACTATTTTTTTTCAGGCTCGCATCTGCTCTTGTCCCTCTTCTGTTCTCAGATCACTCTTCGGCTTCCCTTAGGAATCCAGCTGTGTCATCACATTGTGTGGCATCCTAATATTTCATACTAAGCTGTAAGCCAATTAGGAATGACTACTTACCATGCTGAATCATAGGAAGAGAAAAGGATAATGTGTCCTTCACGTAACCAACCTCCTCTTTTTTGGCAAGACAGATCACCTGTGTGTTATATTTATAAGCCCTGTGGTTTTTCACTCTACCCAATTAGGGTGCAGCTTCCCCTCACACTGCTGCAATATTTTAAGGGACTTATTTACAGATGGGTGCTTACTGAAAATGCTGACCTGCTACCATTGTACCTCATGCCACCTTTCATCTTCAGAGTCTCAAACACTGGACAGAACTTGATGTTGCCATCACCTTTAGCAGGGTGAGAACACAAGGGCAGCAAAACATAAATAACCTTGTCCTGAGTTCCTAAATGAACTGGTGACCCAGAATGGGGGTATAACATTATGACATGCCACACAGGGTTGATCAAAGTCAAACTGTAAAATAAAGCCTGATAAAGGAAAAGGAAAGACTAAACCGTTGATGTGTATTTGGGGATGCGTGAAGTGTTTAGTAATGAGCATCCAAGAGAAAGATATTAAAATGTATTTCCCATGCTGAAGTAATTAATGGGCTATTGTGCCAGGTGTCTAAGCTGCTCAGAGGTCTGGGATAAACAGTGTTCCCGCAGAGGATGCAAAGCATGATTTATGATTAAATGGAATGATGTTAGTTGTAGCGGAGCCTTTAGGATGCCCCTTTCCTCCAACTGGTGTCTCTTTTTCCTAAGCTGCTTAAGGAGCTATCAATAGTATTTATTGTCTGGGAAGAGACATAGTCCTTTAAATTTGCCTTTGGATCCTTACAGTTCTGCAGACTGAGGCCGCTGGTGACCTCTGCCTGGTACCTGCCATCCTTCAAACCTTGCCTAGTCTTGTTAGTCCTCATTGCAAAGCAAGCAGGGCAGCACAGAAGCCACTTAACTACCACCCTCAGGTGAGAGATTTTGTGTGCAGTCAGGGTAGGGATTGCGTTCATGTAACAGCCCTGGCTGTGGATACACCCCGGGAGAAAGGATGGCCTCAGATTTGGATCTCCAAACTGCGTTTCCCAAACCAAGTCCAGCCATTTTTGTTGCCTCTGCTGCTCAGAGAGGTTGTAATGAAACAAAAAGTATGTCTCTGGTTTCAGAGGTTTCTGTGAGGCCCAGCCATGCCCTGCTAGGGTTCAATTTCTGCTCTGCTGGTCACATCCCCTTGCTTTTCCTCACAAATACCTTGGAGAGAAGCAAGTTCTCCCACAACCTGCCAGAAAAGAGCAGTGGTGAGTCAAAGCTGACCACCTGGGGCTGGCACACAGAGGCAGGCAGCTGTAGGGGATCAGGGAGACCCCCTTTGCTTTCCAGGGTAGCTAATCCCACCTGTGCTGAGCACGTTGGAGGGCTCAGATCTCCTGGTGAACTCTGATGGCGAGGTGGGGCTAAAGCTGTTGCTTTATAAGAGCTTCTGCAAGCAGAAGGAAAAGGGTTATGGTATTTTTCATGTTAGGAGAGATCTTTGGTAAGTTGAAGTTAGTTCTGCTGCAAGGGTTTTGTGCTTTATCTAGAATAATGCTTGTTTTATAAATGTGGAGGTTCAGAAACCTCTTGGCATTCAAGAGAAAATTGACTGTTTAGGATCTGTACCTTTTTGTATTGTTATTCAAAAATGTCTCAGTTAATCATTGCAAAAGGCCTTGCCAGCCTGGGTTGCAAATTCTTTTTTAGTTTAAATGCAGGATGTCTATAATCTATGTTGTTCCTCTCCCCATAGATAAGGACTCATCTGAAATGTCAGGGTGGGGGAGGAAAGGATACCTGACCCAGAGGTCAGGAATATTGAATGTACTGGTGTTAGGCTTGACATTCCTCTAGTATTCCTTGTAATAACATCAGTCTCAAGGAACCTTCCTGATATAAATACAGAGCTGCTGTGCTTAATATGTATTTCCAAAGGAATTTCATAGTAATTGAGCATTAAATGATGTCCACTTATCATAAAGTGTTACTGTTTTTATTAAAAATTACAAATGGGCTTCAGCAGAACAGAATATCCCATATTCACACCACCATCTCTATTAGTCTTTATGTTATAATTGCCATTGAGTGCCTTTACTGTATTTTTTCTAGATGGTTCATAATTTTCCCAGCTGAACAAATGAAGATTTGTGAGCAAGGAAAGGGACTGACTGGATTATAAAGTGCCATTGATTTTTATTCTCCTTGTTTCACAGAACACACTTAAAAATCTTGCTGTCTCTGTGATGGGCCTTATTAGCACCCGGAGGAGCTGGCGTGAGCTGGATGGCAGTAACATGTGCTGCACTGGAAATCTCAGCCTGGGGAGAAGGAATGTCAGAGCTGGCCTTGGGGCAAATCTGGATGTCCAGGTATGACCTGGGCAGTCAGGATCTGGGGCAGGGTGGGGGGGACGGCCTTTGCCCACCGTGTGAGTTGCAGGAACCATCACAAATCTCTGTCTGCAGAACCAGTGAGCTGAGGGCTGCACGAAGGGAGGGGGGCTGACTGTTTTGCAGGTAAAGAAGTGCCTGTGTGGCAAGTTGTGTCTCGTTCAATAACATTGAATCGTGAAAAAGGTGGTGGCCGATGTCCCATCCCTGCAAGTGTCCAAGGCCGTGTTGGATGGGGCATGGAGCAACCTGGTCTAGTGGAAGGTGTCCCTGCCCGTGGCAGGGGAGTTAGAACTGGGTGATCTTTAAGGTCCTTTGCAACTCAGATCACTCTATGATTCCATGAAATACTGGCGTTTCCCTCCTCTACAGCTGATGGCTTTTGCACAGGTTATCAAAGCACCCACCTACATTGTCTCTCTTCACTGTGACTTTCAAAGTTTTCCAAGTTTGAAGAACAAAAGCAATGTGAATGTGATGAGGGTTTGGTTCAGTTTGTGGGAAGTACTGGTTGTTTCACCTTGCTGCTTTGTGTCTTTTGGGGATGCTTGCACACTAAAAAATCCAGCTAAAGAGGTTGACTGTAAAATGGTTTCTAAGATGGAACAGGATAAGATTTGAAAATTGATATTTATTTGCGGAATTTGACACAAATCTATCAATTATCTTAGTTCTCCCAAGAGTGTAAAAGAGGTAATTAGGTATTCACAGCAGAAATGGCACAACAGAACATGGCTACTCTATTTTACTGTCATTAAAGAAAAAATAATGTGATACCAAGAAAGAGGAGGCGAACTGTGAATGGAAGTTGTGGCCAGATTCATTATTTATGTGTATGTTCCTGAGGTTTGAATGAAATGACACGTGTGGGCTAGAAATATATACACTCTTCCTATCCTTCAGGCAAGTCTGGTGTGGTAGTATTTACCTTTCACGTGCCTGTATCTTTTATTGGATCTTGATGCATTCATCTAGTTCAGATTAGTAATTTGGCTTTTTAATTAAAGGGCTTCTCTGTGGCCTGTTTGTCTTTGCTGCTGATCTCTGTAGAACACGGCCCATGGGAAGATGACCAGGAATGCTTAAAACCTTGTACAAAGCATTAAATGTTCTTTCTGGATCAGGAAAAACTGAACAAACCCTCTTATACTGATACATAAGTTTCTGTAGTTCTAACTATATTTATAACTAAATGGGGAAATGCTTGTCCAGTTAAAATGCAAGAAGGTGTTTTGCGACCATGGGATTAAGAGGAGGTACAAATGCAGCCTTATCTTTGCCCTTATTGTTTATGAATGCAACCAGTGCTCACACAAGCCCTGCTCCTGCTGAAAACCATAACTGGCCTGTGTGCTCTGGCTTGTATAAGAAGTGACAGGAATTACAGAGTCTCACTCCACAGACCAAACTTTTCACAGAGCTCTGATAGGAATGAGCCCCTGGGGACTCGCAAGATGCTGCCTGTGCTCTGTGAGACTCTGTGATGGCAAAGCCAGCTCTCAGTTGTTAATCCCAACACATCATACAAGACACTTTCTATCTCCTCCTGTAATGCTAATGCAGCTGGAATTCCATAAATCAAATCTCAGCAGTAAAAAGGTTAATAAGTTTACGCTATATAATTGAAAGCCATATTGGTGATTAAAAGGATTTTATATATCAGTTTTCTGGGTCACCAACTAATTATTTTTGGTGGCCTGTAATAAAACATAGCACCATAGGCAGATAGAGGCTGTAATCACATAATATATGAAAAAAAAGCATTTGCATTTGTTTGAGATGAGGTTGTGTACACCAGCTTGTTGAATAGCCTTTGAGGTACATCTCTCCTACTTTGGAGACAATGGGATAACTCATGTTCCAAGTACTTGGTCAGGTTCATCCGAAGTTATTGGATTGAGTTTTGAGGTCTGGTGCTCTGTCTCCAGAGTGAAGCCCAAGGGAACCAGCTGTCACCTGTGATGGAAAGGTTCTGCCGAGGCACTGGGGATCAGATTGCTATTATAATTCATTTTAATGCATTCTGCACGTACTAATCATTTATTGGAACAGGATCTTCTGTAATAGGGACATGACTCGCAAGAGACAGAGATGATTGATCATCCTTGCCAAGAAAGGATAGTTAAAAAAACAAACAAAAAGCCCCACCCCTTCTATACCAGGGGCAGGTGTGTGTGTGTGGGCACAAAGGACCACTTATTCAGTGTGGAGATGGAGAAAAATTGAGCTCAACACTTGATTTGAAATCTCTACCGTTGCATCAGATTGAAATGCCCTTTGGAGCCAAGAACCCGGGCACAGGCATTACAAACTCATGCCTCTTTTGCAGGTGGTGTGTTTTAGTGTATTTCTCTGATTGCATCAAGAAGCAGTTGAGGGCAAAGGCAGATGGGGGGTGTGTGCAGGTTTGCAGGGAGATGTGTTTGCACAAAGAGCTCAGGGGTCACTTGTGTAGTCTCTGGGACCTCTTATGATCCTGTGTGAGGTGACACAACCACAGCCCCTGTTAAGGTTGAACAGCCCCCTGGTGATCTCAGTTGTTCTGCCTGTTAAGCAGAGGGCAAACAGCACGATCCGGTGAGCACTGGGCATGTTGTTCCCACCGTCAGGGCAGGATCTGAGATGTGACCAGAAACAAATGACCTGATGTTCAAATCCCTCCTGGAAAATGCTTGCAGGGCCACTTTAGGGAGTGGGACCCTCTGTGACAAATGTGTTTCTGTAATAGTTTTCAAGATCTTTTTGCTACAGCTGTTAGATTGGCAAATCATTAACCCTTAAATGCCCATTGCATAAAATCAGTGCCGTGACATATTAGGCTGTAATGAGTTAAGGTTCAAGTCCTTGGCCACTAAAACAATTTGCTTGTCATCTAGTATATCTAAATAGGAGCTTTCCTGCACTGCAAAGAACATATTTTTATTTAAATTAAGCTCTTAAAGTGTTTCCTAGCAGCATAGCTAAGGGGATGCTTGGTTTTAAGCACAGGTTGGTGAGGTTAAAAGTGGAACGGCAGTCGGGTGAATAATGGCCTATGAGTCAGCTGCTGAACTTGACTTGACAACCTCCATGCCACCACCAAGTCAGAAGTCATTTGTGTGACAGTTTGAGGGTAAAGAAGTAAAAAATAAACTGGTAGAAGGCCATATCAGGGCTTTCTGAACAAAGACTGAGCAGGGGGAAAGTTAAGCAACAATAGTGCAAATGAGGAAAGAGTGTGGATACGAATTGCATCCGTGTAGGTAATTCAAACACCTCAGTGCACCCCTCTGAAGTTCAGAGGAAAAGCAATGTGGTTAAAGAGCCTGACTGCTGGAGGGGTGTCCTGGCTGACACTAAGCAGGCCTCCCTCCCAGGGGTCTTTGCAGCTATAACTTGGATAGATTTGATTTGAACAATTTGGGATTAAGAAAGAGCCAAGTAACACTTCTGCAATCTGCTGTTGTTACAGGGTGGAACAGCAGAACTGCTCGCCTCGCTGTCACTTTGTTCGGTCTCTCCCTTTGGAGAGATTTTTGTCACTGGATTGGTAATATCAGGAAGTTGTTATTTTTTCCACACATAATCAGCAGCAGAAAGAGCACGGTCCTGTTTCAGCCTCCAGGTGCTTACAGACATCTTTGTTAAAACTGACGAGGAGGGTGAGAACTGAATCGAAAGAGATGACAAGGTGACTTAGACAAGGCTTAGTGGTAAGTGGGTGCATGGGAAGAGAGGGATATTTCCTGGGAAAGGACTCCTGCATCTGACTCAGATAATCCAGTTCTTCTGAATAATAAAATGACAGCAATATCTAGAGGGAAATAACATATTCTGCATAAGCGTTCCTGTTCAATACCATTGATAGAGATAATGAAAAAGAATTTGAGCCTTACTGTGTATAGTTCGCTCCTTGTGGCACAGGAATGGTGTCCTCTGGATGTTCTGCCTGATATATTTTAGGTAGCGTAAGCAAGGAAGGGAAAATCCCAAAAACTGTTCTGCACCTGACCTAGAACAAGAGGTCAGGGCCATAACGTGGCCCCTACTCCTCCTTCTCACTGAAGTCCTTTCACTTCATGCCTTATTGCATAAGTTCAATATACTTCTGGGCTAAAGCTCTCCTGAGCACTTAGCTCTCTAAACTCCCTGCTCAGCAGGTGGCTTATTTAAATGTGGCTGTCAGCTTGGCCAGTGGCCAAAAGCAAATGGCTCGATGCGTGAACCGCAGTGTTTGGGTTTAATTCTGCTCCCGCTCCTGCCAGCACAATCCTCCTGGCTCCGCTGGGGTTGTGTGGGGTACAAGTGAGTGCAATATAGGGCTGTCTGCTCAACTGTTTGTCAAAGAAATCTATGGCCAGTCATTTGCATTATGTCAGCTAAACATTTGCCTGGCACTTTCGCGTCTGTTGAGCCAAGGAGGAATTCTGGGTTGTTTGAGATGAAAACCATTGTTGTCAGCTCTCACTTAACCAATAAGCGTTCCTTCCATTGCATGTAAGTAACTTGTTTTGCAACCCACAGCCTTGAAGAGGAAATGTAAAGTTTTTTTAAACATCCAGTACAAATGGGGATATTAGCTGCTTAATTGAGTCTTTGAAATTCAGGTCTTATGGCTGAGCAAGTGAGATGGAGGGAGGAAGGAAGCACATGGTTTAAATTAAATATATGAAAAAAACGGCCAAATGATAAAAATGTATTTTAAAAGTAAGCAAACCTGTTTTTCCTCTGCCTCTCCATTAAATGTGTCAGGAAAGGGCCTTTACAACTAGGTGGTAATTAGAGAAGGAAAAGCAGTGCTGGCAGAGCAGTCAATCTATCACATCCTCTACTGCCTAAATGTTACCAGCAATTAAACAAGTTGGTAGGGGAAAAACTTGACAAGCAGGTTTTATCACAGAATCATCTTGGTGTCAAAGTATGGGGTGCTCTTATTAGTCCCTTGTGCAACCCCAAAGATTTAAAATCCAACCTGAGGAACGCACATTAAACCAAAGCAAGTATTTTCTTTCCTAGACTACCCAGGCACAGGGAAGATTAGAATGCTAAAAATAAAACAACCTTTCCCACCTCCCCCTTCTTCTCCCCTCCAAAGTCAAATCCGTCCAGGTTGACTGCTCCATTAAATTCAAGAACAAAAAGTTATAAATTGAGCATAGGGAGAGCAGTGCCTTTTCTTAAAGTGATGTTTCCTTGCCTTAATGGATTTAGCTATGGCAGGGAGTCAGAGAGAAGCTGTCTTAACTAAATCTTTGACTGATTATGCATTTTTTTTTCTATTCATACAAGATAGATTCATCATTCCAATTTGTCAAGCTGGCGAAGTTCCAATTAATTACACCAGGAAAAGCTCAAGCTGCATTAGGCCTCTGTCAGGCCTAATCTAGTGCTTCATTTACTGGAGCCCCAAATGAAGAGATATCAGAGGTGTTGTTCCTCCTGGTACTTAATTTGATGAATGCCCTAGCAGCACGATCGGTGGCAGAGGTGTATATGTGTGTGTCTCTTCATCAGCCACCTCTGCTGAAGTCGTCATGCTTTCTCTACTAATTTGAGGGCTCATCTGTGTACTGGATGTTTTTTTGGAAGGCCTATTCTTCATGGATATGCCAAAAGGCCTCTTCTGTGTGTGCATGTGTCTGGATGCATTTCCAGATATGCTGGACCCGAATCTGATCTCAGTGGTGTGATGAGATGGGATTCAAGGCCTTATATGTAAATGTAAAGCAATGCAAGTTAGTTTGGATGCTACGAAGGGCTGCAAATTTTGACATCCCTGTAGCGTGTTTGCAAAGGAAGAGTATCTTTTCAAGTTGCTTCATGTGGTGCTTGTAAAAAAGTGGGGCTTGTCATCCATGCCCACTGTAAAAAAGTGTGCAAAAGGCTTGAATAACCTGAATAATTTGTTAGCTCTGTGGATTTGAATCTTTGATATAAATACATACATGCTGTATCAATACAGTGAAGGAGTATGTGCAGGTGCAGATAGACTCTCTGACACCACACTGGTGGGCTGCTATTGACTATATACACCCTGTGCTAATTCTTAAATATTTTACAGTAAAGACACTATGGACCAAGAACATATGTTTCTTTTCTGCAGCACTTTATGTACGAATTATTCAGCATAAGGTGCCAGAATGCCAATATGTTTAACTTACTTTTGGCTTTTAACCACTGCTGTGATTAAAGATGTAACTGCAGCAGTGCTGTCACTTTGCACGTAGGTTTAGGTGTCTCAGAAAGGATGCAGCATTAGCCAAGAGTAAAGTAGCTGTGTACTTTGGCTGAGGATAATGCTAAAAGTCTTCATTTGCCAGCAGTTACCATGCTGGGTTTCTGAGTTTATTTTCCACCGACTGTGTTTGAGGGACTGGTGTGTGCAATGATGATTTTTAATGGCAGCTATCAGACATGCATATGGTGCTCAGCAGGAGACTATTCAGAGCAACCAAGGAGAGAATTGATGCACTGATGACTGTAGTACGACAACTCTGTAGACAGTTCGGGCCTCAACTGGTGCGCATTTTTGGCAGGAAGGCCTTTGTATCTGTTAATACATCAACTTTGCATCTGCCATTAGGGTGTCAAAATGAGGTAAGCCCAGTTGTACTGGGGTAACACCCTCAAGCTTCTCTTAGGTGGGATTTTTGTAAGCGTTCCTCCTTTGTTTCAGCACAAAATGAAACAATGACATTTAAACCCCCATGGGAAATGTTAAAGGGAGAGACAGACTGCAATTGTAAGGTCTTTTTTCATTCTGCACAAGAAGGTTTTTGCTGGATGTATACATTTGGGGTTGGTTCTTAAAGGTTCTGCTTAAGAAGTCACTAAGGAGCAAAAGCATGTGTTTCTTTTCTGCAGTACCTTATGTATGAATTATTCAGCATAAGGTGCCAGAATGCCAATATGTTTAGCTTACTTCTGGTTTTTAGCCTTATGTTTTATGTTAAGCAGGTCGTTTAAACTCACCTGTTGAACTTGAAATTCAACTAAAAGCCTTCGTATAGTCTGGGCCAGACAACAGTGAGCTCTTGTGACTTCCAAGTCTGCAGGCTGGGCCTTTGGTTATTGTATTTGTACCCATCTGCTATAGGCTGACTTGGGTTTGCACCCAGCAGTTCCTTTACGTTTGCTGATATTTGTCTTTGGTTTACAAGCCTACTGGGGTATTTTGTGAGTGGTTTCAATGTATATTAATGCCAGTAGGTACCTGAGGCTGTCCTAAGCTGTCAAGAGCAATGTACCTGCTCTGGGCAGAGATTGCTTTGACTGGTTCTTTTTCATAGGCACAACCGAGATGCTGTTGGAGTGAGCTCTATCCTTTAGAGAAATGAGAAATGTTTTTGTCCTTCTGCTGAGGAGACACAGGGTTGGAGGCTCAGTGGATGTGTCCATGGGCTGTCTTTTCCTGATTTACCTCGGGGTTTAGCAGAAATGTGTCCCTGCAGCTGTATTGGACTTGTGCTGTTACAAATTAAAGGTAAGAAAAGAGAATGTACATAACATACTACCAAAGGATCATATTCACCCTTGCTCTCGGACCAAAATGAGGTTTATTCACTGCTATAGTCTCACTTAACCTTTGAAAATATAGCCTACACAGTGCAATCATCACCCTTGGTGGCTTAAAGACTCTGATGGCTCCTGAGTCATTTAGACAAGACAGAAGTGATGTCTTATGGACACAAGAAGTCCTGGAAAGGCCATAATCCAACGAAAATCTCTTCAAGGACATGCCCTCAAAATCCAAAGCTGTTCTTCCTTCTGTTCTCAATGAATTCTCATCTGCATCCAACACTGAATTCAAACTGCAGTAGTTTGGGTCATCACACGAGCATCTATCTCTGAGGAATGATTACAGATGATGAGTTATTACCTTTAAATAAGGGGTAATTAATGCTTCCCACTCTGACTTTAATGAAAGGATTTCCTGACGGGGAGGGGGGAGACACACAAGGAATATATTGTATCATCAAAGGCCCTTCGGGAGTTATTGGCACAAAGTCTGCTGTTAATAATTTGGAGTAACAAATAAACGTGGGCAACTTATGATATATGTATGGAAAAAGAGGTGTCAAATTATTCATTATGAATTATTCTGCTAGTTCTAATAATGACCCAGCTGTTGAGGAGGAAAAGAAAGCTAGATCTGTCAATGCAGACAGACCCTTTTGCAGTAATTCTATCCTTTTCAAATGGAAAAATATAAACTTCCTCTGAGAACAGACAATTAGATAAGACAAAAAGAATGGGAACCCTGCTCCAAATCCATTTTTTTTTTAGCTTAATGTACACTAATGGATAATAAAAATGGTTCATTAACAAACGACCGGCACAGCGACCAGCTGAAAAAAACACATTTTGGCAGCCAGCACTTGCAAAATCCATAGGTTAAAGACAAATCCAACCTCTGTCACTGCTCTCAATATGGTCAGGTGCCCTTACCCAGGTAGGAGTGATTTCATGAGGAAAGGCCAAACTGTGTGTATGTATCATACATATATGTATGTCTGTAGGTATTGCCGACTATATCTTTAGGCAGATTTTGGGATACTGTTCAGTTGTAATACCTGAAGAAACTTGATTGAACAGCAAACCAGTGTCTGGCAACAAGAGAGCAAATCTGGAACCTGAGAGAGGTCAGTCCAAGGGCACCCTCTGAGCTGCCATCTGACTGTAGACAGGTTCTTGGTCCCTCCTTGGGCTTTTTCTCTTCCTCTTCTCAAAAGTAGTGGTGAAACATCTCCCATTAGCAGTAACAAGCTGCTTTTCTACCTTGTTGATAAGATGCTTTTTTCTGAGAGGATGATGCAATTAACACCTCCATGCCTTATGTGAGGAATGATATCTTGAGCCACCAAAGCTGAAAGTGAACAGTCTCCAAACCCTCCTGGGTTTGGTAACTTGGTCCCAAACTCCCTCCAGGCACTAAAGGAGGTTTTGTTCAGGTTCTCTAACTGTGAAGACACAGTTAGGTCAGCCTGAGCCGAAGCAGTTAATCTGAAACTATGTGAGTCAAAAGAAAATAATTGCAAGATTTCTGTGGAGCTTTGTCATGTTTGAATATATTGCCTTTAAATAATGTGGGGGGGAAAAAAAATGTCTCTGCTATGTGATGCTTGGTCAGGTTTAACACTCTCATGTCAAAGGGTCAGAAAACATTAATACTCCTTTTACTGATGAACCCTTTTCTAAAATATTAATAAACTCACCTGACAGCCTGTGTGTCATCCCTGCTTTGTGTCTTGCACACTGTGCTCACGTCTGATTAAAACGTGAGCTGTCCAGGGCAGGACCTGTGCGTTCAGTGCTGGCTTGCTTACTGGTGCTATTATAAATAATTAAGATAATTATCCGATACGTTTATGACAACTGACTGCTTTGGGTCGGCTTCTCTGAGGGCGCCTGTCATCAATGAAAATTCTGCAAATGGAGGGGTTTGCAGACTCTGGCGCCAAAGATGGATTACCTGGAAGCTTTCAGAGCTATAAACAGTGCACTTTCCATTTGCCTCTCCATCCTGTATGGAAATGATCAGAAACTGTAATTTTCTAGTGCGAGTAAATGGTGAGAGATGTCAACAGCATGAGTGAGACAGGGGCGCTGTTTTTTGCCATGCCAAATCCCAGAATATTAAGAGTTTGCCAAAGGCATTTCAGAGATAGGTTTCCTGTCTTCATCAATAATTTAAAACATTCCCAAGTCTCCTCTGAGTAGCTCAGAATAAGAGCTGAAGGCACGGATGTCAGAAGGCAGAGTGACTCCCAATTAGTCAGGTAGAGTGCTTTCTTGTTGACTCAGCCAGGGCAAGGGTAGCTATAAAACCCAGGCCTGAGTCCTTATAGATTCCTTAATAGTTTTCTTCTTTAAATCTGTGGTAATTTGTAAGAGATGAGTGGGCAGTCCAGTCCCTAATTCACTGGGGTGCTCATTAGTGCCATGGAAAAACACAGGGGGCGTTCTCTAAGCTGGCAGATTTAGTTGCTAACGGGAGATGGGCTGGAGAATCAGCACCACACTGTACGTGAGCAAGACCCAGGAAGAGGTGGCAGCTTTTCAAAGCTGCTGGGAACCGTGGCATGACTTGGGGGCATTATCAGCCAAGGAGAGTTTGCAGTGATGCCTTCCAAAGTGGGACTTGGTTTTTGAAAGCATTGCCATTACTACATGGAGTTTGGAGGAAGTAGTGGTATTTTGTCCTTGCATGTGTGGGCCCTATTAGAACATTTATGGTGTCATGCAGAAAATTGCTTGTGGGCCCCTAAAACTGGGTCAAATGAATGAGTTGCCCTGAATCCGCCAATTTGCAGCAGCTCTCTGGCTGCAACTATCTGGATGTGTCATAAAACTCTTGAGTGTCCTATCTTGAGCATGCTAAACGTGTTTATTTACCACACAGCTTACTGTGCACTAAACTCATCCACATGGCAGGCAATTTTCTAGTGCTTAGGCCACTGTTTGACCCAGCCACCATGGAGAAGCCTATATTAAGTCCAGCTGATCAGGGCTGTCTCCACAGTGGAACAGGAAATTAGTCTCTATAGCTATGTGACTCTGTCAGCTTTTTTACGCATTTCATGCAACTAATTTCCTATAATGTGCAGCTTTTCCTACTTTTTTTTTTTCTTCTTGGTGTGAGTAACGTTGTTTTGATATTGCATTCCCTGATACGACATTTAAATCTTAAGCATGACTCTAATTATGCATTATTATTTTAAACTTTTTTCTTTAGATTTTCTCCTGACACTGCTTACTGCACCTGTTTATGCCTTAGTGTTTTTAACTGCATGTGATTCCATCCAAAACATGCTTGTTCCTTGCACTTGGTTTGGAATTGTGTTTTGCTGCACACTTCTACATTTAATCACAGCCTTGCAGTGCTTGGCTGGCCCAGTGGCAGCTCTTGACTGAATCTTTCCTCCTTTGAAAAAACATGGATTTTTTTCAAAGCTATCCCTTGTACTGTTGAGATCAGATTTTTAAATAGCAGGTTACTAAGAAAAATGTTACAAGTGCCTTGAAGATAGAAGTTTTAGAGATTAAGAAGCTCAGGAAAACTGCAGGTGAAGAGAGGATGAAGAGGATGGGGTTGCAGTGAAGTGGGGATTTGTTGCTCCCCCTTAGGCTCATGTTCCAGCACTGACTTCAGTCATCATGCACAGTTGCAGATGTTGTTGCTCAGGCCTCAAGTCTTGGCTTCTTATTATATCTGTCTAAAATCAGGAATCTCATTCCAAGAGGAACAGATCTTCAGCTCTGTGAGTCAGGTTTTCAAGGAGCCGGGTGTTATTACCAAGTGATGACAGTGTCTCATATATGGCTTGAATTGTCTCTGTAGGCAAAGCCACTCCGTGCATGTTCCTGTCTCATGGTAAATGCAACGTAGTTCATGCATCTGAGATTAAACCTGCAGATATTTGATGCTCCAGGTCTTGTCACTGTTTTTGTCAATATGACAGAATTTAGTCAACTGAAAATATGGTTTGACATTCAGTCCCTTTGTCTTGCATCCTTAAACTCTTGTGAAACCACGTGATCCTTGGCAGGACCAAATTGCCAAGTAAATTGCACTGCTTTGGGTCTAAGGCAACTCCTCTAAACTACAAGGATTTTGTTGTTACTCTTCCCTGCTGTAGAGTGCCACCATGCCTGTGCTTTATGACTTGGATTTTTACTGATCAGGTGGCTGCAGAGCTGGTAATATGCCACTGGGCCAGTGGCTTAATGCAGGAATTACTGGAAGCAGCAGTCTTGGAGTGCTTTTTATGAGGATAACAAGGCTTTTGCAGACATAAAAAGCAGGAGAAATGCTTATTAGTTATGGGGAAGGTGAAAGGCTTAGAAAACTGATTAGTGTAGCAGTGTGGTCAGATTGAAATGAAAGCTCAGTGGCATAATCGTTAATTGGGTGCTTACTTACCTACTAATTTGAGCTTGGATGTCAGCAGTACTGCACTTCATCTCAAACCAGAGGTCAGGCTTTAATGCTACATCATAAATTACGTAAAGGCACAACACTAACAATTAGATAATTATGGAGACCCATGCTGTTGCAATTTAACTGGGCAAGTTCAGGGCAATCATGACAGGAATAGTGCTTAACCCTGAATCTGCTGCCTTTCTTTCAACCTGACAGCCAAATATATGTGGCCAAGGAGGTACCCAGCTGTCTGGCAGCCCACAGGTTAAAAGCATCTTCCCCTATTAGTCAGATTCATCAGATGGCTGGGGTGAACTCTGAGGCAATATTGCAAAAACATTAATTATGGTTCAGAAAGAAAAGCCTGTGTTTCAATCTGCAGGAGATTCTGGGCAGGGCACAGCAGTCAGAACAGTTTTTCTGTTTAAGGCACCCTTGTGTTTTTTTAATTTGTTTCTAAGCCGAGCCTGTGTATATGCTTGGTTTATTTACGTTGCTTCCATAAACCACCAAGCCAAAAAAGAAGGTTATCTGCCGGGATCTCTTTCCATACATCCGTGCTGCACGGGACAGACCCGCCAACCCTCCCATTTGCAGTACTGGAGTCATCCCATTGCTCAGAGCTTGTACCTGCCCAGCTGGCAGTGCTGCTGTCTGGGGCAGAAGCAGCACCGTAGAGCAGAGACAAGGCCACTGCAGAGGGTGGCTTGTCCCCAGCCGTGTTCCTGCTATGAAGACACGTGGCCCACCTGCAGCCTCCAGTGATCCTTGCCCATTAGTCCCAAGCGCGTTCCAGCATGGATCCTCTTGATGCCCGTGGTTGCTGTAGTGGGGAGAGAGTTCAGTCAATGCTGGGCATTTGAAAATTCAATCCACAGAAGAGAGATTGAAGATCAGGGTGGAAAACGTGAGTTGGGTGGATTGAAAAGTGACTGACAGTGGGATGAAATTAATAACGTGCGGGTCTTGAGTTGTTTGGCCGTGTGGTTTTAGACAGAAAGCAGCACACCCTCACTGAGAAATATGTAATGAACAGTGATTGCTGTGGGGTATTAGAAGCCTACAGGCTTTATTGGATTTAGGCCTCGGACTTTTTTTAGTGCTGTCCTTTTACTTTTGTTCCTGATCCTTTTAGCAATCAGGTAAATCGCTCACACCATGATATGTTATTGCCTCTGTAAACATTGAGGTTTTATCTGTTCTTGGCTGGGGCTGAGTAAACTCTGTGCACAAAAAAAATTAGAACTGCCTGCTGCTGGCATTTTGGCAGTTTTCCTTATTCAGGATATTTTTTATAATCAGCAAAAAATTAGCCTTTTGAGGAAGTATCTCCTATTCCCAGTAATGGTGTTTGATGGTGTACTGTGCAATGTTGTATGGCAACATTTTCATTTTTGGGATTGAGGGACTGTGTGCTTTAGCTGTGTCTTGCTTTAGCTTTGGTAGGTAAAATTCCTTCAGGTGCTAAGTTTGTTATAAAAGTGCTGGGAAATCCTTAGCTGTGGCACATTGCTTTGAAAAATAATCTTATAACCTTTATATATGTGCTGCAATATAGCATGGTCAAGTAATGACACATCTGGTTACCTATTATTAAGGGTTGAGTTATGGTATGCTTTTTGTTTTAATTAGTCTGTGATAAACAAAAACTCAGGGGCTGTTCTGCTCTGGTAGTTCTCATTTTTCCTGCAGCCTTCCCTGCCCTTATGGGTTTATTAGTGTAGAAAAAGTGGCATGTTGTAGTTCCAATGTCTAGACTGCTGTGGTAGACCAAGCAGGAGGCTTGGTCTGGACCAAATGTCCATTTGCAGTGCTGGGGGCTCTGGGTAGGTCCATGTTACATTTCATTTGGTAGCTAGAGGCTATGCCCATGCCCAAATTCCCTACAGCCTTGCAGGACAGGCTGCATGGGACAGGTTATCCCCATTTGGGGTGCTCCACAAGGCATGGGGAGAGGAGATGGACCTATTTGCTCATGCTGCTTGATAACTGGATTCTTTAAAATTCTTTTTTCCGTATTGGTACTCTTTGAGGGGGAAGACAAAGCTAAATTTCACCACGGTTGGGCTACATTTGGCAGTGTGGGTCCGAGAGCTGCGTGCAGGCATTCCTGGGCTCAGTCCTGCAGTGACCAGGAGGAATTTTCTGACCTTTGTAAAGAGAAGACTGGGAGTAGGGGCACCAGAGCTCCTTCCAAGCAGTAAAATCCATCCCATTCTTTGGCTGCCGTCCTTGCAGTGCCGCCCTGGGGAGAGCCAGGCCAAGGGGTGTTGGGAATGGCCGTGACACACAGGGTCATGCTGGGTTTGAATCCAGGTCTTAAAAAGCCTTTAATGGGTTGGAAATGATCTTCAGTGCAGGGGACATGCAGGAGTAGCCTTGCAGGCATGTTGACAGTTTTGCCCTCCTAATAAACATGACACTGCTCTCCTGCAGCATTTGAGGGTATTTATTGCCGTACATCACGGCATAAATCCGTTTCCAAAGGGGCTGGTGCCTTGGGTCTGTGACAATCTGATCAGTGCTGTAGACCATGAGATAAAAGGACCAGCAATTCCTCCTGGCAGGCCTTACTAGCAAAAAATGCCATTTTATAAATAAACCCTCTTATGGGAATTGCAAAAGAAAACTTTGTCCTTAGGATGGTGCAGACCCGAAGGAGCTGCTGTATCTTACACTTGCAATTCCTGTGCAGATCCATCAGCAGTTGTTCACAGCTGGAGCTTGCCCCGACCAGAGAGAAACCTCTGCCAACCCTGGAAATGTCACTGCACTATTTGGTCATTCTCTGAAAGCTGTAGCTGCTGGATGGAAGAGAAGGAACTAGAGTTGCAGCTTCTGTTTTAAAAAGCACAGGTTTCTAGAGCTGAGAAGGAAAGCTGAGCAACATAAAGCAAGTGTGCCCTCAAGGTTCAGGAAGCAGAAGGTGAATGAAAGGCACCTGCAGTGATTTCTTTTAGAAGCATCACTTGATGTTTCACCTTTTCATGTGGCTCCCTGACACCAGTGTCAGGACTTTTGCCTCCCTGGGACTGGTGCCAGCATTCACAGAGCAAAGAGCAGAGGCTGGTGCTGCGGTTTGCTCGCCTGGGCAAGATCGCAGGCAAATGTGACAGTGAAATGCTGTGCCTGAAGCAGATCAAATGTTTGCACTGTGGGTTAAAAATGCAGCTTTCATGAAGCACTTAATTCTCACATAGCTTGGTGCAGCATAGCACTGGTGTCCAATCATGGGGTTGATTCTGTAGCAGTCATAAAAAATCCTGGCCATGCTTTGACTATATCCCTTTCCTCTCCCTACCTCACAAACCAGAAAATAACCATTAAGTAAACTTTCATCAGTCTTTCTGTCTTCAAAACAACTCCCAGTGTAGCATCTTGAGAACTGACTGTCATTGGATTTATTGCCAGTGGATTGGGGATTGGGTTGAACTGAAGAACACCTGAACTGTACAGCTGGCCAAGCAAATTGTGTAATCCTTGCACACTGGGAACAAAACTACAGGTCCAGTTTGCTCAATAGCTGCACAGACCTCAAAGCTGTGGCTTGTTCCTTGCTCATTCCCAGTCTCTCTGGGTTACCCTTTCACATTGACAGTGCAGGAGATCACCAGCTCTCCGAGAGTTCAGCAGCCCCTGCACACAAAGGAAGGGGAGGAATATTGGCAGTTTTACTGTGAAGGTTTTTACTTGCATCAGTGGTTTGTTATTCACAAGGCTCTGATATAAAGTAAGGACCATTTGGGATCCACTCTCTGGAGAGGAGTTACATCTCCACAGGTCTCTGGAGCCCGGTGTTTCAAAATAAGGTCACCAAGTGAATGGTGATATTACTGGATGGCTGGACTTCTCTGTCACTGAGGAGGATTTATGTGAGGTGGGAAAATCCTGGTGAGACCTGCAGGTGATCTGGGTAACCGTAGGGGCATAAGAGCCTTGATAGAGACTGCAGTAACCTTGTCTATGGCCACAACCCTGCCTGTGGTACAGGGCCAGTTCCTGTGACTCTGCAAAGCCTCATGTGTGTCTCAGAAGTGTGTGTAAGGTCCGTGTGCTGGTCTAACTTACTTACACAAAGAGTAGGTACTTTAGAACAGTTTTGTGCCTGACATAAAGCTCTATTTGATCTAGATGCTTTCTCTCTCTTCTTTGGATATTTGTTTACAACCGAATCCAAAACTTTAACTGCCTTTGCCTTCAAAAAGCTGAAAATAATGGTTTTTGCAGAACCAAATTCTGTCTTGTGCATACCACTGTAACTAGTATGTGACTTAAATGTGAGCTCCCAGTGAGTAAATCCCAACACACTCTCTCCTAGACTCCCCAACAACACGTACAGGTGCAATGCTGCATGCATTGAAACTGAAGTTGTCTTTAGGAAACTTGGCACTATGAAGCTTTTCCATGGTTGCAATCAGTAACAGCAGTGCTGTTGCCAGCAGTACTACTGCTCCATCTGTGAGAGGGAGTGGGGAATTTAAACTGGACTTTGGTGGCAGCCAGTGGTGCCCAACTGCATGGCCTGAAAGAACAAATTCTGTGTGTTGCTGGTGCAGCTGCCTCTGAATCAAAATCTCCTGACTAGTCTGGCCAGGCTGGAGCTGGAAGTCCAGCGGCAGCATCTGGGGCTTGAATTCACTTCTTAGTGGTAAAAAACGTAATATTTCCTATTACATTAATGCTTATTTTTGATACAAATGGCAAAACAATTCAGCAAACAGAATCTTTACAGCTGAGAGATTGAGTAACAAGGGAAAGAAAATGTCAATGCAAGTTAAAGCAAATTTAATAAAGGAAATAAAAACAATATACTGACACTGAAATATAATCTTAACGCTCCAACTGCAACTAACTGAAGCCAGGAAATTCTCAGCTAAGTGTTCCCCCAGCCCTCTTAAATCAGCTCGGTTTGCTTAGGCATTGTTGCACATAAGCGCCTTTATGAGCCGGCCCCAAAACTCTGGGTGATAATATGAGCACTAAGAAGATATTTATTTTGTCAGCTGCTTGTTTGGATGCATCTGTGATGGATGAATTAGCAGTGATTCTGCAAACCATCGAAGAGTCAGCTGGGCTCTAAGTTTGTGCTTACACAGGTCGCACATTCAAGGTCACTCCACTCTGGGAAAAGTGCAATCCATAAAGTGGGACTGAAGGCACAACAGTATTACCAAGGTCCCTTTGTAGATCCTCTAATGCTGCTTTTCACAGATACTGGAGAATTGATCTTCACAGAATCCATACATTAAGGAACCTTCCCTTGCCAGATGAGAGGCTGAGGTCCTGAGAGGCTGTGGTTTACCAGCAGTCTCAGAAGGTGTGTGTGGCAGCACCAAGATTTGGGCGCACGCTCAGTGCCTCTACTTGGTGTTTTAGTCCCATTCATTGACTGGAAAAAATTCAGAGGTTAAAAACTTGGGGGATCTGAACAGCCCTGCAGGTGCACTGGAATTTAGTGGATTTTAAAGGGAGCTGAGAGGGAGCTCACTATGCCCTGCTCTGGGTTGGGATTTGGTTTTCAGAACTGAAGCCCTCCAGAACCAGAATTGGAGACTTAGGATGAGGGCTAGGTCAGGATGGAGCTGCTGCATGTACCTGCTTTGGAGCTAGGAGAGGATGTTGGGATGGGTGATGAGCATTTTAAGAAACATGGTTTATTCAGTAGCAATCTCTTTTCCCTAAAAAAATTCTTCAGGAAAATGTTGGCCTTGCAAAAGGAGATAAAGAGTGCCACTCGCATCTTTTCTCCATCTTTCACCAGAAATCTGGCCCTTAAATATATTTGGAATTCTGATTCTTTATTTCTATGCAATAAAAATGCCTTTCTCACACGACTAATCCTGTGAAAGCCCTCAGAGCTATTGGGTCTGCAGGTCTTCTGGGTGAGATAATATAAGCAACAGTTTGTGCCAAATGCTTGTGTTTTTGTTCCCCCACCTCTAAGGAGTCACATCAACCAAATTTGAGCTTCCTGGTACTGTTTGCAGTTGAATAAGAAAACACTGATATCAGCCAAATATATGCCTCGATTTTTCTTCTCGCTTATGTTCAGAAAATGCACCTAATATTGCTCTTTTAGAAGCAAACCCAGATTTCTTGTCCAGATTTGCCTTGTTGCTGGATTCCAAAGTCCAAGAAGCTTTGACCTGCCTGTGCCTCTCTAGTCCTCATTGCTAGTCCTGACCATCTCTTTATTGAAGAGCCTTCACAGTCCATATCCATCCTGCTTATCACTCTTACTCAGTATTGACAAATCTGTGCCCACTTCTGACAGGCCAGAACTAATTGATTTTCTACCAGCCAAGTTTTCTAGCAAACACTTCTGCAGTATCTGGCCTTAGGAGTTCCCCCTCGGCTCAGGGAAAGGAAGGGAATATCTTCAGAAGTATCTATTTTTGTAATATTTAAATTCTATTTCCTCTCTTGCTTTCCCCTTAAAATCCTGTCACAGCCAGAGGGGCAGGGACATGGTACCCATCAAGAATTCTTCATTGCTTTTGCTTCCTTTCTTTCTTTTTTCCATGCATCTCCATGTGGTGTTTGTTTCTCATACTCAGGCTGTGAGATCCGTGGGACTGGGGCTGTCATTTCCTCCAGCCCCCAGAATGCTGAGATCTTAATCTGAGCTTAGAACTCCCAGAATCTGTGGCAGTACAAGCATTAAATGGTCTCTTCTGCTTGCGTGCAGGAAAATCCAGTAAACCCATCTGGATATAGCTCAGCCCTGCTTTTTAATTCCTTGCTGGTGGCCCACACTGCCTGTGCCTGCTTTGGGAAGGCTCTGAGTGCTCCTCCTGCTGATCTTCCACATGCTCAGAGTGGTGCTGAGGGCTTGGCTGCCGTGCCGAAAGGGTTAGATGCAAAAATAAATACCAGCACCGTTCTCAGTTCCTGTAGTCTGAGGGTAGGAAGCTCTTTTCTTTCCTAAAATCACTGTTGTAATTCAGGGTCTGACTTTTCTTAGCTTTTACCTTCCCAGGACTACAGGGCTGGGCCAAAGCACAGCATAGCCTGAGCTGTCAGTCATTTTAATAATTATTATTAACCCCCCACTGATGCTTTTCCACATGAAAGCAAAAGGCTCTTTGGCACTTTTCTTACTTTTCTTTAAAAGATGGAAGGTGGAATAACAAAGTTCTTAATTAGCTGAGCCAGTGTTAGAAAGCTCAGTGTCAAATTTCCAGGTCAGTGTTTGATGGAGGAATGATAGGGGGAAGTGATGCATCGACATTGATTAAAGAGCAGTGATGAAGCAAGATAAAATTGACATTTAATTCTTCCCAGCTAAAGAAATGTGACTGACAATACTTAAAGGTGAACAGTCTTATTTCTTGATCAACAATGCAACCTGTAAAAACTTCCGTCACAGCAGTCTTTTCTTAATTACCAACATCTAATTAGCCCCAAATCACTGTAGCGCACTGATTACAATAAAAGGTGCCTGCCACTCTTTCTATTTTGGGTACAGCTGAGAAGGGCAAAGGATGTGAAATTAACTGGCACTTCCAATTGCTTCATCTGGGGACCTTGCAAAGAGTCCTCAGCTTGTCTCTCTATTCTCCATTCCTTAGTCAAACAGAGTAGTAACCCCAGATGAGTGGTTTTTTTTGGATGCTGACTGGGAACGGCAAGCTGGAAACTCCAAGAACACCCAAGAGGGGTGTGCGGACACTGCAAAAAGCCAAGCTACTGCCTTCCCTGCTGTTAATAATGGCAAGGAATTAATATTTTATAGGACTAAACTTGTTATTGTTGTGGATTTTTTTTAAAATGTAGTGCACTTTCAAGCTTCTTTAAATTAGCAATTTAATGTTTCCTCCCTTTAGTAAAAGACCAACCCAGCCTCCTTTCTTCAAGTTGGCAAAAGGCTTTTGCTGATCATTTCCCATCCCTGAGCTTTTTTCTCTTGAAAGAAAAAAAGGAAGTAACAAATATGACTCCCCCAGTACTGGAGGGCAGCTGATGCCTCTGTGAGGACGTTCGTGTGGCAGAAAAGAGTTTCGAGTGCTAACGCTTGAATGCTCATTTTCGAGCTCTGATTGAGTTGAAATGTTGCTTGTTGCACCGAGGTGATGAAGACGGGAGGTAAAATCCCAGAGAAGTAGCATCCTTTTATCAGTAGATGGTAGTATAACAACATGGAAGGAGTGTGGCTGCTCTGAGGTTATCCCAAGATCCAAGCTGTTGTACTTGAACTGAAAAACAAGACAAAGAGAGGCACAAGATAAGTTCAGACTCCTGTTATGTTCTACTTTTCACCAAATAGTAGTTTACAGTGGAGGGAAGGAATGTATGCTTTTGTTCATGATTTATGGATGGTTTATCTAGAGCAGTGTGAATAATTGATTATTTTTGTTCTCTGGCAGTTCAAAAAAAATTAAAATTAATATTTTTTGGAAGCAAAATTAAAAAACGTTAGGAAATCAAATAGTAGAAGGGAAGGAGCAGACTCTTTTGTGTCAAAATAAATGTTTTATTTTTCTCTAAAACAACTGTTTTGTTCTATAAATGCTTTGCTTTGAAGGATGGTTTGAATCATTTAACATAAAGGAAATTGCCAAGCGAAACAGTTGTAGTTCAGTTCTGGCTTGTACATATCAAAATAATGGATTTTAAACATTATTTCCTTTCCTATCTCTAAGGCAAAGAGTTTGGGGAAACTGGGACAAGCTTCCCAGAAGATGGTGCTGCCAAAACTGAAATTACGATGAGGATGTTTCAACCAAGGCAGACTCCTGGTTGGGTCATGAATTTCCTGCTATGAAAATACAAATAAACTAGAATAAACCTGCAGAGGGGCCTCATCCCTCTGTAAGCTCACATTTGCAAAGCCTTTTAGGGTTTTTTTTTTAATTAAAAGCAGACTTTTCCTGTATGTGAGCTCAGGGATCCCAGGGGCCGGATTCACAATGTAAATGCACTTAGGCTAAAGAGATCCATATTGATTTGTACCAGCAGAGGATCTGGCCCAGTAGGAGGAAACTCTGCTTTTCAGGGTAGCATTGAATTTGTATGTGTTGAAATCTGTGCTTTGGAATTAAAATCAAGGATTTGATAGCAAAAAAAAAAAGAAAGAGAGAAGAAGGGATTTGTAGAGATATGGCATCCACTGTTTTCTCTCTCCACGTCGTCTTATTAGCAAAAGTGCCGTTGTAGGGGCAAAATTGATGAAGATAAAGGGCTTTTTGGTTACAACTGGATTCTAATCCAAACCCTAATCTATGTATTTGCTAATGGTGGACAAATGATGATTCTGGGGCAGGGGAAGAATCCATGAGAATTTCAGATTTGAAGCACACCCTGATTGGGTCTGTGGCTCGTTGAAGAGTGATGCTGTTTTTCTTCACCAACATTTGTTTTCTCCCTCTCTCTCTTAAATTCTTTACTGCTGAAAACACATTAGAAATATCCATTATTAAGTCCACTCCAATAAGTGTACCCATGAACTAAAATCAGTGCTACAACGTGGATGTATGAATGACTAACAGAAGAAAACCACTAATAGTGTGTCCACAAGAAGGAAGGTCTCGTCATCAGAAGCCTGAGGTGTGAGTTCCCACGTGGTTTTATTGCACACTTTTGTAATTTAAAGCAAGGTTAGGATCTTTGTGGCTGAAGTATCATCTGAGATTAGAGATCACAGGAAGAGGAGACCAGAATAGTTTGTTTCCTCAGCACTTTGTGGGTCTGGGTGGCCACCTCAGACCTGGGGTCCCAAAGCATCCTGGCTGTGCAACAGGCAAAGCTGTGACAGGAAACTTTCTTTTCATGTATTTCCATCTAAAGGCACCATGCACAGGTCAAGGATTTGCTGCAATATTTGGAGTTCTCTGTCCATGTGGGGTGTTTTTTGTCTCTCTGGGTGGAGAGATGAGCCCTGTGCAGAATGAATGGTGCAACTGAAGGAGAAGACTCTCAGTAATTTTAAGTGACTTTAATTAAGGTGAGACTGGTGCTACCACGCCTGAGTGCCCACTGTGCTAGAAGGCCAACTGCACAAAAGTGGAGCATCTTGTGCTGATGTGCTAAATCCTGCTTAGCAGGAACCTCCCTGTTCCTTTCCAAAGAGGGAATATGTGTGTGTGTGCACATCTGGGAATGACAAACACAGCTTGGCAAACCTGTGCTATGAAACCACAGCTTGGTAGAAAGTCTGATGAGCCTCCTACTTGCAGGAGCTCAGGTGAGGGAGGTGCAATAAATCCTGCTTCCCATGATGCAGGTAGGGAACCTTCAGATGGCAGGGTGGCTAAAACCATTCAGTTCTGATGTCTTAATCCTATTCCAGTAAAACAAACTATGTAGTCCTACGAAAGATGAACTTTTCCCCGAGGAATGGATGACAGGTGTGTGGGCACCTCTGGATATGCCAGACAGGAGATGAACCAAACTTTGTGTCTGAGGCTGGAGAAGGTGTTTTGCAATGGCACATGAGGGCTTGATCATCTCCAGGGAAGGTGGGCTTTGTGCATAAGGTGCCAGAGTGTGAGCAGGGCAGCAACACTGTGCTGGGATTATGTAAAAATCCAGTTCCCAGCAGGGATGGATGGTTACAAAGGACCTTCTGAGGATTAATGCCTCTGTGGGCTTGTCTGCATGGAGCAGGTTGAGAGCAGTGGGATTTCCTCAGCAGGTGAACTCTGTGCTGAGATATTTAAGGCTTAAAGTCAGCTTGCTGTTAATTTAGCAGAAGTTAGTCTTGGAGTGCTTTAGAGACAGGTGAGCAGAAGTTCAGGCTTTTACAGCAGAGAGGTCAGCAACAATGAACCCAATAAAAAAGGACACTGTGGAGGAGGGAGAGTACACAAGAGATGTGTGGATCCCTCCATAGCCTGTGTGAAGGAAGAGGAGGTTGTCCTGGTCACAGCAGTCTCCCCTCAGCTCAGGTGTCACTCCAGAGATCTGGGGAAAATAACAGAAGAGAACACACCAGGAAGAAGAAAGTCTGAGGTGACAATTTTTGTTGAGATAGATTATTTCTGTTTGCTGGAGTAAAGAGATGTCCGTGTTGGGAACCCTGGCAGGAGACCCGATGAGATGGGACCCAGCTCTGGCAGCACGTTTAGCAAGGGAGGGGAGAGAGGATTCCAGGTTTTTGATTTGTGCAGCTGCAGAGCAGAGCTCTTCCAGAGTCAGAGATCTTGCAAAGAGTGAGATGCTGAAACTCAAGAGGAGTTTCCACTTCCTTCGCTTCTGAGCTTGTCCCCCCACTAAATGGTTTGTGCAGCTCTTCTGTTGCACTCTCTGGCTGCAGTAATCGAAGATCACCCAGGTGTATCCAGAGCCAAACGTTCATCTGCAAACTTCATCTTTGATACTGGGATTGTTATTCACTTACACAGAGTGTAGGCAAAGCTGAGGAGCGATTCAAATCCAGGGCAAAATTCCTGTCATGCAGGTGAATGCTGCAAAACAGGACTGGCTTGTGTGATTGCTGCGTTCAGTAACAGAAAGTCTGGGATGAAAGCATTTCAGAGGCTTCTCTGCCTCACTGAGGGCTTGTCTGAGAACATAAAACTATTTAGACAGAGGTTGTTTAACATAGCTTTTAAATATAGTGGAATTAGTAATTTTCTTTGTAATTTTTCTAGCTGTTTATGTGTAAGTCACCTCTGGAGAGCTTTTCTGTGCTCTCCAAATCAGGAGTTGTTTTGGCAAATTAGCTATATTTAACTAAATATTTGCATTTACCTCATAAAGTCTACAGATTTTCTGCCTGATACTCACCCGAACAGAAAAGTGTAGCATGTTTGTGCAAAGTCTGATATTGGGTCTAATTTTCTACTGTTCTTGAATATTTGATGGTTTGGGTGGTATTTTTTAGCCTGACTCTGCTCAGAAATGTAAGCAACTATGACTTGAGTGCTGTTCATCAAAAACCTGTAACTGATTACATTAATAACAAGATCAAGTATCACAGGACTTACCTTAATTCTCCTCCTCCCTGAAGTCATCTCTCCCCCTTATCGTGGCAGTCCTTAACTCCAGGAACAGGATCCTTTCCGTCTGGGGTGGGATTCTTCTTTCAGTGGCCTTCACAGCTTGAACGAGTCATAAACAATCCTGTTCTAGTCTTCTGAGAGAAAAAGGCACTTCTAAGTTGTGATTAATCTCATCCAAAAATAGACATTTAAAGAAAGGAGATGAATAGCATCCTAAGAGTTCTTATTTTGGTCCTGCCGACTCCCTTAGATGTAGCATTCACGACATCTAAATATAGACGTGATGGATTTGATCCTTGGTGTTGTTCTGTTAGATCTGATGTAAAGACTGTAGCAGTCAATGGAAATACTCTCAAGTAGGTGTAGTTAGACACCGCATTGATCTTACTCCCGATCCCTTACTGTGCATTTTAATTTGAGCCAATACTGTCTCCTCTTTCAAGAGGTGGAGAGAAAACACAGTCAATTACACCATGAAAGCCACGGAGCTCTTTCAGTGATCCAAACTGACTGGGAAGTTGCATTTGAAACCGTTCACCCATTCCATTAAAAAAATGCTCAGGAGCGTGCATCCCTATAAAATAATGATGGGCAGAATAAACTGTCTGAAAGTATCTCGCCTACTCCATACCATTTAATCAAGAAGCAGTGAGTGGAACTGGCCTAACATTTACAAAGGGAGAACTGACACAATGCATATTTGAACACCATGAGAAATAGCATCACCGGGGACAGAGAGTAAGTTTAGTTAATAATGAATGGCACATCCTATAAAATACCATTACACAGTGTTCAAGGCCCAAGAATGATGACATAATTATTAGGAGACTGGGAGATTAAGATATAATTTAAAAAAACATGACAGGGGAGGGTGTAATTGGGGAGACAAAATACACAGGAAGTTTGTAATTTACATGTCAAAATACCTTTTTCATGTTTTGATTGGATTGGACGCCGCCTTTCCACTTCATTTATCTTGGCTTCAATTAGAGGTAGGAGAAATGACATCTCATGTTCATATTCTTGACACACACTGCTCATAGACACTTTCTAATTCTAACAGACAGTGAGGGGAAAAGGGAAACTCGATTCTGCCTCCGTCATGGACTTCTTAGTTAACCCCTAATTTGTTTCTAAATGAGGCTGTCACTGTGGTTCAAATGAATATGCGCTTAGGAATCGGGGTGTGTGTTCGGATATTAGCTTGTAGGCTGGGCTTTGCATGTTGCATGGCTAGTTAGACCCAAAAGCTGCTTTTCTGTTGGAAAAGAAAACACCAAAAGCTAAGAACATTTTACCCTCCAAAGAAGAACTTTCCTGTAGGAACAGTGCAGCCTGTTATCAGAACAGCCATATTCACAGCGTGCTTGTAATCATACAGAGCCATCTCCGAAGCAGAGGATGTGAGTTGTGATTTTCCCCTTTGGCAGAATTTTTGCTCTTTTTATTTTCTGTCTGTCTCTTTTATCTGGTGTTGCCATGTGTTTCCCAGTGAGCTCTGAAGTCTGCTCCTATTTTTTTTACAGGAACTGTGCTCTGTTTTACACCCATTCCCGCCCAAACACACACACACTAGAAATGTCAAAGGTGTGTTTGAGATAAAGCCATATGTTTCATCAGTGCTGAAGTATCTGCTCACCTGAAGGCATGTACTGAAGTCTTTCCTCTCTTGGCAGCTGTAATTACCCTTTTAATTCTTCTTGTGCTTCATCTCAAAATCAGAGTTTGAGGTTTTTCCAAAGGCTGTTGATTTTGGTTTCTTCTCTTTGCAGAGATTTGCACAGTATAAGGATGTGGAAAGAGGGCCAAATTTTTACTCTCTGTTCGACTTCTGACCTCTAAAACTCGGGGCCCTTAAAGCATCCTAAAGTGTCCAGCTGCAATCAGAGGTACTCAAAATCATCAGTCACTTTTGAAATCATGGGAAGCAAGTTTCAGGCTTATCAGTAACTCTATTCATTGAATTTCCTTATAAAGCAAAATTGCTCCTGGAAATGCTAATCAGGAAATATCAGAGAAATAGTAGTCCTTGACAGATCTCTGAGAGGGACTTTTCCTCCCAGAGAGAGATACCAGAGCAGCTGTATGAGGTCTCTGTGTATTCTGTGTATGTCCTGAACTCTATGAGAAGCCCCAGGAGTGACATGAAACTGGATGAAGTGGGCAGTGCTGCTGTTGCTAATGCTATTACATTTTTGATATTTAAGCCACCTGTAGCTATGCTGGGATCATTCACCACAAGGCTCCCACAGTACTGGCAGGAGCTCACTAGTCCTGTTAAATACAGGTGGGTCTGGCTTCAACTGCAAGGTATAAAAAAGATAAACAATTTTAAAAAGGCTGTGAGATAAATAACTGGCTTAGGAAATACAGTTTGGGTCAGACCAATCACTCATCCAGCCTGCATGTCTTAAAATGCCTCCAGAATTTGTTGTCCAGGAGGAGGATGTGGCTCCAGTCACCTTCTGCAGCCCTTTGCCTTCGTATGTCTCCAGCATCTGTAATCAATGGATTAAAGATGTTAGAGGGTACCTTCCTGCCTATGCCTTTGCTGGACCTGTTGTCCATGAATTTCCCTAATCCCTTTAAACTCTGCAGATGCTCTCTGCCTCCACAGCCTCCTGTGGCAGCAAGTTCCAGAAGTTCACTAACAGTGTTGCTTCACACAGTTTTGCAAACTGCCTTTGAGCAGAACAGCCCAACGTGCACTGTGCAGCTCACCACACCTAGAGGGACTGCATTGCATGTCTTTGGGGTAAAAGCCTATAAAGCTTTGAAATACGTAGTAGTTTGAGTAGAAATATCCCACTCCTCTGCAATCTCCAGGATAATGCTGTCTGACTGTCCTAGGGTGTGTTCTTGTGTGATATACACCATGCAGGTAGTCTGTAGGGAGTCAGTGGGACTGTGTGTAAAGTTACTAAAATATATATTTGCTACTTGAGTTGTCTAACTTCTGGAAGAATTACCCCCAGTATTGATTGTGATGTCCCAGCTCCCTATCAAACAAAGTGTGTAAATAAGAAATAACAACAATAAACCCGCCCTGAAGTAGCTTTGGCTGTCAGGCCAGAATCTTGTGGTAAAGGGAGATGTTGCAGGTGTTGGGTTCCACAGTCTAGCTGACACTTCGGTAGGTTGTGGATTTTACATGAACAAGATTCAGAGGGTGCATGAACACAGAGTGGTGAACACCAGGGACAGAGCTGCAGGAGTAACTCTTGAAGTAGCCAAGGCATCAAGTCCCTTTTGAACTCATGCTAGTCAAGCTGAGTGAACTCTGAACAACTTCACTCAGTCCTTTTAATAAACCCAAGATTGTGCATTTATGTAATGGAATATTTTTATCTGTGGCATGGGTTCAGTCTCTATTCATTTCACAGTGTGCCCATCTGAAGGTGTCTGGGCAGTAAAAAGACTTTCAGTATCTGTGCAGCTGCACAGATTTTACATATTGGCAACTGGTGCGATAATGTGCAATACCTGGAATCACCAAGGCTAAAAACTGCTGCTTCATGAATTATTCCCATGCACCCATCCAATTTCTGCTTAACACTGACATGTACTTTCTCTTTCAATCTCTTTCAATGTGGGCACTTCCTGTGGTTGATTTTGGTTTTTCCCGTGTCTCATTTGGTGGTATTTGAGAGCACAGTACAGCCTTACATTGACTGTTCTAATAAGAATTACACAAAAAAGGAGATAGCTGGCAACAGACTATCCTTGGAAATGTAGAGTTACTATGAAGAGGCTTCTGGCAGCAAAAATTATTTTTGCCACTGCAGTGCATGACCCACTTTGAGCAGGGATAGATTGATCATCTGGAAAAAGCCCTGGAATAGCTAAAAGAAGGAATGTGCAATGGAAATCTGTAGGTCTTCATTTCAGTATTCGTCATGACAAGGACAAAATGGAAAACACAGGCCAAAGGCCTTAACTGAAGGCTGTGGTACCCCAAAGACTCAGGCTAGCACACACTGCATACATCATTAAGCTACTGGCAACAACACACTGAAGCCCTGCCCAAATTTGAATTCTTACACTTCAAATAGTCTCAGCTCTCACCAGACAAATTAATATTTAATGCACAAGTGCACGCTGTAATATTCCCAACTGTGCAATCTAATATTAACAGCTATTTCATAAACCAACAAGGCCCATTCAATTGGTGACCATTTAAACTATAACACGCCATTAAACCATAAAAGCAGCCATGAAAACATGATTAAGATACATGTTTGTCGGTCTGTCGCTAAAAATGGGAACGCAACAATGTCAGTACAAAAAGTCTGTGTGTAGTTTCATCCAGGCTGTTCAGAATAAAGGGGGTCATGAAGCAAATTCCTTCTTGGAGTTGCAGTTTGGTTATTGGGGCAAAGTAGATCCTATCCAGAATTTTTAATGACAGTAAATGAGAATATGTGGCTTTCGGGTACTTCTCTATGGTTTTGCCTACAGAGTCCGCCTGTTCCTGTGCTAATTCTCCAAGGGCTACAGAATTCATGGATATTTAACCAGGGAGGCAGTGAGGTGGGAAGGCAACTTCACCCCTGTCTTTAAGCCAACGGTGCTCTGCTTTATGTGATTCTTCTCATGATCCCATTCTGAAAAATATACTGGTAAATTGGAGAGGATGCAGAAAAGAGAGGCTGGGGAAAATGCTTTGCTATGAGATACTCTCAATCTTTTTAGCTCATCAAAAAGAAGATTGAGAGATGACTTGTCTTCAGTGTTAAGTGCCTCCACAGCAGGAAAACACTACTTTGTAAGAGGTTCTTTAATCTATCTTGTGAAGTTATAACAAGAACCAGTGTTTGGATGCTGAAGTGAAATGACTCAGGCATGTGTTTATCTCAACAAGGGTAAATAAGCAGTGACAAGTTAATGGTAATAGTGATGTTTTTCTCCTTGTCTCCATATCAAGACAAGAAGCTTTTCTGAAAAACATACTTATTCCTTGGTGTTTTCTTGTTAGGGATGGAAGTGTGTGTTATACAGGCCTAAGTAGTACTCCTTTTTCTTCTTGTGCAGTCTAGGCTTTCAAGTGAGTTAGACCCAAGTCCACAGAGGAATGTGGAATTTGATATTGAAGGTAGTGAAACATTTGAGGACTTTGGCTTAAGCAATTAAACTCTCTTTTAAATATCATTAAGCAAACAATGTCATATGAAGTGCCTTCAGATGGCTGAGTTAATTTTCATTTTAGAAATAAAAAGGAAAGAGTCTGAAATAAGGTAGAATAGCAGGGTGAGATACTGGACCAAGACAAAGTGTGATGTTAAAGATGCAGAAGTGGAGAGCTCTGATGTTCAGTCATAGCCAGTCCTGGATCAGCCAGTCCTGAAAACAAGGCAGGTCTGTTCCAGCATCATCACACTAACTTTTTGGGGGCTCTATTAACATGGCAGTGAATGAGTTCTGGGAAACCAGGGCATTGCAGGCATCCTACTTCTGTATTATCAGTGTCTTCTGGGTTTATCAGCTTCTAAACAGCAATAACTCTCAAATTCTTTAACTGCATAAAACCACTTGTGGGATGTTCTCAAATCTGTGACCACTCGTGACCAGTGCAGGCATTTTACCACATGGACAGCCATTTCATCTTTGCAAACATCCACCTTTGGTGCTCTGGTGTTCTTGATTCCCTTATTTTGCACTGATTGAACAAGCTGAAGGCAACACCTTGGAGGTCTTTTTGAGCAAGCACTTTTAATAGAGAGTCCATCTCATAACCAAGGGGAAAAAAGGTTGTCTGAGCTGCATTTCAGCATTTCATTAGCTGGTGTTGTGCCTGACACTGAATTTTACCATTCTTTTTAATATAGCTTCTTTTTTTTAGGTTAGTTTTTCTTTTCAAATCCCTTTCTCCACAAATAAACCAAGTTCCTTGTGAAGCAGCAGGCTAAAAAAAAGGGCCCTAAGAAGTTTCCTTAAATATCCTCCTTCATTTAAATATGTATTTTAAAGCATACAGGGGCTCAGTCTGTGGTTTACTACATGAATTATTGAACCTCATGTTTTTGGAGGTGGGAACAACCTGTTGATAGGTGACTTGCAAGTGACAGGTTATAGTCAAATGTGACCCGGGCCAGAAGTGACCAAAATCTGGTGAAGTTTGATGTCTAATCCGAAATGACCTGTTTGTCTCATTGGAAGTCTGAGAAGTTATTCAAATCAGGGAAACCAGCACTGCAGATGGTACCAACTGTCACTCCGTGTTGGCAATCACATTAGAGAGGGCAAGAACCTCAGCAAAGCCTTTCAGATGGAGGGCTGCAGCTCTGTCTGCTTGTCTGCTGGAGCGAGGACAATACGTAAATCAGTTTTGTGGGGAAAGCAAAAAAAGGTTCAAGAGTGTTCAAAACTTACACATTGTTTACTTAAAAAAAAAAAGAAATTTTGAATATAAAAGATCTATTTTTCTGGCCTGATTTTCAGTTCCTTTTTTTTTTTTTTTTCTTCTCCCCTGTACACTGGCCCCCTTTTTGTTTTTAATTTTTCTGTCAATATTTTGAACTAGGGGAGGAGAGGGTAAAGGGAGGAAGAAAGGTCCAGCTCAACTTGAATAAAACCAGGTATATCTGGATTGAAATATTTGTATTTTTCTTTGTGGATTTTTTTTCCTGCTGAATAATTAGAAATTATCTAAAAATTCTGTGTCTGGATCAAAGTTTGTCCTTAGCTGTCTGTATGTCTGTCCATTACCCTGTTGTAGGAAAGTACTCAAGCAGGGAATGACCCTGGTGAGGTTCATAGTCATGTGCTGATTTCTGTAGAATAGGGCTCTGTGTGCTGTAAGTCTGAAGTGCAGCTACAGTAGGAAAGGAGGGTAGTGGGGAGTCTTGTAGTGTTTCTTTCATGCTCTGAATTGATCTGTTTCCTTCTGGAAGCTCCTCCTAAGAGGAATTCCATTGCCAGCATTCTCACCCTTCACAGAGAGCATGCAATTGCCTCAGCGTACCTTGACACAAGCCAGAGGGACAACGGAGGGTCAGCTCATGGAAATCAAGTAATTTGACCTGAGTATGAAGTAGTTGAAGAGCCACTGGAATGTTGAAAACACAGTGAGCATATTCCTCTTCATTCAGTCAAAGAGAATTGGAGAGATTCAGCAGAGGAAGAACTGTGGCTCACTATGGACCAGTCCTTACTTTGATGAAGGAGCATTATTTCATTACGTGATGGAGCTGTAATGGTGATGATATCACCATCTGGAAACAGCTTGAATTTTCATATCACTATGACAAGTAGGAAGAGAGAGGCCTCAGGTAAAGCAAACAGAGTCAGATGTCTCTTCAAATCAGAGAAGGCAGCTTAAGAGATGTTTTGTTGGCCAGCGAGCTGCATGGAGGAGCAGCTGAGGCACAATCCAGACTGGGAGACCTGGGAGCACCTCTGAGCTGCCAGACTTGTGTGTGCCTTTGGTTTCTGGATCCTGTCTTTGTGGGCCAAGAGTAGGTGTGAATTTTTCCCCAGGTCTTCCGTCCCTACCTGCCCTTTCTTTTCTCCTGAACAGAAAAATGTGGGTGCGTGAATATCAAAAGCTGTAGCACATCCTGGTCAAGTGCCCTGAGTGGATGAGTGGGGACCAGAGCCCCACAACGTGCTCACTGCTTGCTTCAGAGGTGATCAGAGCACTTTGATCCGTCCCTGTTTTGCAGGTGGACGATCACCGGCAGTTCACTGCATCTCCCCTTGCTTTGATTTCCACACCTGTAAAGAGCAGGCAAGATTTCCCCACTTTTTAAGAAAATACTTGAAAATCTCCTTCAAAGAAGTGCAAAGTAATAAGTAGAATATTAGTAACATCCTGCTTATCCTACAAAAGAACATTTAAAAGTGTTTTCTGTTTCTGATTGGCATTACTTGGGTTAATTCTGAGCTGTTGTCTGTTCCTTGAAAGATGATCTTTTGCAGACTTTGTAATATTGCTGTGGGGAAAGTGGTGTGGATTTTGTACAGGATTATTATTGGCTTGGAAATAACCAACATGAAATGATTTCTTTAGGTTTTCTAGCAGGAATCCCAGCAATTCTCTTCTGCTGCATTACACAAATATGCAACATGTGATGCTACCCAGTGATGGGAGACAGCAGCTTTATAAATAAATGCAAATGATAAAGACAGGAGATGCTCTGTGCCTATAAAGGTATTGGTATTATTAGGAATGGATGGCTTTATTTTCACCTGTGTACAAGAGTGATACTGGAATTTTGAAAGTATCTAAGAGAAAAGGGGGGAGATTTGCAGGGGTTTGTTAGCTTTAGAAGTCAGGTGTGAAAACTTGGCTTTGAATTTTAAACCTGCAGTTTTGCAGGGGACTGGTTTTTTTTATGGGCTAAGGAGAATATTTTCTTTTCTTGGCAGTTGAAGCTTTTCCCTGTTCTTTGGTTACATCGCTGTGCCGAGCCAGACCCCGGTGTGCAGTCAATTATACACTCATGCCGCTTTCAGATTCACTTACCCAGCGATGATGACTGTCTGAGCAAAACCCATCAGAGAGTTATTATCTCTAAAGCAAAAGCCTCAAATGTTCAGGCATCTAATCTGCCCCTGAAAATCAGTACCTGTTCTCGAAAACACAAGACCTCAAATGACTTATTATTTTGGATGCCTGAAGGCTGGAAACACTTTTGAAATCTTGTCTGCAGCTTAACAATTCAGGGTTGTGTCAGGTCTGTTGGCCAGTGTTAGGCAGTGTAAGAGGTACAATGTATTACCTGTGGTACAGGAGGTCGTCTGGATCATGTTATAATTACATGAACCTCTTCATCGTGTGCCGTGAAACCCACAGTAATGCTAGATAATGGTCTAGGTACCATGCTAATTGGCTGTATAAAATGAGTGTTTTAAGCAGTGAATCTCTACCTATCCCAGTATTTATGACATGCACACAATTAGCAAATGTGCTTCTTAGTTCTTACAGTGATTCTAGCCACATTTTTAAGTCTGGTGTTGGATTTCCTGTTTTATTTTCATGACTTGGGGTATCCAGGCTATTTTCCCTTGTTGCCCCCAGCATTTCATTATTCATGTCATGGTTTAAAAACAGTTGGACCCAGTCATGTTAGTCCATATCACAGGTCTAAATAGACAGTGTGGCTGCTCTTGTAGCACCATGGTGAAACATTTGATGTTCTAAGGGTAACTTCTGTCTTGGATTAGTCTGAGAAAGTGTAACAGATGTAAAGCTCCTGATGAGCTAATCATTTTATGTCCTAGTGCAGTATTTTTTGAATGTAGTTGATAAGCTTAATGATGCTTCTCTGCCATAGTTCCCAAGGGTCTTACAAGGCTCTTGGAAGTTGCTGGGTCATTGAGTTCAGCAGCCATACAAGAAATTTGTCTGAAAACTGTCATCAGGTTTGAACTGTCCATCCAGGCTTCACTTATTGCCAGTAGAGAGAGAGGGACAGGGCTATCTGGAGGCATGTTTAGTTATTCAGGATGAATCACCATAGGCAAGAGGCTGTTAAGCTGAGTTAAAGTGAGACGATCCCATCTATTGTGGGGAAAGGTCAAGAGAACATCACTTGCCTTCACATGCTAGAGGCCAGAATACATCTCCCAGTACCTTTTAGAAAAATTAATACCAAGCAATAAGGAGTTTCTCTCCTGTGTGGCATAAAAGATTGCTGGAGGGGCCAAGCTTTGTGTGTCCTATATTCCTGCAAAGTTGGGGAATTTTGCAAAGTACATTTCCAGGTGACTCGAGGAGTGGATTGTGGCCGCATTTTATAAGAAGCCAACCCCCCCTCAGCAGTCCTTGACAGTTTAACCTGAGAGAAGAATCTCTCTTGACCACACCTCAAATAATCCAATTTCTCTTGATACATTTGCCAGGGACAAGACTCAGGGGCTTGACTAGTTCTCTTCAGATGGCCACCTTCCACAACAGCTGCTGTTTTTTTGTGGTTTATGATATGATTGGGAAGAAGTTTGTCCGGAAATATGGTTTCCCTTCTGTGATCCTGTTATGATACAACCTTTTAAGGCCAGAATATCTTAACCTGAGAATATTAGAGAAGATCCTACAAATTAAAAAGATTTACTGCAGAGATAATTTTTTTTCTTTCAAGTGACAGAGCAATTAATATCTTAATGAAATGAAGGCTCAATCATTTATCATCATCCTTAAAAATTAATTGGCCTTTTGGGACACCTTCCTGTGGTTATTGTAGTGAAGGAGCATTCCATAGCTACTGCATCATCATTGCACCAGTGCAAATGACTTTGCCAGCCCAGTGTTACAGGGAAGCCAAGAGGAGTTAAGCTGAATCTGTGCCACTTCCCATCAGCTCAGGATTTCTTGCTGCTGGGCTGCCCATGCTGATGTGCCTGTCCCCTTCCATGCACTAATGCCCTTTGGAGCGCTCCTTGGAACGTGGGAGTCAGCGCAGTGAGCAGGGCTCTGACTGTCCTTCCATGCAGGACTCCAAAACACCTACTGGGACTTGATGACAACCCTTTTAGAAATCAGGACGAGATGGCACAAAACAGGGACATCTGGCAGGTTCAACAGAATGGATCAACTGCAGATTCCCCTGTTGGTGAACTTGGCCAGCAAGCGATTTCAGCAGATGTTTGTCCTTAGGCATTGAATGCTTTCTGGATGCTTCTTCCCTCTGCCTCTCAGGAGCAAATGCCAGCACAATGGAAATTCACATCAGCTCACTGACCAACATTAGGAACTGCTGACCTGATGATGAGCTTCAGTATGTAAACTGGGTTCCTTGAGAGAACAGAAGCTAATGCCTCCTCTGGGGAGTTCTAATGAAGAAGTGCAGAGTATAAGGAGTGTTTGGGTAGTGCTTGTCAGCAGTGGTTGGGTACAGTTCAACTTCCCTGCCGCCTGTGATTTGAATGCTGTATTGACTCTGCTCTGTATACTTTCAAGCAGGTGTATTAAAAATGCAAGAGGAACTGCATTTTGAAGGGAGGGGGGTGGGAGAAAAGAAAGAAAATAATTATTGTTACACATTGGAGCATATTAATGAATACATTAATAATTGATCCACTGTTATGTTTTCCCCTAATAGTCATCAAAATCTGTATAAACCTGCACTACAATACATAACATCTCATTACAACGTTTGCTCAAAAAATCAATGCATATCTAAGTTATTTGTGTCAAAACTCATTTATTTCCACAATAACACGGACTGTCAAACCTTGACATCCTGTTAATAACATCCAGTGCATTTGCATATTATTCAAATATTTCCTTTTATGAAATGGGGGACTTTTACTTACACCGTCCTACTTGCAGGGCTTCATATATTTGCACATTAGCTCAATTCACACAGTTATAGAAGGGTTACCTGTGGCAACTAATTATACTGCACTTTATGCATATTAATGAGCCTGGTGAGCAGCCGTCCTCTGTTCTGTGGTGAGATGAGGGGGAAAAAAATAACACTGTAAGTGGGAGACCTATTACAGGCAAAATGCAGGCGAGTGGAAGACCGATATTTTATAATGTTTTCTCTTTGATGCCCACAGCCTTTTAGAACAGACTAACCTGAGTGGGAAAAATACCTCACAGCAGTCCCAGCAGCTTTGAGGTCAGATGTGAAATATATTACTTTTTTTTTTCCTTGATTTCTTTCTTGGTAATTTTTTTTTTTTTTTTTTTTTTTAATTTCCTTCTTCTCTCCCTCTCTTCGCCCTCTGTTGCTGCCTTTAGTTTCTGGATCCTGTCTCTGCAAGGTGTTGAGCGCTGCCCTCAATCCTGGTTGAGATCAGCACCTCACTAGATGGGTCTTTGAAGGCATAGCCTAAAGCCACCGTCTGCCCTCTGATGAAGTCATCTTGAAAAAGGCCTTTTCACCTGCACAGATGAGAGCGACACGTTTTGTTTTGAAGGAGCGTTTCAGCAGGGATGGAGACCCTGCTGGAGGCTGTTCGAGCGGTTCCTGTGACCAGGTGTCACAAGGACAATGGGAAGAGTCGAGCCACGAGAAGGTGGGGAAGAGTTGGCAGCCCCACTGCAGCACAGAGAAGGGCCACATCCTGCGCATGCAAATGCACAGAGAGAGAAAGCTTTTCCCCTCCCTGCTGTAAGAGCAGACAGTCTGTCAGCCCAGAGGTCTGGCAAAGGGCAGAAACCATGAGAGGGGCACGTCCCAGTGTTCTTCAGCTAAAGGCTGAGCCTTGCTGGGGTGTTCCTTGAGATCATCTCCACCTACTTGAAAAAAAAAAGAAAAAAAAAGAGAGGAGCTCTGGCATTGTCACAATGGAAGACAGAAAGGGAAGATTTGATTTTATGCAGCAGCAGATGTCTCCTAAGCAGTAATCACAGTGTCAGATAGAAAAACTAATCATATTTCAGTAGCTTGTTCAGATCTCTGATTAAAATTCAGTGATACCATTCCTGGATCCTAAAATGCAACAGTCATCAGAAACAAAAGGGAATGTATCATAATTAATGCAATTAAAAGAGCCCTTTCCTTTCTCTCTTTTTTTTTTTTCCTGGGTAAGCTGTGCTGACCTTACCAGAGATTAAAACCACTCTCCTCAGGACTAAATGTGGCAGTAAGAAATCCCAACTCTCACAGCCATCTCTAGGGTGTGAGTCCATGGGATCTTGAGCACTTGGGGAAAATAAATAGGCTTGACTGCTTACTTCTTTCAGAAGAGGGGAGAAGGCAGATGGAGCTGTGCATCCAGCCTCCCTTATTTTCTGCTGCAGACAGCTCTGTCAGGGACATAGTTATTTACCAGGACTGGCAGTCAGCACCCCAATCTGCCCTTTCTAGGATGAGCCAAATTTCCAGATACTGATTTTTTTTTCCACAGTCAGTCCCTGGGCCTCGTGCCATGCAAATCAGTTGGAATTTGCTGAGCAATCCTGTCTTGAATCAGAACAGGATCTGTATTTTGGGTGTGCTGGGGAGATCCGTGGGTGGTGCTGGGTAGCCCTGGGGCAATTCCCTTGCCATCAGCTGGCCTAGGCAGAGACTGGAGACACAAATGGTGAGGAGTGAAATCAGGCAGTGCTGTTTTATGCTGATTGTTATTTCAGGTCTGATAATTAGAGTTTTCACAGGGAAAATATTTTCAGTGAGGATTTATTTGGCTTTGGATATGAATTATTTTTGATGAAAACCAGATTGAAAATTATTTAAATGATGCACATTAAAAGTAAATATAAAATAGACAAACATTGTATCTCAGCTGAATGTGGGAGAATATTTTTGTAGCAAAGGAGCTTTATCAATTTTGTGATGGAGGGCCTGTGGAGAGGGTCCAGCAACAAAGGGGATGTTTGATCCTCCTTTCCTGATTTATATCAGCTGGAATGGCAATGCCCACTTCATTTGAAACAGGACTATATGAATTCCTTTTTACTTTGCAATGGCACTTGAAGACTTCTTTGGACTGCATATGGTTTAATTTAGCATCTTGGGTAGGTGGAAAGCTCCATTTGCTTGTTGTTATGAGAGCTTTGCTTCAGTGGAAGTCTCCAGAGTAATTATTTTGTGCAGTATCCCATACTAACTCAAAAAAGAATAGGGGTATGAGTGAAAGGCTAGTTAAGAGGTACAAGCATTTACTTTACTCCAGAGCTTCTGAACTTAGAATTGCTACTATTACGTGTTAAAAAAAATACTCTGGTATTTCACTAGAAAAGCTGACAACTTGCTGTCTTATTAACATAACTCTAACATGTCTGAGAGATCCAACACAGCAGATTGATTATGTTCATGTCTCAGCCTCAGTACTGATGATGATATGCTAGTAAATATATCAATGCATCACGAGCTTTGAGCGCAGAGTCTTCCTGTGACATTTTCTGAATGAGATATGAGGATGGGAATGGTTTGTGCATCTCCTCTACTCAAGTAGCTCTGTCGAGCAGGTTGCTCTGTGAGGCAGGAGTGCACCTGGCAGCAGTGATTAACTGTGGGATCTCAGCAGTGTCTGTATTGTAGGGGTGTCACTCACACGAGAGAGGCAATACATTGATCTGCAGACTCCCAGAATAAGAAAAAGTCAATTTGCAAATACTGTTTTCTTCCTGAAGGAACAATAAGTGAATGGTGCCTAAGCTGAGAGCTTGGCCTCGCTGGTTCTGTTCCTGGTGGAGTGGAGCATGACAGGCCAGCAGAGGAAGTGGATAATTATTGCCTTGGTAAGGAGCATGGCTGCAACCAAAAATATCCGTCTTTACTTCCTTTCTTCTTTTTTGATTTTCTATGTGACTAGAAAAGTCATGTAAGTTTTGCATTTGAACTTAGATGTAAAATGAGAATAATAATGCTGGCTTTCTTCTGTCCTTTATCTACGCATATTGTGTACAGCACAAGGGAGCTCTGAGCTCAGCTGGGCTCTCCATGTGCTAAAACAATGAACTGACAAGGCACAGTAGTGGTGGCAGTTTGGGATGTCATGCTCAGGTTATTCCAAAAAACGTAACTCAGGAATGAACATTTCAGTTGGCCATGACTTTGTAGAGTCACAGAATGGTTTGGGTAGGAAGGGACTTTAAAGATCATCCAGTTCAACTCCTAACCCTGGGCAGGGATGGCATCCACTAGATCAGGTTGTTCAGAGCCCCATCCTACCTGGCCTTGAACATTTCCAGGGATGAGGCATCACTTCCAGGGGACTGACATGGGACTTGACTCTGAATTGTCAGGTTTGAAGTCCCAAGGTACTTTTATAACCAGGCATGAGGCAGAAGGTGGTGGGCAGTCTTGGAGCAGGGATCCCAGTTCATTTTTTGCTTGTGACAACTGAATTACTCTGCTAAGGCCATCTATTCTTTGGGCATCCATGCTCAGGGAATTAATCACGGGTATTCATACAGGTTGTTCTGAGTCACCTAAATAAATACCAGACTTGTAAGGCCAGGTTCTTTAGCATCATGATGTAACCAAAGTAGAAAGCTCTCCCATAGCACCAGATTTTTCTTATTTGTCTTCAGGAACAGCATTTTCCTCCAGCAGCTACCAGAGCACTGGGGGAGACCAGGTTTTTACCTTTGCAGCAGTGCCAGCAGATGTGAACTCTTCCAGAGATTGGGGATGATGGGTATCTGTGGTTGAACCCAAAGCAAATTCTTTGGGCAGGTTCACCCCAAGAGACAGGCAGTGCAGTAACCAGGTATCCTCACCACTGTAGGGAGGCAGAGGTATAAATCTCGTATAATTGAAACACCATTTTAGCTTTGAATTTCTTTTTAAACAGCAGCTAACATCTCTCAACGTCAATGACAGTGGGAGAGGAAATCAGCTCCCTGAGAAATGTGGTAATCCAGGCAGGAAATTGAAGACAGGCCAGACAGTGGGATCATTCAAGGAGTCCATGTGTGGTGTGGTCTGGCAACAGCTCACGTGTCTTTGCAGGAGTTCCCTCTCTGCTTGGGTGTGTGCTGCCAAGGGCATGTTGGTGCTGCAGACCTGATGGCCTTGGCTTTTTGGGGACATGAGGGCTTCTCCAAACAGCACCACTGCAACGCTGACACTTAGGGGACTTTATTGCCCTTGGTAGCAATTCTTTCCTAATGTAAAACTGAGCTGCTGTATCTTACAGGAAAGGACCTAAACAATGATGTATTCAGGCTGATGGGACTGGATTAACCCATTAATAAATAGGAGGTGAAGAGAGCAATCTTGTTGAACGTAATGTATGCTAATGATGTGACCTGGCTAATGGAGCCCTTTTCTGTATTCTGTCATTGCGCACATCAATTATGCAGCCTCAATTATCATCCTGTTTTTGTATCATGTGGCTGAGAAATGAGACTTAATAGAGATGTTTCACCCAGTAAAATGCCTGATTAGGTTATGAAAGCAGAAACTCAAGGAAGAGAAGGGGGGGAAAACCCCCCTTTGTTACATTATATCCTGATTTAATTAGCCAAAAGATATTATTCTTTGGAACTGCCTTTGAAGTTGTAGAAATATTGCTGCAGGCTCAGCAGCAGAGATGACTAACTGTCTTAATACCTACAGCAAATACCCTGACATAGCACTTACAGACAGACAGACCTTAGCTCAGCTTTGCAAATCGAGCCAAGATCATTGTTTACTCCATGCGGTGGAGGTTCCTTGTGAAGGAGGAGGAGGAGAGGGACTTCCAAGAGTCACAGCTCCAGTTACATCTAGGAAGGGAACAGCAAGCCCATCCTACTGGTGACATCTTGGTGCATGTGGTAGATTGCTATGGGTAGCAGTTCTTGGATAAATATGTTTCCTTCTCTTTGCTGGGTGGTCCTATCCCTTCCTCTTTGTTTTCACATGTGGGCTTTGGAATTCTGTGTCCCTGTTGCAACCCTGCTAATGAGGATACATCAGGATCATTGAAATCTGTCAGATTCCTCCTTGTTGCCTCGGGATGATTTCAGATGTTTCTTGTGTTTCTGACACTGATCAAAGGATAGACAGGACAGGAGAGGGCCTTGGAGACAACCCAGTGTATGATGAGAACTTGGCAGGGAGACAAATTGGTCGCTCGCACACTTTTTTTGCAGTAGCTGAACCCATGAGGGGAGTTATCACCCTTGGCTTGTGCTTGCAAGACAAAATCTGTAGCTTTTGACAGGGTTGGAAAAATAGTGAAGGACCTAAGCAGTGGGATGAAGGTGGACTGAGTTAAGTAATCCCTGAAGTCCTTAAGGCATATCCAGACTCCATTGCCTTCAGCACCAGGGAGAAATCTACCCCTTTCAGACCTGTTCTGGAGACAACTCTTTGAGTTTTTATCTATGGTGGCAGGAACATGGCTGTAAACTCCACCTTTTATTTTGTTTTAGAAATAACCAGCCAGCTAGATCCCTGATGAAAATCACAGGTCTGATTCACACAGGTTTTGACTGAAGTGCAGTGGCACAGAAAGCTGGTGTAAAGCAAGGGTGAATCAGGTCCTTGGCGTGTGTAAGTTGTTAGACCTTTCCTTCCCTCAGGGTCTCACCTGCCGTGGCAAGGAATGATGTTATGCTCATTGAGAACATCATTGGAATGACAAAACGCCCAGAGTGCTGTATTTACTCATCTGTTCCTGTCTTCCAGTCTCAGTAAATAATTTGGGAGGCTCAGGAAGAAATGACCACCTGGGCCCCATATTCCAGCTGCAGCTCTTGGGTTTGAGTGCCTCTGCTTTTGGGTGTCCTGCCGGAGAGACACGTTTACAGCCGGACTCCGGAGAGCTGAGTTTGCAGCTGAAGCCGCCCCTCACTGCGGATGTTGTTGCTTCTAAAAAGGGTTGATATTGACCTAAGCTTTGAAACGCTGCCTCTGCAGCAGCCAAATGGGACAGTGACAGTACTGTGACTTGCTAACTCAGAGCAGCACGTTGTCACAACGCTGTGTGCCAGCAGCTGTGTAACTCAGCATCAGTTTCCTTTTATCATGTGCTTTGTGGGCAATTTAGCCATCTTCTGATGCCCTGTTCATACTCAGTGCTGCACGTTTAATGTGGTCTAAGGTAAGACAAGAGGTAGCCCCAGAGAGCAGGAGTTTGGTGGTTGAAGTTGGTCAGATCACTTGCTGTCTGTCTAAGCAATGGTGGTTAAAGTTTAGGAATTATCAAAAAATGGATTTAATTGATTTTTTTTTTTTTTAAAAATATATATACCTTAGACCACTCCCAGCCCTGGGGAGCTAATTTTTGTCCAGAAGAGAGGTCTGAAACTAAGATGCTATAAGAATTTAAAATTCGAAAACAAACAAGAAAAAAAGGTATTGCATTAAGAATGCTCTGGTTAGAAGCAGTGAGGTGGATCAATTCTTTTCTCCTAGATTTTTGAGTGGTGACATTTATATAGTAGAAATTGGTGGGGTTTAATTTCTTCTTGCCCAAGCTTTACTGCAAACTTCAGTTCTAATTTGTGTGCCTTTGTGGACAGAAGTGGGGTTGGGCTTTTGAAATACGTGTTTCATTATTGCTCTGTGTACTTTCCTATTAGCTTCCAGACAGTATCCACCTTGTCCTTGCTTGATCCTTCATGCATCTCAAATGCAACACTAACTTCTCAGCTGCATGTGTTTCATGGCCTTCTTTTCATTTCTATACTATGTCCATATGATCTATCATAGCTTTGAAAATTCAGCTGTGAGGTAGAGATTCCTTTGGCAGAATTGATCCTTCTCTTTTCTTCAGAAACCACCAGATAAAGAAATACTTGTGACATAACCATGAGAAAGATTGCCACATTAGAAATCTTTTGCTTTGTGCTGTGCTAGCTCTGTGTGATTTGGAGGGGTCCTCACTTACTTGTCTTTCACCTTTGGGGTAATTATTTGCTTGCATGTGATGAAGATTCTTGATTCTGTTTTGACCTGCAGAATTTCTGATAAGGAAAGATTTGCCTTCAGGCTTTGCCCCACAAAAGCCTGATATTCCTTTCCCCCCCTCACATTATGTTTGTTGGAGAAGCTGTATGAGATGAGAAGCTCATTATAGCTTCGGGGTCATCACTGAGTGACTTTATCCAATGGCCTTCCAGCACTTCCACAAGGGCTTTCATATCATCCCTATTATAATAATCTTGTATACATTGTTTTAATTTCTATATCCTTCTCATCCAACTATTGAGGGAAGAGTGTTTTACAAGTATTAATGTATTTAGCCTTGAAGCTTGTGAGTTAGAGAAAACTTCATTATGCCCAGGGGCAGGGGTGGGAGAATTGAGGAGCAGAGAAAGGAAAGTATTTGCTAATGCTCCTGGAGCCTCATTCACTCTGTGTGTGACTCAGTGATGAATAAAATCAGGGGTAATGTGGCTTCAAGCAGTTCTTTCTTGCAGTGTTTTGCTGTGTGATGATATCATTATTGTTTGCTTAACTAAGAGTTGTTCTGTGCCTCTTGGCTGGGAGAGGTTGTGTTCTACTATCTTGGACAATTTGAAGTTTTCTGATAAAAGTGAAAATATACCAAATATTTACATGGAAAACCAAAATGTTGGGGTGCTTAAATGACTGAGAGTGAAGTTCAGAAGAGCTGTAATTCAGGCATTGCATTCTCCCATTCCCTTCCCTGTGGGGACCTGCTTTGCCATGACATGCTGTAGTCACACTGTGCATTCCTTGTTTTGATGGATTGTGAAAGATGGAACTGAACTCAGAAAATCTGCCAGGTGGAAAAGGAAGAGAGCACGAGACCTGCCCACTGCATTCCCTGCTGACGTGTTTTCTTTCCCAGAAATTGGCCCTAAATGTGAGAAATGTTCAATTAAAATCGCGTTTCAGTTTAAACTTTTCACCAGCTCCACACTTGCTTTCATTTGCAGTTTCATCTAATATTTTGCCCACTGGGCCTCTGTGCAATGAAAAATGCCTCCTGATTCCGAGGTGAGTGTTGAACCTGTGTGTTAACCGGGTGGCATCCCTTCCAGGCAAAGCCACAGCATCCAAACAGAACTGCCTGAAGTGTCACCGTTGGTGGTTTGCCACAGCGCTGGCTGTGTCAGGATGGGACGCTTACAATTCAGCCCATGCACTTGCCGTTCCAGAGAGTTTTGTGGTTTGCACAAGAAGGGTTATTGATAGTTCATCCAAATGTTTTTTGACAGACCCTTTCACACATCCCTCCTAGGTGGCACAGCACGCAGGGCTGCCTTTTATCACTGTTGGTTGGATGTTACCCAAGGCGGCTGTTCTGCCCTTGTTCATCACAAAATGATCCATAAAGTAAATTGGGATATCTAAATGCACCAGGCTGTTCACAGATCCCACAGCAATTATTTTGGAGTGTTGGATGTAGAAATGTTTGCCAGAGGTGGAAAGCAAATTGTACAAAATCTGCTCTCTGCAAGTAGTGGCTGTCTCAGTCCACTCTCACTTGCTCAGGGAAGAACGATGGTCTTGGCAAACTGTCCAGCACTAAGTAGAAGACATGTTTGGAGCTGAAATATTAAATACAGCCCATCATGGATGGTCCAGATTGGAAGTTGGACTGAGACAAAATAATCTCGTTCAGCCTTGCTATTTACATATTCTTCAGCCCTTGTCACCCAAAATGAGGGCTGCTGGACTGGAGCTCCTTTGGCCTCTGATTATCATTCAGTGGTGGGGATATACTGAACCCCCTGTCGCTGACTGATGATTTGTGGCATGGATATCCAGCTGACACCTTCTTTTTTCTTCTTACGTAAAGAAATTATCCCAGTGACCAGCCAGCTCTCTGCAGACCACAGCTAGGAAATACTTGTCCCACATGGGACCTATAGATTCCAGTCTGGGAATGGGGGATTTAGGACTCCAAGTGTCAAAATGGACAGATATATGTACATACAACATGTGATCAGATGTATCTGTAGTGTGTGTCTGTGGGATGTATGTTTTTGTGCATGCATTGCATGTAGTGGTGGTTATTTGGTAAGTCACTCATGAGCATTGTAGGTGATGGATCTTGCCTGTGTCTGTACCTGACACACAGGTACACATGGGCACAGTGAATGCTCTCTTTGTGCCTGTATATAAAGGCTGGGAAAGCTGTGTGAAATTTGGATCTCTGGTTTCCAGTGAGACATTATCAGATGAACTGGTTGATCTGATTAGAGGTGGCTTAAAAAAGGAAAGTGAAGTGAACAGGTGGCAGACATAAATACACAGCTGTGCATTATTGCTGATTTTATTGCTACTCTATAATGTTGTCCGCAGTTATTTTACAACAATTTTCTCTATTCGTGACATTGCTGTAAATCTCACTGTAAAATGGCCCTAATGTGCAATGAATTCTATTAAGCAAAATGGAGAAACTCAGAGAATCACTCTTTTGTGATGAAGACAGAGATGGGGAGAGAGATGCAGCTGGGGGAGCAGCAGAAAGCCATGGGGGAAGAATTAGGGGACCAAAGGCAGGTTACATAAGGAGGTTAAATCTCTGCGTGTGATGCTGTAAGAGCATCGTGGATAAAGCAATGGCTCGTCGGACCCACTAGATGGAGATGGAAAGAAGCATTTTCTCCATGCTGATATTCCCGTAGCTGCCTGCTCTGTTGGCATATTGAATGGCTTTTACTTACAGTATCTTAAGCCTGTCCTTAAAGCAATTACAAGATTTCTCCAGAGTCACATTTGGCATATGTGGGCTGTATCCAGGCTTTTAGCACTGGCTAATTTGCCTGGCCTAATTTTGTATATGTTCCCATTTATATTCATGGTCAGTATCTATGGTAGTTACAGGCTTTTTCTTATAAAAGGCACCTCATTCTTTTCTTAATTTTATTGAGAATTAATACAGCTTCTTGTATGTCAGCAGGATGAGGCTAGAGAATTGGAAATATTTTTCCTTCTGAGAATCGATATCTCACTGGCTCTATCCATCATTAACTTTGCTCACTCCTTTAGTGCCTACGAAGTCTTTTGGGGTTGAGTCCTCTGCCTAGGACTGTCTGAAATGCAGAATTCCCTCTCCTTTGAGAATCCAGCACCAGTGCTTGCCCCAAAGTCCAAGGGAAATCTTATAATTGTCCTGTCATGAAAAATGTCAAATTCTTTCGAATGTTTTTCTTGGTGATGCATTCACCCTCTTTTTCCGAAAGTTGATTTTTATAACAAAATGAAGCCAAAAGTTTAGAAATTCCTCAGCCCCAGAAATTTTGGGATTGAGGAAAAACCAACCAGAACTCCTGGCACATGGTGTGTCTAAGAGAAAAGGCACTGGGATGTCCAGGCTGTGGCATCCTTCAGGCTGCATGGGCTCCACTATGGTCACACCTGGAGCACTCCCAGCTCCTGTGTGCTCCTTCAGCACCAGCAGTGCTCGCCTTTCCAGGTGCTCAGCCTTCCCCCACAGAGCCTGGAAGCCCAGCTTTGCTAGCAAAGCCTGAAGGAAACAGGATTCCCACCCAGTAGTGCTGTTGAAATCCATGCCTTTGGAGTCACTGTGATATGCTGGAAGTTCACAGGGCATTTCTGACAAATCTTTCACTGAAATGGTGTGTTGCCTGACAATTTCTGACCAGTTCTGTACCGATTGCTTTGGGGAACAGTTTAATGAATACCAGAGAGTCACGGAGCATAGTCTGTGTTGGGAGCTGACTGTCCTGGTCACGCTCGGGAGCTGGAACAGCCTTTTACTGTATTTTCTGAGAACCTCTTTATTGAGGTTTAGCTAACAGAGATCCCTGTGTGACCAGGGCAGGCTGGGAGCCCACAGCTGAGCAGTTGTGGCCACTCTACCAATGGATGGTGAAGCACAAAGCTGCTGCAATTTGCTTGCTGTTGACTCCATGACCATCTTTTGGCTGGCTCACAGTCCCCTTCAGCTGTGAAATAACATCTATTCTTGCAATGTTCCTGCTCTGTTGCTTGTAAAGACTCTGATGGTTGAGCAGAGAAAGCATGTTTGAACATGGCCAAGAATATTATACAGATCATGTAATACCACCCCACAGGGCCATGCTCCGGCCACAAAGGTTGTGTATCTCCATGCACTGTTTGCACCTGAAACATTTGCTCCAGCCTTTTGCAACCCCCAAAGGACTGGCAGCTCCAGAGCAGCTCTTTTTCTTTCATTCTTTGCTTTTCTTTCCTCTCCCTGCTGTCCCTCACTGCGTGGGGCAAAAATGTGTGTACAGGTTTCTGCACCTCTCCATTTGGAAATGTGGATCCCAGAGCTCAATGTGCATCAAACCTGCAGCTCCTGGGCTTTGCAGGGCAGAAACTCAGGGACCTGTTAAGTTGTTTGTTCAGTGTTGCTGTCACTGTTCTCTCTTCAAAGGAGTGAGACCAGAACCCACTTCAGCAGACCCTTCTCTCTCCACACACCCAACTCCACGAATCACTTCCAGGCCTGTCAAATGCCAGCATTGTGAATGGGAATTGTAACATTTGGGGCTGCTCTGGCAGAGGAGCTTTCCCATGCACAAGCTTTGGCCTCCACACAAGACTATGGATGACTTTTAGAAGGTGGTGATATACAGGCTGTCAGAGTAAATGCTCTAATGGTCTGTTGTGGGCTTGAATGCATAAAGTCCACAAAGGAGACAAGTAGGGCAGGTGTCATTCCTCTTACAGGGACCACTCTCACCACTGGGTGGGGGATTTGTCTTGTCCATGGTCAGGAAACCTCCATTAGAAGAAAACAAGGAATAGGTCTTGATAGGTGGAGTTGCCTGTAGGTTCAAAATGATGCTGAGCTGCAGTGAGGGCAGGTACCACTCCTGAGTGACGAGCACTTTGTGTGGCTTTGTCACACTGTCTCATACACCACCACTCCGGGCGATTGCCCTGGTTGCTTGTCCCAAAACTGTTTTGGGAGGCTCTCTGCAGTTAGCAATCTGTTTTAATCCCCAGAGAGATTATTTACTCTCATACTTTAGCTTTTACAGCTGAGCCTGTGCCTGGCTTTCATTTCAGAGCTACCCAAGTGCTCTCTGTAACAGCTGCCTCATTGGAGGTGAATTTTCAGCTGTGCCAGAAGAGACTTGCGAAGAAGTTTGTATTGTACTTAGTCATGCTGCTTGGTTCCAGCAATGTTATTTGTCCCACAAGACGACAAATGCAAAAATCACTTACAAATGTACAAAAGCCCCCAAACCACAGAGCACCAGGCAGAAACACACTTTTGCAAGCCACTGATTGCTCCAAGGGTCTCTCTGGCATTGGAAATCCACCATTTGTTGGCCTGTTGTAACCAAATACATAAACTATGTCTCTCAGGTGGCAGGGGGAGTTTGTTTCCAAATCTAAGTGCTGTCACCAAGAGTGTGTTAGAACAGTAGAAAATAAGTATTTGTTTAAAGAGGGATTACCCTTTCCAACTCAGAAACAGGTAGTGTTTTTCAAACTGACTGTTGCTCTCTTTCTCTGGAGAGGACAAGTGTGTTGCCTGGCTGTAAACTGAGGTGGAAGAAAATTGGAGTAAGGGCTTTTTGATGATATTTGAATGATGTCTTTGGAAGGCCCTCAGACAGGTGGCAAATGTCCTGCAAAGGATGGTCAGGGCTCACTAGCTCTGCAAAATCCCATGTCCCCACTGGGAACCCCAGCCCACTGTCTGCTGTGAGGGATGTGCCAGGGGATCCACACACCAGCTGGTTTGTCTGTGATAGGTGTAGGTGCTTATAACTACAGAAATTAGGTTTGTCTAACAGGTGCAGGGTTGCAAAAGGTGGATTGCTCAGCTTATTTTATGTGTGTGAAGAGTCATGTGCCGAGTATGAATCTAATCTTTCTGGACTCCAGATTCTTGTTAACTAGTATTTTATGCCTTTTCTTTCTCTAGTATGAATGATTTCTCACTGTGAGCGTTCTTGCCCCCATGGTGAAGCACAGCAAAGCAGTAAGGGGGAAGCAGGAAATGAATGATCATACAGGACTGGGGTGAGGAGTCACCATGTGATGAGAGCAGACCAGAAAATTTCTCCTGTATTTAAATAAGTGGAAGCACTCCAATGGGAACAGTTTGGGATGGCTGGTGTTATGTGCAGGAAGAAGTGTGAGGGTGGAAAATGTGTTGTGAGAGCATGGAGAGAAGGGCAATAATCTCTCCTCTGTGAGGAAGTGACAGGGGAGTTGTGTTCAGTTGCCTCTGCCAAAGTAAAGGCATTTGAAAGGGAAACCTCCAGGTCAGTCTGACCTCCAGAAGTGGCACAAACAAATAGCATTTTGGCCCCATTCATGTGTGGTGGCAGCTTTCTGTACCGGGGGGACACAACCCTGGTCATCTCTAACACCCCCGTGTGCGGTAGAGACACGGGTAATGTGTTTATTGAAGGATCTGTCTTTTGCATGTTGTACACCTGTGTATCTATTTCAGGGTAGAGCAGCTTCATTTAAACTGCCTGGAAAGATTAAATTATATTATTCTCTTAACATGACAAGAGGGTGACACACTCTGGTTTCACCACAAAGTGGTACACAGCGGAGCGGAACTGGGAACATGTTCCTGCTCCCTGCCGGGGAGGAGCGCATCGATCGAGGAGCCGTGTGGTGCGTTAGAAGGATGAGAAAGCAGGGATTAATTTCAACAGTCTGATGTAAAACATCCCCTTCTTGAGCTAAAGCACAAAGAGGGGGGTTCTGGGCCTGTCAGGTGTCACAGCACAGGCAGAGCAGGGGACTCTGCGGTGCTGAGGGGGGTGGAAGACCAGCAGAGGAACAGCTTGAGGTTTTTTAAGCTTTGTTTTGTTGTCAGCTTCTGACCTTGCAACAAATAAATGCAACTTTGCACAGACAGAACAAAACAATCCATCTTATTTTCCAGATGGGAGCAGTGACAGTCCCTTATTTGGGGCCTAGCTGAGGGAACTAACAGAATTTCACTTTCCAGATCTTCTCCCTGTCTTTTGGCAGACCTGCCCTGGTAAATTTTGATGAAAGTCTGGCAGTTATTGTCTCTGTGCCTCCTTTTCTTGTTAGCAAAATATAATTTCCCTATCTTAGAAGAGTGTTGTGACCATGCATTAAAAATCGTAAGATACTCAGATCTGGAGGTAATTTATACAGGCGACTTTGACAAAGACTTTACGGTGCATTAGGCAAGATGGGTCAGGCACATTTGATTAAAAGACAATTAAGATGGACATTTAGAGGTTGGTAACATCAAATATTGAATAGAGTGGAATAGAACAGTTTAGTATGGAAAAGATCTTTAAGATCATGAAGTCCAGCTGTTAACCCAGCACTCCCAAACCCACCAATAAATCATGTCATCAAGTGCCACATCTATACATCTTTCAAATTCCTCTGGGAATGGTGATGCCACCGCTGCCCTGGGCAGCCTGTTCCAATGTTTGGAAATCCTTTTGGTGAAGAAATTTTTCCTAATATCCAATCTAAACCTCCTGTGGTACATCTTGAGGCCATTACCTCTTCTCCTATTACTTGTTACCTGGAAGAAGAGGCCAACCCCCACCTGGCTACAACCTCCTTTCAGGTAGTTGCAGAAAGTGATAATCTCCTCTGAGCCTCTTTTCCTCAAGGCTAAACAAACCCTTCCCCAGCTCTGTTGTTCTTTTTTGGACACCCTCCAGCACCTCAATGTTGTTCTTGTAGTGAGGGCCCCAAAACCTAACAGAGGATTCCTAGAATGTTCCGTCTTTGCTGTGCTGTAGTTTCAGCAGATACCTGGTTAAGTTTGTAAGAAGTTCCCCCTGAAAACAAGAGCCAGTGATTGTGAAATTTCTGCTTAAAGAATATTTCATCTGCTTCTTCATCCTGGTTGAGTGGTCTGTAACAGATTCCCACCCTGACAGATGCAGTGTTGGCCTTCCTGCTGATCCTTACCCATATACTCAACCCTATTGTCACCAGTTAAGCTCTAGACAATCATACCACTCCCCAACATACAGGGCTATTCCACCACCGCTCCTTCCTTGCCTGTCCCTTCTGAAGCGTTTATAGCCACCCACTGCAGAACTCAGCTGTGCGAGTCATCCCAGGATGTTTCCGTGAGGGCAGCTATGCCATCGTTTTCCTGCTGCTCCGTGGCTTCCAGCTCCTCCTGTTTGCTGCCCATGCTGGATGCATTGGTGTAGGTGTGCTTCAGTTGGGCTGTTGATCTCATCACCTTCTTAGGGGGAGAAAGCCCTAATTCCTGTGTGACCATTTTCAGCCACTTCTGTGGTTTCTAACACATCAGTAATCTTTGTGTCTTTGCTGCCACTTATATCAAAGCTCTGGGAGAAATATGTGTTTGGCTTGAAAATGCTGTCTGTTCTCCTCAGTTTTGGCAGGACCTTTAAGCTCTTCAAGCTCTAACAACATAACAAAGTCTTTCCAGTGCAAGTTTTCACATGTGCTGCAGAAATATTTATTCTGTTATGAAGAAACTGTGGAGCTGTGCTGATGGCTTAAGCTCCTGAAGGCATCCATACAGTGGGAAAATCAGGCTCTAAGTTATCTCTGGCAGTAAATCCTGCAGATTCTCACAGCTTATATCAGAGGTTCTGTAGACCTTCTTATATCCCCTGTTGATTACTTCTTACAGCTCTTTATGGAACAGGAACCAATGGCCAGCTCTTACACAGTGACTTTGATGCTGGAATAAGCTCTTGCTCAACACTGAAGCGAGCCAGTTGCTCCGGGATGCTCCCTCAGTTAGATGTTTGATTTTCTTTCAGGAGGAGAAGGGGGATTTTTTAGGAGGGAAGAGGGCACATTGCTGCTTTTTTCACACCCAGCTTTAAACAGCTTCTTGGGAACTTGAGCCCTCTGCATGTTTTCTCCCAGGTGAATGCATCAGGGTCTGATTGTTTTGGGCAAAACTGTAAACCTCAGTGCTTGGAGCATGAAGTGTTCAGAAATAACGAGACCTCTTTGTATTTCTTTACGTGAGGTCACTTTGTGACATCAGGGGAATTGTGCTTGAAAACTGACATCCCAACAGTGCTTAACCACTACTGGCTTGACTGAGCAGCTACCATTGGTACATGCGAAAACCAGTTGGTTTCAGAAGGCTGAATTCTTAAATACCCAAATCATACACACAACTGCTTACACAAAGCATTAGTTATGCTTAGTTCTCTAACAAGATTTACGTGTGTGCTGTGCTAGAGGCGGCGAGACCAAACTGTGCAACAAATGCTGTTCTCTGGGTTAGATACCAGAAATTTATCACAAAGGCTTGACAAGTTTAACAATACGTCAGGTAGATTTACTCTCACTTTGAGCTTAATGTTCCTCATTCTCTTATGTTCTAGAAATGATCCTTTGGTGAGGTCCAGAGGCTGGGAAGCTGCCTTAGAGGTGTAACGGGACTCACTTGTGGCTATCATCAAATCTAAAATGGTTCCTTTGAATATTGTCTGCAGCCTTTAAGATTCAGACTGCAAGGCTCTAATGACGCCAAAGTGTTTTTCTTGGTAGAGAAAAATCTCCCTCTTGATATTCAGCAGTTTCTTTATGGGGTTGTTTGGTCTCTAGACATGAGAAAATCCGGGCAATTTGGATCATTTGAAGAGAATGAGTAATGCAGAGTGCTTAGTACAGTGTGTCGCTCTTCACATCGCTGATTATGCTTTATTTTCTATTATGTTGAATGGAGTGATCCTATTATGGACCATCATTTTCTCTTTTTACTGCAGTTTATTTCAGGGATTCCTGCTGGAGCCCTGTCTACAGAATATTTCTAGATTGCAATTGACTATCTAAGACTGTTTCAGGAATACCTAATGGGCTAACTCAAATTAGCCAATCTGAAGAAGTGAATTTTGGCCTTGAGAGCCCTCTGAACACATGCCATTCTGCAAGCAAAGGGAAAAGGCTGTCTGCTGTCAAAGTTTCAGTAGGTGTCAGTGTGGATTTTAAGCTGGATGCTCAGTCTGAGTATCAAAGTTCTTTTCTTTGTGAATTTACCATGGTCCTATTCTCAATTATCAGCCCTTGGTTCAATTTAACCTCCTCTTCCCCCGCTCTGATCAAAGACTGCTGGTGATAGATAGTCACTAACTGAGATAACAGAGCCAGGACTCAGAGGGTGAGTGGTCATAAGTCTCCACAAACCCATGACCCAAATATCCTGCTGGTGTGGCTGGAGGCTGTAACAGAGACACACATCTGGGTGAGGCACAGGGTGAGAGGTTTTACATCCATCCTGGTGTGACCTTCAACGTCCTTATCTGGCAGGAATTGCTAAGCCTGAGTGGGAAGATCAAAAGAGCTCATCTCATTCAGCTCATCAGCATTTGGGCCTAACTCCCAATTGCTGTCAGGAGTACATCAAAGGTAAACACGAGAACAAACAGGCAAATAATGGCCAAAAAGAAAGGTGGGCTGCCAGTGAGAGGCCACCTAATCCTCCAGGAATGATATTCCATAACAGCCTTCAGAGAGGACACTGTGATGGGTGAGAGCAAACACTGAGCAAACTAGAAGGCAGCAAGTGGTCAGTTTATGGTTAATTATTCCAGATTTTGGGCAGTGTTTCCAGCACTTTTTTTCCCCCCATTTAATTGGCTTATCAAACTCTAATTCCTACATTTTAGAAGCTTATGTGTCATGTACTTCAGGAAACACGCTGCTTATTGGTGGGATTGAACTCTCAAGCACACTCTTCAAGCTACAGAATTATCTACTGTATTATATTCTTCCTCTTTAGACTGAGAAAATTATAAAATGGAAAAGAGCAAAACCATATGCTTAGATTCCTCCCCAAAACTCTGCTTTCCTTAGCTATTAAATATTGCAAAGGTTTTAATTTTATAAATTGAGGTGGATACAGAGACATTGATCCAATAAGTTGTCTTTTCAGGGATCATTATTAAAATATTGAGAAATACTTTAGTTTTCTTTCTGGATGGTTTTATTTTTTATCTGTTTGAGGCAAAATTACTTGCATGTTTCTAAGTCATAGTTGAAAGTCCACTGAGTGTTCAGGGTCTGGGGGAAAAAAGCCTTTCTCAGCTATTTTTTGGGTGGCCTTATTTGAGAGTGTTATTTGTCAAGTACAGAGAGCACCAGAAAACTGGTAGCCATTACTGAGCAATGCAGAGGTCCTCTAGAAAATAGGACAGCAAGTTCAGAAAGTGAGGTGCATCAGGGCCAGGGCTCTTAATACTACGTTCCTGAGCCCTGCAGAAGAGTATGAGGACCAACAAGGTCAACCTCACAGCTGTCCAGGATAAGAGTATGTTTAACCCACAGCCTGGGGATGTGCTTTGCTCTCCTCACTGCTGGCCAGAGCTGTTGTGCCTTTAACTGATGCGTTTTGCTCCAGAGATGGTGGATTTCAGGACTGGTTTTGGCACTGGATCCCCTCTTTGAGGAAGAGCGTAACTAGCTATTCCAGTAAGGATGTGAAGCAGAGCTTTTTTGTTTGTTTATTTCCTTGTTTCAATGAAGAAGGAGTTAAGTGCATGCTTAAGTGATTTCCTGGTGGAGGATCCAAGTTACAACTTTGTGATGATAATGAAGGGTCCATTAGCAAAAGAAAAGTAAAAAGAAAAAGGTCAGCCCACATTTTAGAGCAGCCCGGAGAAAGAGAGTGCCCCTCTTTCTATTAAAATATTCCAGTGCATTCCCCTGGTCGTCCTTTTATTGGGAAACAGCACTTCACAGAGAGGCCTCAATGTGTGTACCTGTAAAATCTCTTGTGTGTTTGATGTTGGCACTTCTCTGAAGATGTATTCTTCCAACACAAGCCTGAGTCAGTAACAGACAGCTCAGAGGAAAGGCTGGGCTCCAGGAACAAACAGAGCTTTCGTCTCCTCTCTTTGAGGGCTTTGGATTGCAAAAAGAAGTGTAACCTGGCTGCTCGGTGTGTTTCTGTTCTGTGTTCAAAAGTCTGATGTGGAGGAGACCAGGAGCTGTAATCGGTATTGAGTTAATTCCTGCCTTCATCCCTGCTGCCTTGCAAACTTCAAAGCAGCAAAGCTCCTCTCTTTACACCTACGAGCATCATTTCCAGAGCTGAACAGGGTAATTTTCACATGCAAATTCAAGAGGTGAGGCGGCCTTATCTGAGAAGGTGGACATGCTGCTTAATGGGACAACAGCACCTCTCCTTTTCTTCCCAGAAGGGGACTAAGGCAGAGGAAATAAAAGATTTTCTTTTGCTGTTGTTTTAGGGGGAAAATGCCACCTTGTACTTTGGTTTTATGCTTTGAATTGTGTTGAATGCTGGAAAAATGGAATGCAGTTTACCATCTAGAGCTTTGTATTGCATTTTTCATAAGCTATTGGAAGCATAAAGCAGCAATCAAAGACTTAGCAAAGGAACAGGTCAGCTTTACAACTCCCCTCGTTCTCAGGCATTTGAAATACACAGATTTGTGGACATTAATCTTAACATTATTAATGCAGTGGGAAAACAGGGAGCAAATTTATGGTATTTACAGTCCTCACTGTTGGTTTTTGCCATATTCTCTTTGGGACAGTAATTTCTCTCATTTGTTATTTCAAAAGCTGCTGCCTTGGTCTTGAATATTGGTTGTTGGGTTTTTTTGTTTTGTTTTGTGGGTTTTTTTTTTTTTTTCATTGACTGTAACAGCAGAATTCTTAGGAAAGGAAGTTATTCAAAGCAGAGAAGAGGGAGTGCCAGGGGACCAAGCAGGACGATAACTGATGTGATGATTTAAGCAGGTCACTTTGCCACTAAGGTACCCCCTGCTAAGAAATCTCAGAAATTACCTCAGGGTTTGAGTTGCTCAGCATCTGAAAACACCTGTAGCTTGTGGTTTGGGGTATTTTCAGCAGTTTCACAAAGCGGGCTGTGGTTTTTCAGTGCAGAAATGTGGCTCTCCTGCTTCCTTTTCTTGGTGACCGTGTTTGGCTCTGGCTCTAGTTGGGCCATCTCAGTGCCGCATTGGGCAGGTTTGCAAGTGGGGCCTCAGGTGTCCATTGGCTCTCCAGCACAAGCCCGGGTGCAGAATGCTGTGTATGTGTATAAACATAGAAACTCAAGCTCATAAACATTTGTGAAGTTTCATTCTCACTGCAGAGATTGCCAGGTGTACGTGCAGCTCTTTAACATGCTCAGGAAAACACCTCCCCGCAGTGCAGCATGTTTTTGGGTGAGAGCAGTACTTTTCACTGGGTTGACTATTTCTGAGGCTTGCTCTCCTCAAACAGGATGCAGGGAATGTGGTGCTGTTCCCTGATCCAGGCACACAGGCCAGCGTTGGCTGTCATTTCCCTGCACCCCACCACGTCTCACCCAGCTGTCTGGGAGACACATGACTGATGACCTCTGCAGAACTGAGGACTTAATTGTTAATTGCCATGAACTCTAGGTCTGATTAAAATCAGTCTTTATTAAATTAAATAAGCTCCATCTGTTAATAGTGTGTGTGCCCTTCCACTGGAGACAGAAAAAGCAATTCAAAGGGGCATCTTTCAGATGATATTCTTGTTTCAGTTAAGGTGCAGAATAGAGAGGTGGGTCAGTCCTTACAGTCTAAGCCAGATCACCCCAAGTCTCCTGTCTCTAATAAATCAAACCCAGCTGTCCAGCAGCTGTGTGAAATGGGAATAAAAATCCAGATTTAATGGAGTGAATCTCAATGTTTTGGGTCTCACTCTTCAGTGCTGACAATAAACGATAGCGAGGAACTGGCCTGGAATCAGACTATGGGTGAAATAGATTTACAGTTCTATTCTCATTTTTCTTATAAAGATTAAATGTGTTGGGATGACATTTCTCCTGGGCTTTTCAGGTACCTCTGTGGGAATCTTAGGTTGAATACAGATGTGATTTGTCTGGATGCTTTACTCCCCTGGATTTGTTCTGCTTTTTCATGCCCCTCAGATCCCAAAGTCAGTGAAGTATAGAGGACCTGACATTTGTATTTGCACGTATGCAACTCCCTTCCCACATGATGAAGGTTTTAACTCACCCTTTGATATGCAAGCAAAATTATGCAGAACTGAGGTCTCAGCATAGAAAAACCTTTAGTAAAATAAACCCTGAGAAGGGAAGCTTTGCAGAATTGCAACAGAGCTGATAAGATAATGTGCTCCACATCTCCCTTCCCTTCCACAAACAACCTTTTTGGGTACTTGGATTCTGGGTTTGAAAGGGTTGTTTGGTGTCATTTATAAATCAGCCCAGATGACTTGCTAATATGAATGACCCCTAAGCAGCTTTCTGATAGACCTGATATGCTAAACAACCTTTGGATGGATAAAAGAGAGCTCTGGAGAGAATAGGCATCTCTGGGTAATGATGCTGTCACCTACCTTTCTGTGGTAGGGAGAAAAAAACATGAAAACTGTGTAATGCCTGGATGAGGCAGCCAATGAAATATTCACAAAAGCACCATATGGTACTGAGAACAGCCCATGGTCTTGAGAGACGTTGTGGCCTTTGGTGGAGCTGTGTAGAGGAAGAAGACAAAAATCCCAGCCAAGGCACAAATACCTCTTTCAATTGCTGTCTTGGTTGCCAGGCCTGTATTCCAGCTCAGTGGATTCAGAGCCTCAAAGATGTGTATTAAATGTCATGCCTGAGATGTCCCTCTCTATTTTAAATTTTCCTCAACCTCACTGAGGTTTTGCTGATTGAGATAACTCATCAGTTCCCCGTGGCTGTGAGGGAAGGCTTGGGTGCTGGCAGACCGGTTGCCCAGAGAAGCTGTGGATGACCCATCCATGGAAGTGTTCAAGGCCAGGTTGGGTGAGGCTTGGAGCAACCTGGGCTAGTGGAAGGTGTCTCTGTCCACGGCAGGGGGGTGGAATGAGATGGAATCATAGAACAGAATCATAGAATCAACTAGGTTGGAAAAGACCTCTGAGATTGCACAGAGTCCAACCTTTGACCTGACACCACCCTGCCTACTAGACCATGGCACTAAGTGCCACATCCAGTCTCTTCTTAAATACCTCCAGGGACAGTGACTCGATGACCGCCCTGGGCAGCCCATTCCAGCGCCCTATCACTCTTTCTGTAAAGAACTTCTTTCTGACATCTAAAATGTTCTGTAAGATGTTCTGTAAGGTCCCTTCCAACCCAAACCAGTCAAGGATTCTATAAGAAAGCAGAAGCAATGAGGTTTTGGGAGAAAATGGGGAACTAATCCTAGTTTTCCTTGAGCCGGGCTTGACCAGCAGTTGGCTTTGGATAGATGGGCAAACTATATTTCTGAGGAGTTTGGGAAAAGTAATTTATCCTAAGGAGGCTTTGACTATTTGCTTGCAGTTATATTTGTTTTAGCAAAGTGAACAGGATTTGCTCTTTGGATTTTCATTTCCATGCCCAGAGTTAAGAGTTGGAGGTACCACCTGTTAACACTATGCAAACAAAATATAATTGACTCCCGCAGGAATCCCTCTGAAAGGCAGCACCTTGGGATTAAAGTTGCAGAGCCATCTATCTAAAATTATGTGGCAGATTTAATTAACGTGTCTAAAAATACACAGGCTGCAATCAAGCCTTTGCTTCTGCCCGTGTCTGTTCCCTGAAGGGGAATGCACATAATTTTCAAAATCTTGGGTTCTGTCAGCCACCTGTGAGTTGAATTTATTGATGCATGAGATTATCATAAAATTAATTTGGACACTGCTGAATTACGAGGTTGAAAACAGGTTGAGAAGTAGCTTCTCACCCAGTTTAAGCAATATGCTGTCAATAATGTTCTTTCAAACCCATATGTAGAGCATTACCAGACAGCTACATTTACAAACTGTAAATGCATGGAGATTGGATGCACATAGCCCCTCGTGGCAGAGAGAGAGCTCCGTACGGTGGGACTGGGAGTGATTTGGAATGCCTTGAGTCTGAGTGGCAGATAACTACAGCCATCAAATACATTTCACTACTTGCCACTCAGGAGACAGATCTTTGCTACAGAGTCAGAAAACGGCACAGGACCAAAACAGAGGAACCCTCAGTCAGAATGTCTGTCTGTCCATCACTTGGGGTTTCAGGCTTTAGAGCCGCTTTTTAATTAAAAGAGCTTGTTTTTGCTAAAGTGTTTTTGTTACAGCCGTAGTGGGCAGCGATGAAATGCTGTTTGCTAAGGCTGCAGTACAGATGTTAAGGGAAAAAGAACAAATAACGTTTGCTATAGTGCTAATGTGGTCTGCATAGGAGCTGCTCCCAGTGAGCCTTCTCATGCTGGCAGGTTTTGGCATGGCTTTTTCTCAGTCCTTCACAAAGGTCTCCCCAGCCTTTAGGGGGCCTAGAGTCAGATGCCTGTGGTCTGGCTGAATTAATGGCTTCACTCACAAGCCCAGATAGGTGATTCCAGGTCAGATTTTTCTCTGGTAGAGCTCACAGTTCAGTGAAACTCTCTCTGAGCATTGACCTATCTAACCCAACCAGCAGTAATACTCATTGGAACTGAAATAATACTCTTCATCCAGAAATTTCAGACCCTGTAGAAACATGGGCATGGAGTGGGAAAAGAGTGTGGGCACTGACATCCTTGGTCAAATTTTAGAAGTCCCCCGTGGTGCTGCACACACATCCTGTGTGACAGGATGCAGCTCCTCTGAGAATAGGCTTAAGGGAATTCAGAGTGTGGAGCTTGCAATTCAGGCTCTCAGGGAGATATTTCCTGATATGCTTAATTCATGTTTCAAGGTTTTCTCACAGTCTACAGATTGATAAAACCCCTTTTGAGAAACTGAAAATTGGAGATCGGCTGGATCCCAGTGCCTGTGACTCTTGGAGAGGGGCTGTAGTGCACAGACCTTGGATTTCAGCCTGGTTGGGATGGCTGCCTTGCTGCCTGCTGATTATCTGCCCTCGTTAGAGCAGCACTGTCACAGCCTGTCAGTGTCCTGGTAACTCAAGTGGCCTCCCCAGCCATTTTTATAACTACACTTCAGGGAACGGAGGTGGGTGCCAAGGTGACTGTTCCAGCTTTAAAGCCCAGTAAGATAAGATGATTGAGAAAGCTTTAAATAAAAGCTAACCTGTGGCAATCCCTTGACAAATCATCCGTTTGTGAACTTTTACTTCCTCTGGCATTGCCTTAATCTCATCCATCAGACAGGCTAAAGAAAGTCCAAGGGTAAAAGAGAACTATTCTAATTTAGACCATCACCCTCATCCACATTATCGGCTGGGGCTGTTTGCAAAGGCCTTCTGCGTGAGGGATGACATGTGTCAGAGGGCTGAAACCTGGGGATCCTTCGAAATGGAGTTAAAATATAAAATAAAAAAGAAAAACTCAATTATTCCCTCCTGATAAACGGAGGACTAGAGAACTGTTGTGTCATGAAAATACAAATACCTGTCTCTGCCATAAGATTAGGCTGTGCTACACTTCAAGAGTACATTTATGCCTGTATTATAGTTAGCAATTGTTTTGTTCTGTGCTTGGGGTCACAGTGGGATTTCACAGGTATTTTTAGGGTGCCTGCAAGTATGTGAACTAATCTAATGAAGTCTGGTGGGGAGCTGCCATCCCTGTTACCAGACCAGGGCTGTACAGTTGGTGTTGTGAGGCTTAATGACTTTGCACAATGTTAAATTGTGCATCCTCTTGGAGAGAGGGTTCTGGCTCTTTTTCAAAACCTATAAATACTCTGGAAGTTGGCCTGATTTCTTGTGGAGGACCGTAGGCACGGTGCAGGCTGGGTGTGTGGACACACGTGCTCTGCAGGGAGCTCCTCCCTGGTACAGAGCCTGCAGTCAGCCAGGCTCCTTTGCTCCTGAGACAGTGGAAACCACCACCCCAGGGAGAAACAGCCACTTCCCTCAGGCAGGATGGTTTTATTTGCCTTTTCACCTTTCAAATTATCTTAGAAGAATGTCAGGAGGCCATTACATCGCTCATCTGTCGCTCAGTGGGTGTCCTTCACGCTGCTGGGGAGGAAAATGTCCAGACCTGTGTTGGATGTGAGCAAGCTGAGTCTTTTGGAGGAGGGCTGGAGATGTAAAGATGAGGAAAATCTCCAGGATTGTGACTAACAGGGGGAGCTGTGAGATGTAACAGCCCTTGTGTCAGTGGATCTGCCTGGGGGAGTGCACAGAGAACACACGGAGGGGGACCGTGAAGCTCTGCAGGGTGATGTGATAAGACAGAAACAGCTCTTGAACATGGGATTTACCTACCACAGTTCTGAGGGAAAGAAATTATTACTGAAGCCTCCAGGAAATGCAGTTTATTAATTTATTTTACTGCTTTTTTCCCCACAAGCAGGGGACTGAAAGCAATCACACAGCTGATGCCTGGGAACCATGGGTTGGGCAGCCATCCGTGGCTGTGGGTCTGTCTGCAGCACCAGGAGGCACTGGGAAGTGCACCAGGGCAACCACCAGCTCCCACAAATAAGTTCTCAAAACTGTTTTTATAGCAGACACTGAATAAGTCTTTTGGACTCTGAATAAATGCTGCTTCTGGAACTTCTCAGCAGATTTTTATTAGAGCTGGCTGAGTCTGGAGGAAACAGCCCCTCTGACGTCAGAGGTTTTATATCAGGCTGTTTCCATTTCTGTACTCTGCTCCTCTGGGCATTTAAGGTATTTCTGCTACACAGCAGATCCTCCTGGAACTGCTTCATTCCTTTCTGCCCTGATATACAGCTGATAAAAATTCTTGCCTGTTGCCAATTTCTTGAACGTGTTTCAGTCCAATTTCAGGTATCATTTGGGGTTTGTCAGTGAGTATTTAGTTCTCTGGAGCATGAACCCTGGGCAGAGCAGGTTTCCCATGAATAAGAGAGCAGAGATGCTGAGCCTCGACTGTTGCTGGGGTTCCACCATCACACTCTGTCTCCCTGTGCTTTGTAAAACGTGTGGTGTTGGATATGCTGGCTCCCAGCCAGGTGTTGGAGTCTGTTTAGTGGCCAGACTTGTTGCATGTGTTCTTCATTCATCACGAGCCATGTCTGGACTTGGCACGGGCTGCCTTGGCCTTGGGTGGCAGCTCTGCCAGGTGAGCTGTTGGCAGCTGGTCCCAGCTGGAAATCTTCTTCCTGCAGGTCTTGAATGCGGCTCAGCCACGGGAACGGTGAGCTGAAGCTCCACGTGTGTGCAGCACTGGAGACAGTTTGACACACAAATCAGAAGTGTCACCTCATTTAGCCAACGACTCTTGGCTGAGAAAGACCTGGACTTGTGCTCGGACCTGCAAGAGACCAGATGGCTAATGTGGTCATCAGCCATTGCACCGCAATCCCACATCCAAACTTGGCTTTCCACAGGAGCAGGAGTGAAATGTAGAGTGTTAAATACAAAGCAAAGCAGAACCACTCCAGTATAACCTGCAGTGATGGGAATTCAGTGCTGCTTTTAAGCAGCAGGGTTCTTAACTCGAGGCGTTTTCTATTTGGTTTTATTTCCCAAACCCTTCATTATCCTGTGTTGTAGTTTAATACAGGACATCTTGTTAGGAGAGACATTATTTCCCTTTAGTAATTTCTCTTCCTCAATTCTCCCACATTTTTTAAACTCGCAGTGGGGACATTAAAATTTACACTTGTTGAAGCTCTGTCTGTCTTTTTTTCCTCCCTTTCCTAGTTCTTCAACTCATCATGTTCAAATAGCACTAATTAAATCTGTTCTCACTTACAATGTAGTCCTGCCTTCAGTAGGCAAAATGACACCTGGACTCTTCTGTACCAGTCTGACCTTGGCAGTATTTCAGCAGAAATCAGTGGCACTTCACTGGGGCAGGGTTGGTGTGGATAGCTCAGAGTCAGGCCCCTGTTTATTTCAGTTATATGCAGCCAGTGCTGCTGCCTGTCAGGGTTTGCTGGCTCTCCTGCAAGGTTACATGAGCACAAGTACATCTCTCTTCTGGCTCAGCTCAGGTTCAACACCAGATCAGCCAGCCAGGATGGGGAATTGAGGGAGCCATTTGTCTCCTCTGTACTTCTCTGCTGGTTTGGAAAAGGTTTATTAGCCTGGGAGTGATGTTCAGCCCACATGAGAGTCTGTGGAAGTGACTGAGGGAAGACAGGGGCAGAGCTGGCAACCAGGGCCCCTGTACCAATGCTTTTTGCTGTCACGTTTGTCCCAACCTTTCAGTACCCACATAATGAGAAATTGCAGGTCAGTTCCTGGTCAAACCTTTGGCTGGTGTGTACAGGACAGTAGGGTCACTGCTTGGGTCAGTCTCTGGTGTGGATGTCTGCTTGGAAGGAGGTACTTTGCCAGCCACCTGAGCTCAAAATGTGCTTCCAGCTGGCTGGGGCACTTTTTCTCATGATCTGCCCTGGACTCCTGTGTTGCTGTACACAGCTGTCTTCCACAAGTGGCTGGATTTAATGTCATGGGATTTTTTTATCTCTTGCCAAAGGTTTTCGTACCGGTCACTGCATTCCTTTCCAAAGAAGAGCCAGAGACTCTGCAAAGTCCACATGAGACTTTGCTGTCGCAATCGATCCGTGATAGAGCAGCAATCTCAAATGCTAAGATAGATAAGTAGGTAGTAAATAGCTTTGAGAATTCTTTGGAATAAAAGATGCATATCCTATATAAATGTAAGAGAATTAATTATTTTTATTGCTAGGACTGTGCTCTTCTATTTCTCTTGAGATAGGTGATTTGCTTAGACCCAAGAAAAACTGCTGCTGCTTCTGTGCCTGCCTTGGAATCCTGCTGCACAGATAAATGCCATGGGAAAGCACTTGTAATACAAACACTTGTTTATAGGCAGACATTTAATTATCATATTACAGAATTCTGGGGACCAGCTGCCACATGAGATTTCTGGCTAGGACACTGAACATAAAATTAAAACACAGCGTCACATGCCTGTGTAGCTGAAAACCTCAGCATCGTATTTGCACATTCCCCTTCTCTGTAAAGTGCTTCCTGGATGATATTTCTGTGCCAATTATTCCCGAGAAGTCAGCGTGCTGTGAGCTTGATGACGTCTTTGTGACTGGATCAGAGAGCAAATATTGTGAACTGTTCAGCACTGGCTCCCTGCAAGTGATTAAATTTCTTCGCCAAGGAATCTGGGTCATTTGCTAGGATCAGAGCACTGGGCATCTATGGAAAGGAAAGCCAGAGTGGATTGTTTCCATGCTTTTGAATCTAAAGTTTTATTTATAGTTCTGATTGGAAAAATGCACAATAGTCTCATACAATATGGAAATTAATGCTGCATGTAAATACCTCTATGTAAAGGAAAGGGGAAGCCTGCTTTTAATCCTCATATGGTTTGCAAGATTGAATCATTTTCTCAGGCAAGTAAGGATTGTATTTACGAGAAAGAGTGTGCAGGGCTGTGTTTTCTCTCCTCACCCCTCTCTGCTTTTTCCTGCACCCATCACAGCTGCCTCCTGCATTGCATTCCTGTCTCTGATACTCTGTGTGCTCTGAGCCCTCCCTTTCCCTTTCCCTTTCCCTTTCCCTTTCCCTTTCCCTTTCCCTTTCCCTTTCCCTTTCCCTTTCCCTTTCCCTTTCCCCCAGTGTCCAGGTCGAGATGTGCTTCTATCAAGGGCTCACTAATCACGGGGAAACTCATCAAGGACAATTCATGAACTTCCAGATGCACCAGATTTCTGAAGCAGTCACTCAGTCCCCTTCTGGTGCTCACCTGTGACAGTGGCTACCCAAGTGAGGTGACTGGGTTTCTAAAATAGTGGTGCTGGAAAGCACAGTGATGGCCACAAAGAAATCCCTTTCCTACAGGTAGAACCAAAAGGAGAAATCTACTGGTTTCCTGGTCTGTTTTAGTGTGCATTGTCAGGAAATCAGCCTACGACATCTTCCTACACCAAGAACAGGAGATGAACTAGCGGAAATGTTTCACTGATGTATTTTTGGAACACAGAATCTCATTTGTCTTGCAGGGAAAGTGTGCCTTAAATGCCATCTAAAAATTGAGTGACACTGCCTTGCCACCATGCTGTGCTATAGGATGGATGGATGAGAGTCCATGGCTCCAGGTCAAGACATGTACATCCCCCAGAATCTGCCATCCTGTTTTCACTTTCCCCTTCTGTTCTGCCTCTGAGCCTGGTATTGCCTATGAAGCCATAAACAACAGAAATGCTGTTTTCCTCTAAGGTATTTTCTTCCTCTTAGCTGTGGGACTCCAAGGAGTAGGTATGGAGATAACTTTGCAGGCTTTTTGGGGCCATGGCTCATGAGCCAGCCCTCCTGAATGAAACCTGGAGCTATCTGAGCTTGGGCACTGCTGTTGCAAAGTCATGTAAGGCATAAAATGTGCTGTAACCTTCCAGCACTGGCTCAGGGCTGCCCAGCAGTGCTGGCAAAATGTGGTCAAAGCCAGGCAGCCTGGATGAGAGCCCTGAGGAACTGCTCTGCTGAGAAGCTTCTGCTAAGCAGTGTCTCCTCTCTGAAAACAAGTCAGATTTTAATATGCCTCTGTCCTGTTTGGTGCCAGGAAGCAGGAAGAGGAGGATTGCTTCTGGCTTTGTAGGTACCTTGCAGTAGTAGAGCTGGTTTCTTTTTTCAGTTCAGCTTGTGGAAAGCAGCCTGTTCCCACGGTCAGTGGCCATCCTGGGCAATAGACTTTATGCCCACTGAGAGCTGGATCAATATTCAGGCTGCAAATGAGGCTTTAACAAGCTCCTCATCTGGTGCTGCAATCTCTGAGCTCACCTGAACACCCGAGACTTGAGCACATCCAAGTGCAAATACTGAAAGTGAAAAAGGGAACAGGGGAAGGAGGCTCCTAAAGCATATGGGAAGGGTCGTGTAATCTGCTTATTGCAGTTTTTGAACCCCCTTCCCCCTTTTTCCTGAGGTCATGAAATGTTTTTATTCCAGCAGTGTCATATTATGAACAAATACAAAACCACATAGTCCTGTTGCAATGTAATCTGTTCTTGGAAACCATGTGAATGTTTTGAAATACCAGGAGTTTCTTCACAGATTCTACTGATTATTGTTGTCTGAACTGTAACTCAGAGCACTGAGTAGCTGCCCTGTATTGCCACACTGGATATGATGGAAAATGACCTATTGTCCACCAACAGCACCATTCATTCTTTGACACACTGGGCAAGTGTCTTGGGATTTTGAAGAAAATACTTCAAAGATGAGGGACAGGGAAGGAAGAGAAATTAAAGCTAGAAAATACCCTGTGCACCAGTTTCAGGGCTGATGACAGCCTTCCAGCTTGAAAAAGGTAGTCTGGAGCAGTTTTTCACAGCTGCTCTTTGGTCACCTGAGAGTTGCAGTAACTCTGACAGCATCTTGGCAGAGTAGAAAACCCTGCACTGGGAAGCAGAAACCTCATTTCCATTGTGCTGCCCAGGGAAGCCTGAAGCCTCTGTGAGTGTCTTACACAGATGTGGTGAAGAGAGTGAATGTGAGATTGGCTTCACAGGCTGTATCAGAAGGATGATGTGCAGTCTGTGAAGGAGTGTTGAGATTGCCATTCCTGCTGGGAGCAGGAGCCCCAGAAAGGGCTGAGTGTACCTGGGGCAGCTGGTGGGTTTGGACCTGCAGGTTTCCCAGGAGCAGTTCCTTCTGTGTCTTTGGTCTGCTTTAATTGAGAGAAGAAAGAGCCACTACTCACTCATGTCAGTGATTCTGGGATGTGGTCTGAGCTCGGGTGGCTGTATCTCCAAGTGGCTAATGGGTTTGGAAAGGAGGGGATTCACCCCGTGCTGCTGTGGATGTCTTACATGTCCTTTCCAGAAGTCAAAACATCGTATTTCCCAGAAGTCAGGCTTTTGCTTACAGTGACTGAGCTAGCTCTTCGAGATACCACCAGGAAATCTTTTCCGTGACGTCACCCAAACCTCACGGATGGGCCTTGGGAGAAGGAAATGCGTTTCCCCCAAGAACCATCCCTGGTTCCCCTTTTGCTGCGAGCACCCACGGTGCTGAGGCACCGCTGCAGGCACTGTATGAGCCTGTGTGACACCCCTGAAGTGCTCTCAGGAGCCGTGTGACCATCCGGGCTGGGCCCTGCTGTGTCCCAGACCCACCCGCCGATGGGTCCCGTCCGTGTGTCCGCGAGCAAGGCCGGGATCCAGCCACACACACGGGCTCTGTGAGTGAACCCGGCCATGTGAGGCTGATGTAAATGCTTGTGGGTTTCTACATCTCTGAGTGTCATTGTGGTTTTTGGTGTTGGTTTGTTTTGTTTTTTTTTTTCCCTTTTCGTTTGAGGGTTTTTTGCCACAAATCTCAAGTTACTGCAGCCTCACACAGGAGATTAAAAAAAAATATGTGAGACTGGTACCAAGTGGCACAGGGCCAGGGTTTCAAATTCTTCTTCCAGGAGAATTTCATAAAATTGCTCAAAATCAGAGGCTCATTTTTATTTTAACACCCTATTTAACATAGAAAGTGTTGTGGGGTTTTTTTGTTTGTTTTTTAGCAGAATAATTAAAAGTGCTAAGGAGAATTTTAGACATAATTAAGGCTTGCTTTAGTATTATATTTGATAAATCTTATACTATTTTAAAAATGTTCTATAAAAGATTATTCTGTTAAATTATATTTAAATTCCAAACAACTTTTTCACCAAGCAGTGTTTCAAATAATGTCATCTGAGTATTTCCAGACAGCTGGAAAAGGCTTCTCATGGAACCCTGTCAAATCTGGGAGACTTGCAGTTCCTTACACTGCTCTGTCAGGTCTTTGTGATTTCAGCTGACTGCAATTATTAATGGTAATATTTGGTTTTAATGACTTGTTAATTTCTTGTTTTCCAAAAGCGTGTTTGGCATTTGGGGGGATTAATCCTGCTGGGATCATACTCTGAGCTCTGTAGGACCAAAAGGGACTGGACTGCTTTGCTTTGCACAGAGCCATGAAATTTCAGCCTGTGAAACGTTTTTGTCTTCTCAGCTGGCCTGTGTGAGTCTCAAAGCATTAACACAGCAGAGTGTTAAATGATATTTAAAGTACCTCAGGGTTCAGGTGGCTGCAGAACCGAAACCTCTGTGGGCTCAAGTTGGCTTTGCCACGTTTGCAGCAATCTGGGAAACAGCCCATCGCGATGGAAACACAAACAAGGGCTGTCAGAAAATTTCTGTTCAAAGGTCACTGGTAAATGACAGACACTTAAATGTTGTTTTGTCTCTGTTCCACAAACTGGAAAATAAGAGGATTGGATTTTGATCAAGAACTCTTGTTTTATTCCCTCCAGTCATCAGCTTTGTGGTCTCCTGGACCCTAAGACAAAGCACAGCTGACAGTAAAGGGAGGAGAGCTTTGATGGTTCATTTGGTTTTTTGGATTATATTGGAGTTCAGCTGTTTTATACACAGTGAGAACCTCTGTCTGATGGGACTCAGTCATTTCTCCTGATGTTTTCCAGCCCCAGGCTGGCTGGTTGCTGAGCCAGGCCCTCTGATCCCCCAGCGCCCTGGGTGCCCCAGTGCCATCAGCTGGGGCAGATCAACACACAGCCAGTGGGCATCGGGGTGTTCTCATCATCTGATACAAGGGCACAGCAAAGCCTTGGAGATGGGGAGAGGAGTCTCCTGGCCAGCAGGACTGGGAGCAGAGTCATGTTAGCTGTGGGTTGAACCTGAGGGAGTGTGATCCCTCAGTTGTTCCAGACTCTTTAAAATTAATATCTTCTGAGCCTTTAAGTAGCAGAGTATCCACCCTTGCCTGCTGCAGTAGCTGAAGTGAACAGTGAAGGTGCCACGTTTAGAGGCAATTAAAGGCTGCTGCTCTCAGTCCCCACCCAGCAATGCTCAGTGTGCCTCCATGGATGAGACTTCACCCTGTGTTCTAGCATCGTTTGGTCATTTCACTTCTAATAGTTTTTCCACTTCCATTATATCCCCTGAGTAATTCCTGCTTGGAGGACCGTGCAGTAAGTGACTTCTCCCTAATCTGATTTCTGATTCTTAGTGGCCTGGATAGACCAGCATTAGTTTGCTATTTCAATCTGATCCATCAGAGTCCTCTGCCACACAGGTTGCTGTTTTACATCACTTAGATGGCAAAAGCACAGCTTGATGCAGCTGGTTTCCAAAGCAAAGCCAAGCAGCTCATGTGTGTGCAGAGCAGAGAGGATTTTTGGCCTCCCCTGGTGCCAAACCCAGTGCAGGGGCTGAGCAAGGAGGTCTGTTGTCAGCCACTGCTGTTGGGGAGAAAAGGGGCCTCTGCAGGCTGTGAACAGGTTGTGTGATGCAATGCAGTGATAACTTTATGCATTAAATTAATACTTTCTCATCTGGGTGCTGGCAGGATTCACTCAATCCCTTTATCACCAGTTCTGCAAATAATGGACTGGTTTGGGTGCAACTGAAATGTAAATCCCTCAAAAAGCATTAGTTTTAATGTGTCTGGTTGAAGTTACAGGTAAGTCAGTCTTCAGGCATGGCTGAACAAGGTGAACAGAGTGTCAAGGTGGAGGCTGACGTGGGTTTTGGGATAGATCACTACACTTTCCTTTGCGAAGTGCTGTACTTCTCATTGCTGTCTAAGCTCTTACTGGTGAATTCTAGTCTGGAAAGAGAGAAAACAGAAAGGAGGAAGGTAGAGTGGTCTTTTCCTGGATTAAGGGACCTGAGTGTGGTGGAAAGAAGCTTCATCTGCCATTCTGTTGGAAAGTCCTTGCTGGGAATTAGGTGAGGTTGGTAATGCTTTGGGGATATGCCAGGATTGTGGGCTCACAAGCCTGGAAGGATGTTGCAGTCAGACATAGTCATGACCACCCACCTCTGTTTCAGAGCACCTGGCTCAGGAAAAGTACAACAGGGCAAATCACAGCCCTCACAGTGTAATGAGGTGAGGGTCAGGATGGGAAGAGCTTTGGGACCAGTGACTGTTGGATTCTGGAAAAGCTCTGCTTGAGTTTGGATGTGTTCCCCAAACCTTTGGGGTTTCCCTTTCTCATAGCACCCTGTCAGATGTGTTCACTGCTCAAACCCAATGAGATTTCTTTATTTGACATTTCTAGGCTGCATGTCCAAACCAAATCTGAAATTCCACCATCCTCCCTCGCTCTGTCCACCAGCCCCAACCTGCAGGAAAGCACATGATCCTCCTCACATCAGTCAGATTGTGGTTAACAGGGCAGGAAGATGGAGAAAACAGCCCCATTTCTTCTGTGGTTCAACACGTGACAGAGGTCACGTTTTTGTTTTTTTTGTCAGCAAGCAACAGGGACAGGGTTGAGCTGATTTTTCCAGGGCTGCGGTCTCAGAGGCCCCTTGCGGCTCTGCAAACTCTTCTGCAAAATCCGAGAGCTTTGAAAACTCGTGGATATGATTGCACAAATCTCAGAGCAGCATGTGCCAAAGTCAGTCACTCTGCTGCCTGTGCCACCTGTTTAGGTAAGTGAGCAGCTCCCTGCCTGCCTGCCCAGCCTGGGGCTGGGGTAAGGGCAGAGGTGTGAGTGGGGAAAGCTGCAGACTGGGAGAGGGTGTATTTTCCCATGAACTGTTGCCTGTCTCTCTCTGTCATACACCAGTATCAAAGGTCTCTGCTGGCACCTTTTGTCATGGTTTAGCCCCAGGTGGCAACGAGGTACAACGCAGCCAGTTGCTCATTCTCTCCTGGTGGGGAGAAGAATCAGAAATGAAAGTAAAACTTGTGGGTTGAGATAAGAACAGTTTATTAATTGAAATAAAATATACTAATGATAACAATAGTAATTGTAAGGAAGAGAGGGAGAGAGAGAGAAGAATAAAATCTAAGAAAAACAAGTGATGCCCAATACAATTGCTCACCATGTGCTGACTGATGCCCAGCCTTTCCCTGAGCAACTCCCAGCCAACTCCCCCCCGTTTATATGCTGAACATGACATTCTGTGCTATGGAATATACCTTTGGCCAGTTCAGATCAGTTCTCAAGGCTGTGCTTCCCTCCAGATTCTTGCTGCAGAGCATGGGAAACTGGAAAGTCCTTGATTTAGAGTAAGCACATGTGAGTAACAACTAAAAACATCAGTGTCCTATCAGCATTATTCTCATGCTGAATTCAAAACATGGCATTCTACAGGCTAATAAGAAGAAAATTAACTTTATCCCAGCCAAAACCAGGACAGCTTTGAGAATGACTGAACTTAGCATGATGATGAAACTACCCCTGTGAGAAATATTTCTATGAACTGCATCCTTTTGCTCTGGTGGGATCCTGACTTTGGTCTGTGTGTGCTAAGGGGTGGTTGCCTTTCCAGCAGAGTTGGGAACAAGTTGGTTTAAGTCACAAGCTTTCTGAGTACCTCCTTCACTGAGGTTTTCTCTACACTGGTGGCTTCCAGTGCTCCTGAAATGTAGACACATAAACTAGTGCAGCTCCTGGCCTGTCCTCTATGCTAGAGAGTAAGGCAGGGATTTAGAAGTCCACCCTGCATCCCCCAGGAAAATTTCTCTGATATGTACAGATTGTAGGCTGACTCTGGGACTGATGGATGTGTATTATGGGGATTACTGTAGTGCTTATCAAGTGTTTGGAGATTTTGGTATAAATGTTTAATTTTTTATTCTTATACAGGGTTTGAGCTTGGCTGCTTGAAGCTAAAAGCAGAAGTTTCTGCTACCTGAAATGAACTACTGTGAGGTAGGTTAAAGTGGTAGCAGGTTTGTGTGCTTGGTGAATTCAGCACAAAAAGCAGGATGCAGTAGACTGGTCAGTAAGCAATATTGAAGAGTTTTCCAGGATGGGTTTATTAGAAGTACAGAGTGATTGGTAACTACTGCTTTGACTCTGCCTGGTGGGACATGTTTTCATATGCTGGTTATGGGAAGAGAGGTGGATAACCCTTTGTCCTTTCCAGATGGTGTTGAATCCAGTTCCAATGACACCAGCTCTGGTTCTAGACCCAAGAGACTGAATTCCAGACAGATGTTAAAAATCCTTGTCCCCTTTTTTTGTGTCTGTCCCTGACTTCAGAGGCTTTAGGGTAGGGTGAAAATGTGCATGAGTTGTGTGATGCTCACTAAATCTGGAGCCAAGGTCTAAGCAGGATGTATTCACCCATCATATCCCACATTTCTTCTCCCAAACTCCTGTATTTGTTGCCTACAGTCAGAGGTAATGAGAAGAGTATCCAGTACCCTACAAAGCACCATGGTCTTATGTCTGTTCTCCATTTCCAAACCTTTGCCTCTCTTGCTCTACTTATGGGTGGATCACAAAAATAATTACCTAAATGAACCAGGCGCCAAAACACCATAAGCGATCGTGTACTCTGAAGAATAACAATGATTAGGTCATCCTCCTTGCTTATCTCAGGTTCCCACCCTTAAAATAAGGGCAGCAATATTCTTGCTTTTGAAAGAGCAGGATTAACTTGTTCATGTCTGAAGTATTAATTGTTGTTATTATTATTACTTATATGGATGACAGGGAAGCACCTAATGGATTCTGGTTATGTTACAATAGACCGTGGCTGCATTTGGCATGACTAAGGCTGGATAAATTTACTAGGCTGCCTGTTTATACTCATGCAAACTGCACCATGTACTTGTGGTCCCTCACTGGCAGATCATCGTGGCCAGAAGGTCCTTATGGTGCTGATTGTTTTGTGTTATACCTCCATCCTCTCAAGAGGCAGCAGCCTTGCTCCTTCAATACAGTATCTCATCTGTGCCTCTCCAAATAGGAGCTGCCCAGCAGTTTCCTTACTGCCCAGCAGTGGTAGGGTCTCTCTGAAGCCATTCCTTCCTTTCTGCTTCAAAAGACAAAGAAGGATTTCTAGCTGTTGATTTCAGATGCTTTCTGTGGCACAGGTCCTTTCAGCTATTAGAGAATTGATGCAGAAAAACAAATTCCCTCCAAGTGTGTCTTTACTCAAGACTATGTTACAAATCACAGAATATTCCAAGTTGGAAAGAACCCACAAGGATCTTCACATCCAGCTTTTAAGTGAATGACCCCTACCGGAATCAAACCCTCAACCCTGGCATTAGTAGTACCATGCTCTAACCAACTGAGCTAATCTCAGGGTCAAAAATAAACCTGCTGAAGATGGCTTTGGATATACTCACAGAATTACAGAATATTCTGTGCTGAAAGGGACCCAGAAGGATCATCAAGTCCAACTCTTAAATGAATGGCCCATATGAGGATCAAACCCCTGACCTTGGCATTGCTAGCATTATGCTTTAACCAACTGAGCTAAGATCAAATGTTGTTCACCTTTTTCCTTCATAGAGAGTGTTTCTAATGACATCCCTTAATAATCTGCTAGAAGTGACCTGGGGTGTGTGGGGTGATAGAACAGGACGTTACACATGTGTATTTGGGAGGGTAGGACTGGGTGTTGTCTTTGCTGTTGGCTCTCAGACAGATGTCACAGTGTTTACCCCCTCCACAGCCATCTCACGGGGAAAGAGCAGCATTCTAAGTGAGCTGTCCTGCCTGGGAGCTCTGCCCAATCCTCCACGGAGCCGCACGAGCCACACACCCCTTCCTGGTTAGGGCCACCTCTTCCCGGCTGCGGCTGGCCTGTGTCCCACACCTCCTCCCTGCATCCCCACAGGGGTTTTCGGTGCTCACCGCTCTCTCCTCCCAGTGGATTCTCAGCCGAAGGCCACATCTGGAAGTTGACTGCACAGTGTGTTGCGTCAGTCCCTGCACAGCTCATGACTCAGCAGTTGTACAAGTTTCGTACCTGTCAGGGACATGCCAGAAACCACAAATGTTCCTAAGCCAACAGCAAAAGGATCTGGGAGTTTCCACTCAGCTGAAGACAACAATGTCTGCAGTAGATTTTCTTGCAAATTGGTTTCATTTCATTGCCAAGAGATGAGAGCAGGGAAAGGATGCCAAGAGATGAGGGCAGGACAAGCAGTATCTGAATTTCTAGAGCCCAGAAAGCCGAGATCATCAGGAGAACAAGTGACACGTTACTGTGCACTGCAGTCTGCTGAAAAATTCCTGGCTGTGAAACCATTAAGTATTTTAGGAAGACCTCAGGCTGTGAGATCAATTAAAAGAAAACACTGCTGAGGTGCATGAGAGCAAAATGCAAAAAAACCTCTGCAGGTGTCAGCCTGAAAATATCATTATTCAAACAAGTGCTGGAACCGGACCAGTCACCGCTGTGTGTGAGCTGTGTCCTGGTGCCAGACCCTGGGCAGGGGCGCTGCCCTGCTGCTGAAGGAATGGTGGGTCACCCAAGAAAGGGTATTTCCTGGCACCCTATGATGCTCCTGCAGCTCTGCCTGCCAGAGAGCCAGGAACGTGTGCCAGCCATGGCAAGATCGCATCTCACTCAGCGTAGCAGAGACTGGGACACAGCCTTGCTGGTTTCATTCAGCTGTTGGCTCACAGCAGTTGTGTTGGCAAGAAGAGCTGTGACAGCAAAAGCACAGGAAACCTTGTTCCCTGCCTTGCTCTGCTCCTCTGCCACCCCCTGCCCTGTGCAGGGGCTTTAACACCCATGTGATAGAGGTGTGAGGGGAAAGGGAAGGCTCGAACAGTTGAGGTCTGGCAATAGAACAGCCTGTCTTTGCTCAGGGATTGGAGTAATGATGCAGCCAAGATAACAGTGATTGGCGTGCCCTTGTCTGGGAAGAAGGGAGTAGTTGAAGGAGTGGGAGGAATTGCTGCCTGCTCGGGCCTGTGGGTGATGGCTTATCCCTGGGAAAAGTGGCATCACTGTAAATGGATGGAGAGTGTGGGTGGGGGAGAGAAAGGGGATGGTAAACAACGAAGCCTGGTCCATCCTGGATTGCTATCCTGCATTGCATTAAAACATGCCAAGGCTGAAGTTGTTGAACTTTGTGTCAGGCCATTCTGTCTTCTGCTTTTCCCTTCCCAAAGGAAAATTTTTGGCCAGCATGTGTTTAACAGTGCGTGTTGCAGGCAGAGATGGGGATCCCCTTCAACTGTGAGCTGTAGTAGGTGCAGGAATCCTCTCTAAATAGCCTTGAAGTCATTTTCCCAACATACCTGGATCCTAAGTGTGTGCCAGATCCCCATAAGGGCTGCTTGGCTGGGATCAAACAGGAGGCTTAATGACAGGAGATGCACATAATTGCCGTGGTTGCTGGTTGAAGATGATCTGAGCAGAAGTGGGAGGCTGAGTTCTTACGGAGCTGCTCTGCTTTGGACTGGCCTGAGGTGGGGGTTGGAGTGGGGTTAGAGGGGATTCCATCTCTGATGTGCCAACTCTGGGGGTGACATAATGTGACATAAGGACTCAGAGCTCTGCCAGTGTTTGGTATGGCTTGCAGGAAGTTGCATTTGATAAATAATTTTAATCATAAATTAAGTGCACAAGGGAAGGATGGTGGTCTTAGCACTGCCTGGGCTTTCCTACAAATTCCCAGTGTACAACCAACAGATTCCCTCCCTCTGCCCATTCCATGTACCAGTACATTCTGTGGTGTGCTGTGTTTGATAGTCAGGTGTTTCACTGCTTGGTTTGGGCTTCTGCCTGGAAAAAATACATGCCTGGCACCTACCCAAGAGCTATTTGTAGAAGGAGTTCCTAGAAGAAAGTGTGACAACTGCAGAAAAGAAGGAATTGCCAAATCATCCTGCAGAGAGCAGCAAATTAACCCCTTGCCACACACACTCACGGGAGCCACACACCCCCATAATCCCAAATCCTGGTGAGAACTGGTACCAAGTGACTTCATGAAGGAAATGCCACTGAGAATCAACAAGGACAGCTTAAGATTCCTGCACAAAATACCATGTCATGAGCAACAGCCCATGAGCTTTTTGTCCTTTCTGGCAAGTCCTGCGGCAACAAACTCTGATGACGTGAGGAGTTGATCCTGTGGCACGCATGGCGTCTTTGAAGGTGCCTCCACTTCATAAATCCTGATCTCTGCTTCAGATCCTGCCAGTCCTCAAACCATTCTTGGTTTTGCTGCGTGCCTTCAAAAAAGCATCTACTGAAGAAGGTAACACCTCTCTAGTGTGACCAGTGACATGGGTACCTGCACAGCTCTGGGACTGGTTCTTCCAATCAGGTAGAGGTAATTTTTGCATCAAATGTTGTTTCCCCTTTTGTAACTCACTGACAGCAGATGTTTTTCTTGCCTTGTCAGGAGCAGGTGGGCAGAGGTCTTCAGGCAAACCCAGGATTTTTTCCCCCTCTGCCTGACTGGCCACTGCAATGGGGTGAACCTTGACCCTTCCCAGGTAAAGGGAGTTCAGGGTGTAATTGAGCACACAGATGAAAAACAATAACAACAAAACCCCAAAGCAGACATTACCTAACTTCTGTGTGGAGCAGAGTGTCCTGTCCAGTATATCATCCTGCCTCCTTCCTGGTAGTTCTCTGTAAACACCCTTTACGTGTGTGTTTATACAATCCATATGCTCCCTGCAGTTCTGTCATCCTTTCCCTCCTTCCACCCACTGGACTAGTTGTAACAGGCACTAAATTATGGGGATTTTGTTGTTTGCTTAGTTTATACACCTGCAATTTCCTGGTTTATATGTCCAGAGGTTTTAGTCTTTAATTTAATATTATTCATATATTTTATTGAGTATTAGTTAACTTTGTAAAGCACTTTATTGGGCAGCATATTTTTAATTATATATGGCAAAACCTACAGAAACAAAGGAAAATTGACCTAATTTGTTATTAGCTGGTTTACAGAGATTCCCTGAGGTGACTGAGCATCACTTTTCCATTTTATTGTACTTCACACATTTCCCAACTCGTGTCAATTCAGTTCACATTTAACCTCTCTCTGAAGCAGCCTCTGCACATGGCGTGGCTGCCTCTTCTCCCTCCAGCACTGAGCCCAAACCAAGAGTTATTTTAGGGAGGGGGAAGAAGAGTGACGTAGTTTTGTGAGTTGCTTTTTTCCTGCTGCTACTGGAAACATGTAAAATATCAATCACGTCTATGATAGCAGTGACAAATAAGCATTTCTGTACAACTAAATGTTGGCTAAATGGCTCAGTATTGGTTAAAGTGTCTCCTTTATGCAGCAAAAGCTGTCACAAGCTCTGAGATTAATCCCTGTTGTTGTCGAGGTACCCTCCCCACGCTGTGTGGTGTGTGAGTGACATGTGAGGTGCAGCTCTGGGTTGTATCACTGGAGCATGTTTGAGTATCAGCTCCACCATGTCCTGGATGCAGCATTAATTAAACAGCATGGCCCTGCTCCAGCCCCCAGTGGACAGGCATCCACATGGCAACTGTGAGCCCTGTCGGCAGCAGGAGATTAAGGAATTAATTGGCAAGGTTAATCTTGGTGTCAGGGTTGGAAATGGATTGTTAATTTGTTTGGATGAGTGCAAAGTCCTCTCCCAGCGATGGCAGGTGGGATCGCATGGGGAAAAGTCTGCGAAGTTGCCCTTCTATTTAACACCTCCTGCAAACAGACGTCTCCAATTCTTCGCCCCCGAAGTGTGAGACTTCTCTGCGGGGTCGGAGGACCTGGTTGTGTCACTCATGTCCTTGCAGGTGACAGCACAGCTGCTCCAGGCCGTGAGATGGGAGGAAGTCTGGCTGCATCCTGGGAGGGACCCTTTGGATTCCAGCATTTCTGATCTTGCTGCCTCGGGCCAAGCAGATCTGACTTGCACGGCCGGCACTGGATTCAGCCAACCTGTTCCAGGATCCCAGAGTGAGGGAGAGAGGGGCTGACACCGAAATGCCACTGCTGGGACAAGTGGTACCAGCCTTGCAACACAGCGTGCAAAACGTGGTAGGTCTGTATGGACACTAAACCCTCTCAGACACTTCTCTCATCCTTCAGGACACTGTGGTAGGAGAATCTGTCAGATCAGTTAATGCTTTTCCCTTTCTGCTCCCATTTAACACTCCAAATGGCAGATTATTTTCTTTTTTAGTATCTTGCTAATTTTTTAAGGCTAATGCATTGATCACATCACATTAAGACATAGGACAAGCACTTCAGGCCTTAAATTATTTAAATGAAATTGTAACTTTTGTCCCTTGGGCTCTCTTTTGTGCATTGATTAACCTAATTAGTTCAGCAATAAGAATCACTTTCTCCTTGTGCTGTGATCTGATATGTTGTGACCAACACAACCTGATTCTAGACATGACATTAAATAGGACTGGCCTATACAGTAGCCTGGGACCTTTCTGAGTGTGCAACAATCCTGTTCAAGACCTTGAAGTCAAAGTCCTACTCTTCTGCTCATGCTTCAGTTCTCACCTCTCTCTGTGCATGGCACCTCATTTGTGGGGAGGCTGATGCTGTTTCAAGGTGCTGTAAAATAATGAGTTTTTCATTGTCAAAAGTATTTGGTTGGGTTCAGCCTACATATCTGTTGTGTGTTACCATGTCGGACAGCGAGTCCTGACAGTAGGAGAGTCAGGGGGAGTGGTTGTTTTTGGTGTCCAGTTTAATCCCCCCCTCAAGGAGTGCTTACTGCTGTCTGTGTTCTCTTTTCTATACCTACCTCAATTCTCTACAATTCCACCTATACAATTACCTGAAAGGAAGTTGTAGACCAGTGGAGGTCAGTCTCTTCTCCCAGGTAACAAGTGACAGGATAAGAGGAAACAGCCTCAAGTTGTGCCAGGGGAGGTTTAGATTGGATAATAGAAAAACAGAAAAAATTTCTTCACTGAAAAGGTGGTCAAGCACTGGCACAGGCTGCCCAGGGCAGTGGTGGACTCACCATCTCTGAAGGCATTTAAAAGGCATGTTTATGCTTAGGAACATGGTTTAGTGCTGGATTAATAGTTGGACTTGACAATATTAGAGGTCTTTCCTAACCTTAATGATTCCATGCTTTCCGCACTCATTCAGCTTCCATCCCCCACTGGATGATTGCCTACCATTTCTACCTCTGTCCTCCTTATGTTTAGTAAGACTAGAAATGTGTTTATGCAGCTCTTCTCATCTGTGTGAGCCTTCAGAGCCTTCCATCTGAGTCTTGTACAATAAGCAAATTATCAAATTATCACTAAGCAAAGTATCAATGAGCAGTTTTGCTGGAGAGGGGAGAGCAGGGCAAGGTTTGGGACACTGAGTAGAGAAAGCAGCAAAGCAGGGCTGGTGTGATGGTTGGGTGATGCTGTTTGTTAGGCTGCCACAGTTGCTGAGTAATGCCTGACATCATATCCCTTAATCTGGCCATAGTCACTTGTTATTTCAAACTACCACTAGTAATAAGAAACTCTGCCATCAATTAACAACAAATACCTTGTGCATTTCTCTAAAAATGTTTTGGGGCTGCTCTGCATCCTTTGGGTTATTTGGGGCAACCTGTCTGTAGGTGTCTGTCGAGCACCAGCACTTGCTCCTACTTTCCCATGTCTTTCATTTTCTCCTCACTCCACAGGCAGCCAGGTGGCTGAATGTGAGACAAAAATCGAGGATTTCCTCTTTTCTTTTGAAGGAATGGGTATTTGGAGATTTATCAGTAATACAGTTGAACTTAATCAGATAGAATCTGTCCTGTGTAACTAAGAAGGCCCACAGCATGTTGCTGGCATAAGCAGCTACTCAGGTGAAGTCCCACTTGTGTTGCCATTTTGCATTCCACATACACCAGTCCTTTATGGTTTTTTTGACTTAAAATTATTAGTCACTTTTCCTAGAATGTCAGTAATGCAGTGATGTTCCAGTAGAGATTTTCTGTACTGTCATTTCCTATTAATTGTTTAGAAATTATGGCCACTACATAATTTGGAACAGGAGTGTCACCCTGTCTATGCCTTATGTAAAATTTTAGTATTAAAAGTGGACTGAGTTCAGCAGAGACCTAATTAGTTCTTTGGAGAATCTACCTCATGCAGCAGCCTGTACTGTCCATATTGATGTTAACATATTATATAATCAGCTTTAGAAAATGCAGCAGTCTGAAGGCTGGGTTCTGTGTCCCTGTGCTCTGCCACTACCCTGAGGAGAGCACTAAAAATGAGCTGAATTTGACTAGAAAATAGGAATTTCTGCTGTGGCTATTTTTTGGGAGGAGCGTAGTTATCGTCAAACCAACATTGTTTGCAAACTACACTCTCCAAACATGTTTTTATTGATATATTTAGTAGAGATTTTACAAAATGAGTTAGATGTTCCCTTTTGCTGTCCAAATTGGGTGGTGAAGTCATGGAACATGCTATTTTGATAATTTGGAACATGCCCCAGGAGTTGATGAAATGATCTCCCTCTGTTTGTAAACTGCATGTTTCCATGCAAACATCAGAAGGGTCAGAGCTGCTCTGCAGGATCTGCTCTGTCCCTGCACGGCTTTTTACTGTTTAAACACTAAACATATTTTAATAGACAATTACAGCTTGTCAACAGAAACACACCCCTATAAACTTAACGGGGGTGAAGTGGAATTGCTACTGTGAACTTAGTGATTTAAGTATCCTTTAGTGAGAGAGCTTTTAAAAATCTAAGACCAGAATTTGAGGTTTTGCATTTTCCTTTAGATGAATCATGACCCCTCTGCAAGTTCCTGTGCTTCAACAGGCCAAGGTCCAGGGAAGAAATTCCTCCCTGGGAGGGTGGGCAGGCCCTGGCACAGGGTGCCCCGAGAAGCTGTGGCTGCCCCATCCCTGAAGTGTCCAAGGCCAGGTTGGACAGGGCTTGGTGCAACCTGGGCTAGTGGAAGGTGTCCCTGCCCATGGCAGGGGGATGGAACTAGGCTATCTTTAAGGTCCATCCCACCCCAACCCATTCTTTGATTCTATGATCCTGAACAGCACCTTTACCTCAATTTTCCAAGGACAAGTTTGTGGTCTTCCCTCAAAAGTGGGAACAGAAAGAAGAAATCAACTGCTGTTTTACCTCCTGTCTTTGGAAGGCAGGACCCTGATGGAAATTTATCATCTCACTCCTGGCTCAGGTGAGTGATGTAGTACCATTTGCCACCTCTTTCCCCAGGGTAGCAGGTTGTCTGCTTTAGTCATTCTGTACTATGGTTATAAGGTTGTTCTGATCTATTTAGATCAACAAACTACACAGTAAAGATAATCTTGTCTAAAGGAAACACAATAAAATATCCTCTAAGATTAATACAAGAGATGAGAAATCCAATTAGGGCACATATCCTTCAATCCTTATGATTAGGAGACCCACAATTAAGTCTTGTATGTTATAATTATAGGTGGGAGCAGGCCCTGTTTGATCAATTTATTCCAAGTCTTGGTTATGGGTAGTTCAGGGAATTAAAACAATGATAGACGAAGGTAAAATTCCCAGATCAGAAAAGGATTATAGACTTGTATGTGTTCAGAGGTGGTAGAGGTATTTCTTGACATTGCAGCCCTTTATCTTAGACACACCAAACCAGAGATGAACAGCACAATGTAGATTTAACACTTTTATTAACAAAGAACCCATGGGGCTCATTCATTAGTACAAAATACAATCATGTTCCCGTATGTTAAACAGCTTTTTTTTATTTTTTTTATTTTGTCTCTTTTAAACTGTTTCACAGTTATCAAAACAAAGCCCCTGCATATTGAACTTATTATTGTGCAAACAGTAATTATTTTTAAGGATCAACTTCTGCACTAAGCCAAGTGCCAGAGAGCAGAATTTAATCTTTTTTTCACCCCTCCTTTGAAGGGCCACGTGTGCTTCCTTAGAAACACATAATAGTTGACTTTTTTTGCAGCAAACAATCTAAGGCCACAGTTTATCTGCAAAGAATAAAAAACAACTTAAAGATTTTAAAGGGAAAAAAAAAAAGCACATCTTTACCCTTCATACTCTCGTTCGCTTGACCGTGATTATACCAGGTAGCACACATCACCTATCAGGTACTACAGTCCAAAAAAGCACCTAATGTTCTTTAAGCTAATATTCTGAATTCTTAACATGCAAGTTAATACACAGCAACATTACTTTTCAAGTAACTATAATGGTATCTGTTTAATGAGAAGATGCTTGTTCCCTTTCCAGGTGCTGTGAATGAAAATCCTGCATTGATTGTATGGGCAGGCCCTCACTTAAAAAGGCATGAGAGCTACATCTTGAGACTTTATAAATACTTATTTTTAGAATGTCCTTTCTAAAACATGCACTCCAATTTTGGTTAAAGCTGCATTTTCTATAGAAGACAATCCTTAATGTTGCAAATGAAAAAATAACTGCAGTTTGGAATTGTGACTCTCCATCAGTCTGTCTTTCGCAATGATGCAGAAGTGATTTGAGGTGCTAGAAATTAGACAATGTAAAGAAGTCATACTAAAAGAAGACCAAAAATATATATCCATGTATGCCTCTAGAAAAATCCCTGCTTCTTAAATGAAGACCGATTTCATAAAAAACCATTTAAACTTTCTTTAAACTGCAGCTATTGATGAAATGAAGGAAACTCAATTACTCTTTTTGTAGGTCTCAGAAAGTACAATGTTTTACCACATGAAGCACCGGGTTTTAACCCCAAACCCTTCTGTAAGACATATGGAGTAGTTCTAGTAGTCCAGAATCCCCTGTAGTTTAAAGACAGGGCTGTAAACGTGCATGCTGACAATGCTGTGTTTCTGCTCCTGTAAGTGATCTGTGGGTGGTGGTTTACTTATCCCAATTGATGCTTGGCAGAAAGCAAACATTCTACTTTAAACGAAGGCAGCAGAAGGGCAAGTAAATGCTGTGCCTTCACTCTTAGCAGCAACAAACTCTCACTGTTCTAAATGACCTGAGGAAGAAAACATCAAAATATTGCACCAAAACAAAATTGAACAGCAAAAACAAACAAGGAAACACACCAACCTATATAGTATGGATAGCAAATGACCAGTGCAGCCCCTGACAATAGATCTTTAGACAAAAATGCAGGAGTAATGAAAAGCTTTGTGCCATTACCAGAGGACTTTGTTCCCCTGATGTCTGCTTTCACTTCAGTTATAAGCTATGTCTATTCTGGGTATATTTACACCTCTCCCTACGCCTCTTATCTCGTTCACTAACCACAGAAACCATTTAGGGTCCCTTTTAGAACCTTGAAGTATACTGGAGCTTTAACAAGACTTTTTTTGGTCTCAGATCTGACCATAAGTAAATATCCAAAACAGAGGTAGGCTTATAAAGGCTTTTGAATAAATAAGTATTGTCCATTTTGCTAAGTATACCTGCTGTTGGCAAAAGGATCCTCCCTTGCCATGCTTCCCCTTATCATGCTATCCATAGGCTTACGATGCAGAAGAACTCACAGTAGAAGAGGCTAGAATAATTCCCTTAAGAAATCCCTTGAAAGAAAGCATAGTGCATAAGCTTGTATCAAAGTTCACTTTTCCATACTTGTGTCTTGCACTCAGTAAATGGTTGCCTTCATAGTATTGCGTAACAGCTATTCTGTCATCCATGATGTCTTTAGGATCATTATGAATGATGAAATAGTACCACTTGGCAGTCGTGAGAAGGGCAGGTTCTCATGAAATACAAAGTTGAGCTGGAGTTAAGACTTCACTCCACCTTTTAGTAGTGTTCCTTTCCTGGATGCAGACAGTGCAGAGCTGAAGCCCCTTGAACGCTGGAATCTTTTGGAAATGTTTTCTTACCCCACATTCTGTTCTACTATGCAGGTTCTACAACAAGAAGTTCTCAACATCATTATGCACATTCTTCCAGAGTGTTCCAAACAAAATAGAAGTTCTTTTCTCTTCAGAAGATCCATATAGCTCCTCCTCATACTTTGTGTAGTGTATCCACTTTTTGGAAAACATTCAGTATTTCATTCATTCATTTTCTTTTCAGTATTTTCAGGTACTTCTCAAGTATCCCAAGCTTAGCTGCTCCCACGTTATCCTCTGTGCAGACTAATCCAGCAGATTCTCTTTTATCACCAAACATGCTCATACCTCCTTCTCCATTCTCCTTTGCCTTTCTTGTACACAAACTGAAGTTTTGAAAAAGAAAACTGTTTCCTTTTTAGCTGCACTACCAGCTTAAGCAGCAGAAAGATTAAGACATTCATCACAATGATGCTTGACAAATCCCTTCAGAGCATGAATGAAACGGGCTGAATTTCTTCTACATCAGTTGGATGTGGATCAATCTAAGGAGAGAAGAGAAGCAACAATTACTGCCTGCAATTCCCACATTTGGGGATGTGTTTTGGTTTGCCATCTGACAATAAAAACACCACCTGCTATTTATTTTTTTACCTCTGAATAAAGAGGTGGAGGCTGAAACCGGAACTCTTGTATGTAAGCAAAGACAGGACAACACAACTGTTCCTCGCAGTCAATGGGTGGTGGATAAGCAGGAACATGTCTGGAAAACTCTTCCTCAGACACTACATCAGCATAATTTGGTGGTGCTGAAACACAAGAGATGCTACTGTCAAATTTCAAACTATTCACTCACAGCAAGACAACATCTGTAGTACAGTATATCCAAGGCCATGAAAACTGTATTTATAAAACATTGTACACCTCTCAGATTGTTGAAAATGCACTACTCGTAAATATCGTAATTAAAATAATGTTTTCGGCAAGTTTAGGTGATTCAGCAAGAATAAAGATGCTTTTAGGGCAACTCCAGCAACAAACCTGTGTTGTAGCAAAATATATTCATTAACGATTACATTTAGTTCCTAAGTAGAATTTCCACTATCAGAAGTTAGTTATTTCAGTCAGGTGGGGTAAAGATAAACTTAAGGAAGGCTGGAGTTATCATAACCTCACCAGTCCTTTTAGATCTGAGACTTCTCCTGAGTCATACTTCCACGACTTACATCCCTACAGTGCCCTCAAACTGGCACTACACCCATCTGCTGCAGATAGTGCTGTGCTGGATTAAAAAGAGTTCAATATATGTTACCTTCAGGGTGTTCAGGCATGGTCAATGCCAGCCAACTCATATCCATACTAAACTGGCTGGTAATGCTGGAGTTTCTGCTTGAAAATCCAATACATGGAATAGTGCCAATCACCAGAGGCATTTCAATCATCAATTTCTTAGCACCAGGAATATGGATATACACCTATGTGACAACCCCCAAACAAAAGAAAAAAACATCATGAGACCCCATTTAATGCTGCTCCTAGAGGCTGCCCTACTCCCTACACTGCAAATCAAGAGCTTTCTCATCCCAGATATGTTTAGCTAATTACCCTCACAGCATTCCTTATTTTTCAGCAACTTCTTTCTTTCTGTAACTTTTTCTCTCGGTGACATTAAAAAATAAAAACCATCTTGATAAACGTAATTATGCACTTGATTTTCAGTCTTCTCACTTCTGAAAAGAATCACTGGAGGAACCCATTCAGTTTGGACTACTTTCCCATAAAAACCTCTGCAGGTCTCAAGTTAAGCTGCTTCTTCCTCAGAAACATTTTTCCATTTTCCCCATTATTCCTATCTTTCCATTTCAGAATCTCTCCATGATCTTCAGTTTCTCATCTATATAGTACATTTATCATAGAATGGTTTGGGTTGGAAGGGATCTTAAAGATGTATTTCCAACCCCCCTGCCATGAGTAGGACGCCTTTCTCTGAATTTATAGTTTTTGTTATTCCCAAATTAAAAGCCTAACAGCTACTCAGTAACTTCTGTTCCCAACTCAATGCAGTATCCAAAGTCTGAACGTTTGAAAAACCAATACTTACAGCTAATGAATATTCTACTCTAATAATGCAGCAGTCAAGTATAGAAGGGGATACAGGTGGGATTTTCAGAGTTTTCCCATTCCAGGTATCTGTACTCCCAGAGGCAATGTGGTTTCCTCGGACATTGGCAACCATCTGACGGAAGGTTTTTGTCTTCCCACTGGCCAGGTAAGTTTGTGTTTGGAAAATGGCAGCTTTTGGAACAATCAAACGAGAAGAGCAGTTCTCAATTTCTGCATAGATTGGTATGGCTTCCCCTTAGAGACAGAAAAAGTCCAATGAATAATTTGTATTTACCAACTTTCCTCTGGGAGTATCAAAGCATGTTACACAGCACGTACATCATCTGAAGCGTTATGAGAACAATACTTGTTAAGTTTCCTCAAGCTAGTTTATTTTTTTCAGAGTGGCATCCAGGCAGAATTATAGCCACCTCCTACATTTTACATATAAACAATGATTCATTTTGAAACAATAAGCATAATATGAACAAGCTATAAAAGCTTTCTTTGCAAATTATGCCCCCATCTTCCTTTTATATAGTACTAAATGAATTTCAGGATGTTTTATTTTATTTCCTCAATGTATCTAATGTTATCAGGATGACAAATAAGCTGCTAACTCATTCTTACAGAAGTGTAAAGCTACAGAAATGACAGAAATCCCTAACTAGATCCCCAATTAAGTATTTTAGCCCAAATAAAAGCATTTTGTTGTTCCTTACACTCAAATGTACATGGCTTTTCCTTAAGATTATTAACAGGCCTTCCTTTCAATTTATATTCCCAAGGGGAAAGGCAAGATGATTTTTGTTAAACCAAGTTCATATAGATCTTAATTTACTCCTACTAAACAGAATTAAGTCTTTGAACTATAAAGTGTTGGCTTAACAGAGATTAAAAAAACCCTATTAGATGTTTCATATTTACATTTTTAGGATAACTACTCTTACCATTACAGTATCCCTTCCTCTCAATTTTGGCACTGAGAGACACTGGCCCAGAGGTGAAAAACCAGCAGCCAACCATCTTCTCCTGACTTCTCAGAACAGGTGTCTATAAAATACAGATTATTTTTCATTTTATGGGATAAATCTCTCAATCACTTGCAGTTTAGTGTTATGCATGCCAATCATTGCAATCCAGTTCTAAAATCCACTTGGTCTGAATCACTGAACTGCTCTGTGCAAGAAACTGGAGTTTTGCCACCCTGTGAAATGGAACCAAGGTTTGGAATCTGAACAAATCCCAGTCTTCACTTAGACTGTATCAGCTAGGTAAGACAGAGACCAGTGTGTCTTTGAATGTGATTTGTCTTCAAAAAGAAGAACCTTTTAAAGGTCTCATGGTGTGCTGTGGTATTTATCCCCATGTTCCTCAGGGCAGAAGAATTCAGAATTAATTTCATCTGCAAACAACTAATAGTTAAGCAGGTAGACTGTTTTTTGCCTTTATATCTTTAAGAAATGATAAATGTACACACACTGGGCTAAGAGGCTGCAACTTCATTACTTGCAAGCCACACAACACCCCAAAAATTTAGGCCCATGAGAAAACCCATCAGAATTATTCGAAGACTGTCACATTAGATGACATTTTGTAAAGTTTTCATTAGAACAAACTTAAAAGCACGCATGTCAAGGGTCCAAGCCACCAAGCTACTTAAAATTATTTACTGGGCAATAGCACCCAGTCAACATAATAATTTTAAAACTGGCTTTCAATTTATTTTAATTTAAAAAAAAACTAGTGTTTTGCACTTTTAGTGGTAGCCTTGGAATCCACTGACTGGCATTATCTGCTTTATATGGCCCACAGCCTTCTCCTGTGCAATTACCTATGGTCTGCTCTGTCCTTACACAATCTGGATATAATGCTTTTAAACTCCTAATAGACAGTGTTGAATATAAGGACTATTCTGCTTAAGAATGTCCCTGCCAAAAGACTCTTAAGTTCTCCAGAAAAGATTAAAATGTAAGCATATAAAGAGGAAAAACACCCTGCTCAAAACATTTCTTAGCTATGTTCATGTCATGATGTTAAAATTATCCTATAATTTTAAATAAAATAGAAATTACTCATTCATATTTAAATGAATAACCATTTAGATCCAGTTGTTATCATGAAAGTGCAAGGTATAATTTTATATTATTTTCATAATATGGGTTCAGATAAAAGAATCCAGCTCATTAGCTTCCATCTTGCCTATTTTCTCATTACTTAATGCCTGATCTTTCGTATTACTCTACAGTATTTCCAGTGATTATAAAAAACTCAATGCTTTCATGTGGCCAAATCTGTCATACGGAAATAACTGACAGGATCTCTGGAGCAGCTGTGTGCACACACTTCATGTTGGAAAACGACATGCAAAATGGAGGGATACGTAACATAATGGCCAGAGCATAAATGACAGGCTGGGCATGATTAATACTCTTCTCTAATTACTGCTCCTCAACCTACTATTATTGTAGAGTTTAGGACACTGCAGCCCTGTGAATGTAGTTGCTCTGGTAAGAGTAAACTACTCTGTGCTCGTGCATTATTATTATTAAGCCTTATTTATGCATCTGAAGCCTGCCTGACTTTCTGGCAGGAGCATCTCTGCCAGCAGGGATGTAATCAATGGTATTAAAAAAGCCACTCTGTTTGCTATTCACACAACCAAAGATCATCTATTTATAGAGAAAAGCTTAGGGAGCTTAATATGCTTTCAGAAGTCAGAAAATGACACTCCAGAATAACATGGAAATGGTTATGGCTGGGTGGGAAGGCTGGTGGAAATGTTTTTGTTTTTTTTTTTTTTTTATTTTTGCAGCTGGCTTGGAAGGGGGGAGGAGGAGTGGAGGACCCTCTTACCAACAGAGCTGGTGAGCTCACGTCGATATGGCTGATGACCTGGAGCTCTGTCTGTACGCTCTGATCAGGAGCAGCAGGCCTCTCCAGGATGGCTTTCACATAGTACTGAATACTGCCATACTTCCCAGTAAAAGAGGTCACCAGAGGTCTGAAACAAGCAGTCACAAAAGCATTACCCTTAATTAATAACTCAGTTCCAAACAGGAACACTGCCTGGGCACATAAATGTTCACCAATTTACAGCTTGTACTTTTAGGGCCTTAGGGAAACTGAAGTCAACAAGGCATGTCTGTGGGGTGCTTGATTAAGACAAACATATAAAGCTGATAAAAAAAAACACAAGTCAAATTACATTAAGTTAATGTTCCACTACAAGCAGTATCCAGCACAATCCCTTCAGGTTGGATTATTTAACTTACTCTTGAGGGAGCTGAAAGCTGAACGGAAATTCGTGTCTTCCATCTAGAAGAATTAAGTCTTCCTCACCTGTAGGATAAAAATTAATAGCATGTTTTAGTTATTCCAGAAATAGAACAAAGCAGATGCTTTTATAAATTATTTATGTATAAAAACACCCAGACACAAGAAGTTTTTATTGATCCCAGTGGGTTCTGGACTGTAGCCCGTGCTTTATTTATGCTGTGATGTGATTTCAATGAAAAACAAAAATCAAGGAAACATGGGAGACCTTGAGATTCAGTTCAGGACTCTGGCCAATTTCTAATCCAAAATGGCTTCTGCAAAGCATAAAGTAACTTTCTTTTCCTTTTCAGCAAGACAGCAATTAATCTGCTTTTCTAATTAACAATTAAACTAACTTTTGTGCTAAAAAAGCTGCAATTTAAGGTCAGCATGATGAAATACTATTAATACACGAGCTCCCAATATATTCATAGAGGGCCTGCTGTTACACAATTTCCAAGGCCTAAATTTACTTTCCCTGCACATCAGCCTGAGAGCCGCGTTTCACCCTCACAGAACAAGACGTCGTTGCCCTGTCTTTAATTTCCCGACACTGCCATAGGTGCTGCAGTGCCTGAGTGACAGAGCTCTGCCACAGCGAGCTGCCTCTGCTTCCTCAGGCCATTGGAGGAGCCCGGCCGCTTCCAGGGTCTCCCACGGGGAATTCCCAGCTGGCTGCTTCCAGAACAGCCCGGGCGGGTTGAACCTCTGCGGGGAAACCGGCGCAGGAAACGGCGCTGCGGACTTTCTTCCAGCACCATTACACGTTTTGTTTGCTGTTTTTTTTTTTTTTTTTTTTTTTTAAGCCAGCACCGTGCAAAGGATCAGTGAGCGGCCGCTGGTGAGGCTGTGGCAGCGCCCCTGGGTGAGGGATGCGGCAGCGGGGCAGCGATGTCCTGACGGGGCCTCGGCACCCGGTGCCCCCCGGGTCCCGGTGCCCCATTCCCCCCCGGAGCGCTCCCTCCTCAGCCCTCCCATTGCGCCCACCGCGCCCGTGGGCGCCTTCCCCGCTCCCGCAGCGCCTCCCCCGCTCCCCCAGCCCCGTCCCGCCTCACCTTCGGGCGGGTCCCTCAGGAGGCTCTGCCGGATGTCCAGGTACCGCACCTCCGCCTCCCTGCGCGGGCCGGGCCCCGGCGCCCGCACCGCCACCCCCCATGTGCCCGCTCCGGGCACCGCGCCGGGGCTCTCGCTCCAAGCGACCCGCGCCCTGCCCGCGGCCTCCAGGCGCAGCCCGCGCAGCGGCAGCGGCCCCGCCAGCTCCAGCAGCACCTGCCCGGACACCGTGTCCCCGCTGCAGTAGCCGCCGCCGCCGCCCCCGGCGCGCCGGGCCTCGTCCTCCAGCACCCGGGCCAGCGTCGTCACCGCGCCGCCGGCCCCGGGGCCCGGCCCGGCCGCCGCCATCGCTCCCCGGCCGCGGGGGAGCCGCGCCCGCCCTCGCCCGGCGCTTTAAACCCGCCCGTCTCCGCCAGGGCCC
>JAWWEU010000017.1:4383419-4396194 GCA_035583155.1 Acropternis orthonyx
GCCGCCGCGCCCCGCCCCCGCGCCCCCGCCTCATTGGCCGCCCGGCGGCCGCACGCCCGGAGTGCGTCACGCTGCGTGATCGCCGCGCCGGGGCCAATGGGGCGCGGGCGGGCGCGCGTGGACAGCGCGGCGATTGGCGGCGCGGCGGCAGGGCCCCGGCGCAGCGGCCAATGGCGGGTCGCGGCCGCCACGTGCACAGCCCGTGGGTAAACAGGCAGGGGAGGGGCGGGGCCGGGCCGAGGGGCGGGGGCACTCGGCCCCCTCAGCCGTCAGTCCGCCTGAGCCCTTTCGGCCCCCTCATCTCCCTCAGCCTCTCCCCGCCGGCAGCAGGGCTGGCTGGGGCTGTCCAATATGGATCACTGGTGCGGTGTCGCCGTTCCCCCCCTGGTTTGCCTGTGTGAGCCCCTTGCCCAGCAGGCGGTGAAGGGGTTTAGCTGTAAATGAACCACCTCGGACAGTCTGGAAACCTCATTGCCCACACAAATACGGTGTATTTCTGCACTTTGTAAACCAAGAAACGGCCTGGTTCAAGAACTTGTGGAAGGTCTTGACTGCCTCCTTTGTAACTGGGCAGCTGATGGGCCCGCCCCACTGTGTGCTGTCACACCTTCCCGAATGGTAACACTGGGAAGATTTATCCGCAAGAATAAACATCAAGTTTGCTGTTATTTCCAGTTTTCAGAAGCACAAGCTTCGGATCCCCTCGGTGTCCATAAGAAGAATGGTGAACGTGCCTGTGTTGATGGGTGAGCGTGGCCAGATCCACGATCCCCACAGCGAAGCTCCGGCAGCTCCGCGCCCACATCCACCCAGCCCAGGACACGCCACCAAAACAAAACACTGTGCACTGACTGGACAAATACCGCAATTATTGCTGTTCTCGGATCTGTCATGTTTTACAATGGCCTGAGCTGGCAGCAGCACGTCTTCCTGAAGGCGTGTGTTCTGCTGGCAACTTCCATGGGTAGCCAAGGAGTCACCTGCCTGCCTGAAGCTCCTGACAGCGGCATCTTCTGCATTCCTCGGCCCTCTGGAGAGCTGCAAAACATCAGCCTGGTGCTTCCCGGCTGACTCACTTAATTACTGAAATTAGCAAAAATTGTCTTCCAGACTCAGAGCCTCAGCTTTTAAATAACTGGTGGGGTAACTCTGGCCCTCCTCAGAATCCCTGGCATGGCTGTGTGTCCCGTGTAAACGCAGTGTCATATTCGAGTTACTTCTGTAGTGAAGCACCTGTCCTTGCCGAGAGGAAAGTAGGCCTTTGGAACACTTTTTCGTGGCTCTAAGTTTGTACACAGCTCAGTGGTAATCGATAATAACCTGGGAAGAAGGAATGTGGTTACAGATGGGGTGAAGTCATGGGCTCTATGACAACCTTTGGCCACGGATTCCTCAGCTCAGGGTGAAGAATTATGTAACTAAAGAAAATAACACTGTGATGGTTGTCTGAGTAGTTAAAGAATTGTGGGATATTCATATCCCTTTGGGCTTTTTGAAATACTTTTCTATAGAAACTGCAAATGCTGCATTGTAGCTGGGAACTGTGGTATATAAAATCATGCTATATTGGTATTTTTTAGTTCAACTGAACTAATATATGAGTAGTTTTGCATAAATCTTTTCCTTATATCAAGTTTTTCACATTAGCAAGTATAAGGTTAGCTTTGTAGCCAGCCAAGAGACCGTGCTTGGATGTGCAGACTGAATATTTGCGTATTTGCTGAATTTCCTTAGGTACAATGTGTGTGTGCAGACCGATTTTGAGAGTATGATGCAGAGGAAAAAAAAAACCTCCCCCCTCCTTTTTCCTACATGAATTAGATCTTGTATAAAAGTAATTAATTCTCTTATGGGTTTATGTGACCTGTCAAACATTGCCTCCCATTTATTCTTTGCAAGTGCAAATGAGGTAGGTAGGGAAATGAATAAACATGGACAATTGCTTGTGGAACAAAACATTACACAGAATTAGTGAGAGTTAGGAGGCTTCAATAACTTGAACAATTAGCCTGTAGAGGACATAGTTAATAGGAACATTCTGTCACAGTCAGGTGATACTTATCCCTGACATTTGTTTGCCCTTTAATACAGTTTTTTCCAGCCGGATTCAAATACCAGAATTTGTTGAAATTATCATGGAGTGATTGGTTTTCTCATCTACCCATCTTGAGTGCGCTTTCTGGTGTTTGAGGCATTTTAAATGACCCACCCAGTGACGTAACATGAATGATGGAAAGCACCACATGACTATTTTAGTCTCTGATGAGCCAGAAGGAAGGAAGAGGAGATGAACACTCAGATAGTTGTGGGTGTTTGTGTATGACTGGTTATCTGAATGTGGGGGTAGGTGTGAAAGAGATGTATTAATGTGCTTGATTATATATTTTCATTTTACTTATTTTGCCACTTTATTCAGGACTGTGTAAGAAAGAGCTGCCTGAGTGAATTAAGTAATGGACAAATTGGTGTGTAAGAGTAAAGAACACACAAAGAAAGGTCTCATTTGAGAGTATCCACAAAGAAAGGTCTCAGTGGAGAGTATCTACAAAGCTGTGAAGAACTCTAGTAATCACAGACTCGTCTTGAAGGGGAAGGAACTAGGAGAACACCTTCCTGCAGCAACTGGTAATATCCTGGCTCTGCTGGTTAATTTGGAAATGACTGCTGTGGTGAGGTCACTGGATTTAGATGGATCTCACAGTGTAAGTTTCTACATGTAGTAATTATTTGTACCTCATTTTCATGCACATCTTGATAGCACAGGCTGTCAGGGCTTGAACCTGCCAGAAGAGTTTTGGAAAGTATAGAATAGATTCCAAGTTTCCACAATGGGAAGGACACACGATACAGCAACAGCTGCTTCTGCCAGGAAGGTTTCTGTTTTTCAGGAATCCAAGCTGTAACTGGGTAGGATGTGAAATCTTCATGAGTGTTTGCTGTCCTCTTCCTGCGTGAAGGGAACTGAGACAGCTCTTCATCATGAGTCAGGCACCAGCACTAGGAGTTTGCCAACTAAGCTTTTCTGTTCTTAATCAATAGCCTGGCAGTTTAGAGAGTGGAGAGCTATTTCTGCTGCTGGAGGAGGACTTGGGGAAGTGTTTATGAGAGCTGCTAACAGCTAATTTACAAACTGTGGAGTTCTTATTTGAGATTGCTGTGCTATAACATCCATTCAAGTGTCTTTCTTAGCCAGTACCAAACACAGCGGGCAAAATACCAGTGTCTGAGCTGCAGTTGAGTTCATGGAAGAGCCATGAGATAGGCTGTGCATGAGTGGAGGCCTCACAAAAGCAGTGAACAGTGTGCAAACTCCATCCTGACCTTTCTGCATGGTAGGAAACATTTGCCCATGTACCTCATCCTTTATCTGCAAATAGTTTCAGCTATCTCAGCGGCTCTGACAGATGTCAGGAAGCAGTTGGCTGAGAGCAGTGTTTACCCCTGAAAGCAGATATTACAGGCTCTTAAGTTTCACAGGAATCCTCCGAATATAGGGCATTTTTTCCCCAGATAACTCAGAAATCCTCTTTCTGGAGTTGTTTATGGAGTCAGGGCAGGGAGGCATGGGAGACAATTCCTTTCTTTCCCTGCTTCCTGGCCTTTTACCAGCAAGTTCCTTATCAGCACTGTGCCAAAAATGCAGCCCTGGCGCTCCCAATCAGCACAAGAAGGCGATGGATGGGTACTGGTGACACTTACTGTCATGGACAGTCTTTTATTGCTTTTATTCTATTACCAGTAATTGAAAGGTCAGCCAAATTTTTCTTAGACAATTAAGTGACATTTACAGATAGGAGACTGAGAGCAGCCAGAAATGCTTTTCCAAGTGCTGCTGCCCAGCTATTCTGATATGTCAGTACAGGCAATGTGTAAAACACCAGAAAGGATGTTTTTAACTATCACGCTGTATGTGGCACATTGAGAAAAGCAAATACTGAGATAGCGGCCCAGGAATCTAAGGGTTTTATCTGGGCAGGTGTTTGTTCACACAACCCAGTCAGACAAAGCACAGTCACCTCGAAGGCCAAAAGACCAATCTTAATTCAAGGTTATGTCTGGAAATGGAAAATCATAAATGAGAGTAGGACAGCCCATGCAGGAAATCCGAGGCAGAGGAAGGACAGAGTAGGTTGCATGAGGCTGATGATGAAGGCTCATGTGCTAAATCCTTGGTTGGTACAGCTGCCTTCCACCCTATCTGTACCTTCCAAGGGCTGGGAGAGGTGTGTCACCCCTGCGCCAAGAGGCTGGGGCAGCGGGAAGGGTTGTGGTGCAACCTGCAAGGAATCCGTTCCGCTTCCAGTGACAGCACAGTGCCAGGGCCCTCCCTCTCACCTCCAGATGAACACTTCTGAGCCTGCCCATGGGACAGGGGTCCCCATACCAGTTCCACTCACTGGGATTGCATCCCAGCACATGATGGACTATCATGTTGTTTCATGCACTGGTAAAGAAAATAATTCAGTGACCTGTTGTTTACTTAAATATTTATATAGTGAATCAGAGTGCAGGATCTGTTACAGCTCGTTCCTGTACATAAAAATGATCTAAATCCAGCACTCAGCTGGGCAGCAGAGGACTGCTCCAGGGTGGCTTTGGATGTTTACAGCTGCTACAGGCTTTGCAAGGAACATGAGTAGAGAAAAATAATGGATGTGCTTAGAACATCTCTTCATCCTGCTGTTCTCTGAGGACAGAAAGATTTACTGGGGCTGTGGTGCCTGCACAATTAGAGTGGCCTTCTGGAAATGCTCCTCTGGAGGAAGAGCTTCCTACAATTGTATCATGTACCCCTCTGCATTTCAGGGACTTCAAAGCAAAGTGGTCAGAAATATTCCTAAAAATATCTGACATGGAGGGAGGATACAGATTTCTGTTGTTGAATTAACTCTGAAACAGCAGCTGCATTATTCATGTGTGGATCGTGGTTTGATGTTCCAGCTCAAGGGAATGAATAGCCAGAAAGGGAAATGGGAATTCACAGACTCATTTGGGTTCTTAGTTATGTGCTGCTCTAGCTGGTTCCTGCTGTGGTCTGTAATTTGAGGGTTTTGAGGGCTTTGTGAAGTGCCTTATTTTTTTTTTTTGGTTCAAACTGAAAAAAATTTGAACTTGGGATGAACCCAAAACTCATACCAGGAAACCTCACACTGGAGGGAAATAACATGCCTGGATCTGAACTCACCTTTTGGTAGAGCATTCCTGTAAACAGGAATGTATGCCTTGTGGTGCCACTTCAACCTTTCCAGTTCACACCAAGCACTGACGTGGGATCATATCTCAGAGAAAACAGGTGGCATATCCAAAATCTTTGCAAAGATTGCTCCGAGTGAGCTGTTTGCTGGACAGCATCTGGTTGAAGCCATCACCCTTGGGGCTGTGTGTGGCTCTCAGCAACACAGCAATTTGCAGATGCGGAGGTGATCCATGTGAAGCTTTTTTTTTCCCCCACAACCTGGGCTGTTGTTGTTGCCCAGGCTTAGGAAAGATATTGCCTCAGCAGAAAATGGAGATAATGGAATGCTTTATGCCCAAAGGCAATGTAGAGCAAGAGCTACAATGGATGGAAAGTGGAGTCAGCAGCCTGAGACAACATGAGTGATGGGGAGGACAGGGAGCAGCCTGGGACTGCAGTGGAGCTCTGCTGATGGGAATGTGTGCTTTCACTTGGAACAGGGTTATTTGGCGTTTGCTGCTATTTCAGCATCATTTGAGGTATAGACACAGTGTGATTCTATCCTTAAGATGTGTTTGTTGTGAGTTGCTTCTGCCTGATGTCAGAGCGTTGGATGTTCCGAGAGAAAGGGTGGTGTTAAGGAAGTTGTACAAGTGCATTTGGATATTTGACCTTCTGGGCCTGCAGGAGCTGAAGTTGCTCCATGATGTGGAGCCTCTTTCTTCAAAACACTGAGAGAGGGTTTGAAGTTTCATAGAAACTGCCTGAAGTCCATCTAGTCAGTCTAACCCAGTATCACAAGCTGCTATTACTACAAGTTTTCCTTGCATGCTTTTTCTCAAGCTTAAAGCCCAAGCCAGTATTTTAGCCATCATATCGCTGTGGTGCCTAGAACACGAGGAGAAGAAGTGAAAGCAGGGCACTGTCTCTGGTGAAGGGATGTGGAGAGGGAAATTAGCCCTGGATGGCAGAAGGCAGAAATAAGAACCTTTCCCTAAAATTCGGTGACCAGAATAACCTTGGACCTGTAAGCAAGGCATCGAATCCACCAAGGATGTTCTGGGTATCCAAGAGGGGGCATGGAGATCCTGACTCCAGTACTTTGGAGAGAGGTACAACACCCCAGTGATGGAAGCTGACTGGCACATCTGGAGGAAAAAAAATCCTCTTACATTTATGGGCCACCAGCTGATGCTGCAAGGCATGAAATCTGATTATAATTATTGTCTTAGGGTAGAGCTGCACTTTTCATGAGCACCTCCTGTTATGGAATCTCTCTCAAATCTCTCAAATCATGTCGCAGGCCCTGGGGAGACCAGGACATTTTGAGTCACATCCTCCTCCCTTTCATGTGCCTACAAGCAAAGGCATTCACAAACACTGGCACAGAGCATTCTAGAAAGATACGTAATCGTACCATAAAGATGCCAGGGTATTGCAACACCGTTATTCTTTCTAGCCACTTCTGGTTTTTATTCCTCTTACTTCAAGGAAAAGGTCTTAATTCAATGTAGTTTCTAAATAGTAACCTTTTTTTTTTTTTTTTTTTTTTTTTGGTACTGTGCATTGTGATAGCACTGGTCTGTGAAAATGAGCCCTGTTGACTGTGGAAAAGTTGGACACAGTTCAGTGCTGTAGGTGACTCCTTGAGTGATGCTGTGTAGGGCAGGATGCTTCTGTTGTCCTCTCATGAAGTCTTCAGTGGCTCTGAACTTCCTCAGGAGGTGCAGGCACCAATCTCTGCTCTGTGGGAATCAGTGACAGGACCCCAGGGAATGGCCTGGAGTTGTGACAGGTTTAGGCTGGATATTGGGAAAAGGCTCTTCCCCCAGAGGGTGGTGGGCACTGAACAGGATCCCCAGGGCAGTGGGCACAGCCCCAAGGCTGCCAGAGCTCCAGGAGCCTTTGGATGATGCTCTCAGGGACAGGGTGTGACTCCTGGGGATGGTCCTGTGTCGGGCGGAGGGTTGGACTGGATGATCCTTTTGGGTTCCTTCCAGCTCAGGGTATTCTGTGATTCTGTGAAATGACTGATTTGACTAAAAAGTGCAGTAGATTGTATATGGGAAAGTCTGTTTGTGGCAAAGGGATACGCAGTCAATTAGAATGTTTAGTTTTGATTTCCTTAACTAAAATGAAAATCAGTCTGCTTCCATTTTACAGTTCTCATTTGCAAGCAGTGCAGTCACCCCTTACCTGCACACACAAGCTGCAGCTTGGAAACCAGATCTTTTTTCTCTCCCCTCTAAGATCGACCTTTAAAGTTCATTTCTATCTGTGCATTTCCACAGGAAGACTTTTACAAGGTCAGTTCAAAGACCTTATTATTTAAGTGGAGTCACTTGAAGTACAGTGCATGAAAAGCACACTGCTAGAATATGAACAACTAGAAAATGCATTAAGGGCATTTAGAAGCACAAAAATAGCTGCTGCTTTCTGCCTTTAACACCAGGTGAGCTTCAGTCTTTAAAAAAACCAACAATTGCTGGTTTTGGCTTTTTATTTTGTTTCTTTCCTATATCTTGATAAAAATGCTGCTTATATTTTAGGTACTAGGACTAGATTCTGTTCTCCACCTCCTGGGTCGTTTGGTCAGCCCTTTAATTGGAGCAACAAGTAGGGGTTGGGTTTTTATTTTACCTTTTTCTTTCTTTTTTTTTTTTTTTTGTCTGTCCGCCATGCTCCACCTTGTGTTGATCCCTTGAATATTGCATTGATCATATTGTTAACAGGTCTAACGACAGTCCCTCAATTCCCTCCCTCTGCAGATCATTTCTTTGCCTAACTGCTATTTAAGTGAGTAAAAGCCTAATGTGTGTAGCCTGATTATTTTCTTCCCCTCATTTGGTTTCAAAGCATTTTCTCCTCATTATGCCAAACAGGACTGAGGAAGTTCTATTCAGTGAGATATTAAGACCAGGAAGAAGTGGGTGTTTGTGTCTACTCAGAAAGGGAATTCAACAATAACAAGGCATTTTAGTGTCAGCTGTGTATAAATTAAAGTGTATGTTCCATGTAGAAAATACACATCGTTTAAGAATGATCTATCTGTAAAAAAATGTGTGGGTTTTTTTTAAACAAGTGTCCTTTTTAAGAGCATTAGGTATTTCTTCAAAGTAACAATGCTTTTGTGTGAAAAACGTTAGTTTATGTTGACTCTACATTGTAAAATCACAAAGGAATCTGAGCTTGAGGCTTGAGTCTTGAATACATCAAACAGGTAATACTGCATTTGCATTAGAATGATTTTCAGTGGGCCTTCAATAGCCAGAAACTTAAAGCCTGCTTAAAACCCCTTGACCTCTCCCTCTTTACCTGGCAGCTCTTTGTGTATATCCTGACAAGTCTCATTTATGGAGTGCTCTTGCCTGGTTTTCAGATACCCACGTTTGTGTTCCAGCTGCTCAGCAGAGTCCATAAAGGAACCTCGAGGTTCCGCAGAGCAGCGTGGGCACGACTTGTGTCGGGCACTCCTGCTACAGGCAGCAAAACTCAGTTTGGTGTCATCCTCTCTCATACGTCTTTAAACACCTGAGGGTGCCTGGGTGACCTCCCTGTGCTCCCACAGGCCCCTCTGGTGCTCCCTGTGCTTTGGCTCCACGGCAGTGTGCCCTGCTGGCACAGGTGGGATGGCGCTGTGAAGGCTGAGGAGAGGCAGGGTTGGGCATCTTGAGGGATAGCAGAGAATTCAAAGAGGATTCAAAACTACTCCTCTGTGGAATGTGTCTCCTCCTGGTAGCTCTTGGAGAAGGCAGTGTCACTGGGTAGGATTGCTGGACATAATTTAGTGTGCTGTGGACAACGGTGCTGCTGCTACTCCTCTGATTGGGAAACCCAGCAGTCCACTGGTGTGGCCAGGAAAAAAACCCAAAAACCCACCACCACCAAACCAAAACAAAACAAAGCTTCCTGCTCAGGATTATGAACCAGGGTCCAAGTAAGAGCAACGAGCCTGGTGAAGGGACTTGAGCACAAGTGCTCTGAGGAGAGGCTCAGGGAGCTGGGGTTGCTTAGTCTGCAGAAGAGGAGGCTCAGGGGTGACCTCACCACTCTATAATACCTAAAAGGAGGTTGCAGCCAGGTGGGGGTTGGTCTCTTCTCCCAGGCAACCAGCAAAAGGACAAGAGGGCTTAAGCTCTGCCAGGGAAGGTTTAGGTTGGAGATTAGAAAGAAATTCTTTACAGAGAGAGTGATCAGGCATTGGAATGGGCTGCCCAGAGAGGTGGTGGATTCACTGTCCCTGGAGGTGCTTAAGATCAGACTAGACGTGGCACTGAGTGCCATGATCTGGTAATCAGACTGGTGTTGGATCAAGGGTGGGACTTGATGATCTCGGAGGTCTCTTCCAACCCAGTTGATTCTATGGTTCTAGAGGAATGCATTGTATGGACAAAGAAGGGATAATACTGCAAGCAAAGGAAACCCAAATGGAGGTTGACAGCAGAAGGAAGGCTCGCTGTTGGATGCTGTCAGGGGAGAAAACAGCACATATGTTCAAAAGAGTGTGGGAAATAAATGTCAAGAAGTAATGAGATTGTGCAAACACTGAGTGATATCCTAGCACCAGTGAAATCAGTGGCGGAACTCCCACTTGCCTTCACTGAGCCCTGAATTCATCTAGCAGAGAATTTTGTGCACCCCATTTCTAAAAGAAGTCCAGAGATACAATACAAATGATTGAAAATAAAAGGACACTTCCAAGTGATGGGGAGAGACAGTAGTGTGATTGCAGTTCTTTGCTTGAAGAGGTGACTTGACTGAGGTGAAAGATGTAGAAAACATGTAAGGATTATCCAGTGGTTTGCCTTTTCTTAAGAGCCAAGAAGAACAGGACACTGAATGAAATGAAAAAGAAATGCCTCTTTCCTCAGAATGTAGCCTGCTCAGCTCATGACCACAAAGTATTGTGGAGTGAGAGTTTTGCAACACTGTTTTTATGAGATGGAGAGCTGGCTGAAAAATTTCTGTCAAAAATGAAGAATGAGGTAAGGTTATAATGTCTCTCTTTGTTTTCTGAGGGGATGGAGGGCAGATCTCAATCATCGTGACTGGGGTGATCCCAGAAATAGAAAAGAAGGTGAACAAAAAGAACTAAACCTAAACAGGGAGAGGAAAAAACCCACATGTGTTAAAAAAAGAAATTAAATATATCTCACCTTATAATTATTTTTTAATTAATCAAATTATGCTTTAATTTGTTTGATAGAGGTAAATGGTCTTTAAAATTAAGTACGGACATGGGATGATAAGTTTCCACATACTCAGCTTGCCTAGGAAATTTCCCCTGAAATACAAATTAGTGTGGTATGAAACATCCACCCTCACAGCCACCTCTGATGAGCTGCTACTTCCATAAGAAGACGCAGCTCTTGAGCCCTGAGGGTTTTCCTGCAGGGGCCAGTGTGTGGTCCTGGGAGCAGCCTGTGGGATGTATAAGGAAATGTAGTTCTTAACACTGTCAGATCAAAATTCATGCTTTCCTTCTGAGGGTTGAAGTTATTTGGAGGTTTTCTTCGCTTTAGCCCCCACAGTTATTTGCATATGTTTATAGGGCTCTAATTCAGATTAGAAAGTGATCTCTGAAGAATCCTCCAACCTAAAGTGCTGGGCTGGTGTTTGTGAGCATGCTCTGTCATCTTTAGCTTCCAGAATGTTTGTTTCGTGCCTCTGTTGCAATGCTTGTCTTTGGTATTATTTTTCTTTCTTCCCATTTCGAGCCTTGCCTGTACTCCATCCTGCACTGCTACATGTGAGAGCATTTGCAGAATGCTCTTTGTACAGAGGTCTGAGTACTGTACAGTTAAAATCTTATTCGAGCTTTTAAAAATAGTTTAGATGGTGCCTTAAGTGACCATGCTAATAAAAAAATTCACATAGCTGTCAAATTTTCTGAGAAGTTTTTTAATTACATCAGATTCGGCACCTCATTTATGTGTTGAGGCAAAACATTGTCGGTTTGTGTAATATTTAATTAATTGGTGCAGAACGTGAATCAGGGTCTCATTTCATCACTAACTCAGCGAGACACATCTTGTATGATTCTGGTGGCATGAGTGGCCAGGTGGTGGAAGGGTTTCCACCAGTGGCTGAGCTTCTTCCTGCAGCAGAGGTGCACCCGGAAAGTTTGGCAGCAATTCAGTGTGGGCACTGCAAAGCAAATTTTAAAACTGTTCACTTCTTTAAAACTGTTTACTTGGTAGCTGGGGTTGCAGATTCTTTTGCATGACCAGAGGTGCATGGCCGTGTCAGAAGAGGCAGTGCCCTTAGTGGAGTTTGCAGCTGCCTTAGCCCTTCCAGTAAATCCTCATGAAATTCATGTATTTTTGCCCATCTGCCTCCATTCCCCTCCTTTATAACAACTCTAGATGCTTTATGTAGACCTGACAACAGAGTTGCTTCTGAGTATTTTTTGCTCTGAGGTGATTACTCTCAAACCACGTCTTGTGAAGGAAGTTTCTGTTGTCTACTGCAAAAAGTTCTGATGTCTGAGTAGGTTTTCATCCTCTTAAGGGACTAAACATGCAGTTGCAATTGTAGTACTGTGCTGGTTAAAAAATTGTTCTGAAAAGATGTGTTTAATTATGAGGTCTACAGCAAACCAACTGAGGTTAAGACTTTTTTCATGTGTTTGTTTCTCTTATTTTGTTCTTGTGCTTGACATGATTAATGAATCATTCTACCATTCTATTGAAAGTTATCACACATAAGCATTTCAGAAAGTCTGTATAAAATTCTAGCATTTACCCAGGGTTGGCACAATGTAGTTACTAAATCTGCTGTTTATTAATATTCTGAAACCCACATGAACTCTTGTTTACTGTTAGGACTGTTACCTGTGCTTGCTCACAGGATAACCCCAAATTTTAGCTAAATAAACAATATAAATGATATTGTATACTGTAAACCTATAATTAGATGCCAACAAAATATAGATAACTTGGAGAGCTTTATTGTGACCTTGCACAGGTCTCACTGGGAAATTTGGGCTATTTTCTTTCTGATAATTTCTAGTTTCTTGCTATAAGATCTATTGTCAAAGTTTAACATTTCAGATACAGAGATGCAGGGCATCATCTGAGTGTATGTAGCTGGGGACTACAAAATGGGGCTCACTATCCTCAAAGTAGTTCTAGGAATCACCTGATACTTTATTTGTATATTTTTAAAACAGAGAAACTAATTATGCTTTTAACAACAACATTTAGTTAAACTACTCAGTTTGGTGTAGTGATTGTGATCAGTGCAGCATGATTTGCTCACCTGTTTTCCCACCAGATCAATCACATTTGTTTATTAGTGAGTGATATGCACAGAATAAAGATCCCAAGGGCTGAAATCTGGGAGAAAGAAGTTATTTCCAGTCTTCTTAAGGAGAAGAAATACACAATTTAAGACTATTTTAAAACCCCTGTTGAAACTATTACATCCACTGAGCAATGAAAGCATCAGGTTTCTATATCACAGAACCACAGAATGGTTTGGGTTGGAAGGCACCTTAAAGATCATCCAGTCTCACCCCCTCCCATGGGCAGGGACACCTTCCACTAGCCCAGGTTGCTCCAAGCCCCGTCCAACCTGGCCTTGGACACTCCCAGGGAT
>JAWWEU010000017.1:4396294-4443978 GCA_035583155.1 Acropternis orthonyx
TAACCTTTTTTTTTTTTTTTTTTTTTTTTTTGCTGCTTTGTATGAGGTTGAATCATCCCCATTACAGGATTTTTCTCGATACCTATCAAGAGTTATCACTCTCTCAGCCTTTCCTTTGATAAGCTGAAGAAGTGGAGTCTTTTATGCCTCATATCCTGAGGCCCATTCCCCCACACCCAGGAGTCTGTGTTTAAACTGGTAGCCTTTTAAAACTGTTAGTGGGGTTAACCACATTTAAAAATATTTCAACATTTCTTGGAGAAATTTGTCAGTAACTGGTTCAAGCTGTGATTAAAACAGAAATGAAAAAGCTGGGCTGGCCACGGCCCATTAAGCCTGTATTTCCTTTTAAAATAAAGTGCATAAATTCTTCTGAAATGTAGTAAAAGGTTAGGACTTTATAATTTTAGTTATTGCATGCATCTGTATGTCATAGCCGTGCATCTGTGTGTTATAGCCGTGCACCTATATGTATATGCATAAATAGATATGTATAAAAGAGAACCCATCAAACTCACTTGCCATGATAGCTGTTGTTGTGGAAGCCAATAGTGGTCAGCTGGCCATGAAAAGCCTGAGAGATAAGAACACACTATTAAGGCTGTTCATTTTTAGAAGTGAGCACAATGAAGCAGCTATTTTGACAGCTTCTTCTGAAATGTGAAGTATTAGGCATTGTCAGAGCCAGGATACAGGGCTAGATGGACTTTTAACTGCCTGCTGTTGTGATTCTTATCTTCCTCTACAGGGTGAATTAGAATTCTTTGGATCAATGAATGTACACAGGCTTTTCTTGTATCAGAATAACATTACACATCCTCTTGTCATTATAACACACCAGAAGATTATTTTCAATGATAATGACAAGACCATGTCAATCATAGGACTTTTGTAGTGGGAATTTGCTTATTATTGCATCATTCATGTGGCAAATTTCCCCCCTTCTTTCTCTTGAAATACCACTCAGAAGTTGGTAGCTAAAATGTTCCAAATTTTAAAAAGAGAGAAAGAAAATAACTCACTTGTGCAGCCACCAGTGTTCAAAGTTACACAGGAATTAACTTCTCCTGTGCACCCATGATTATAAAAATGACATAGGCAGAGCCTACATTTTGTTCTGGTTAAATATCTGCACAGATCACAGCTTTTCCCTGATAGACACTATTGTTGGAAAACATTAGTATGCACTACCTGTATTTTTCCATGTTCAAAAGAAGCAATCACAGAGCACTTCGTTTACTTCACTAAGAGCTCAGTAAATGCTGCATCGTTGCCATTCTGCAAAGAATGTATTTTCTTGTAGAGGCATTAACAGATTCTTTTCAAATTCCAGGACCAGTGTGATAATTTTATTTGGCATAATGAAGTTTAAGCACTTATAAAATTTGATTGTTTTAAGGCCTTGAATTTCCCTCCACACTTCATTTTTTTAACTTAACTAGGTTCACTGGGAATTTCTTCTGTTTATACATGTTCTAGGCCCAGTGTTCAATCTTGGGCTCGGTGTGCGATGGGGACTTTGACTGTTGGTGTCCTCAGGATCCAAAAAATGGAAAAATAGATTCCAAAAGATGCTGACTCTAAAAAAAATTGCACCAGGAAGAGAATGATAAAAAGCAAAGATTCAGGTCAAATGCTGATGGAGCAACTGACTTGAGGTGACTGAAGTTAGACAATCTGGATCCTCTTAGTGTTTCTGGAGAAAAAAGGAGCATTTTTAGGTATGTCTGAGACATTGCCATGCATTTCTAAGTCAATCTTGCTCTAGAATTTTTAGGAAGTTAATTCACATTTTCCACTTTGAGGGATAAAAGCCTGCCTGGAAATCAGTAGGATTTAGATGCTAAGTTGGGAAGCTGCTTTAGAAATGAGGCTGGTTATCACCTCGATTTAGCACATTTTCATTATCTTTGTTTTAGTCATTTGGTGCATTTTTGCTAGAGACTATTTGGCCTTCTGATAAAGAACCTATTTAAAATTAATGATAATTGATTAGTCTCTTCTAAGTCTTCAGTTGTCATACTTTGCTGATCTGTAAAACTTCCCAAGAAAAATGGTGTCATAATTGCAACACTGTGCACCTTGACATTAAGTGTGTGCTTCACTCATGGCCAATTTAAAAATCAAAATAGAAACTTTGTAATAATCTCCCTTTACAGTTTGGGTTATGAGAAGCTGAGAATTCCCTTAGGCTTGATTGATAAAACATGGCATTTATCCTATTCCTAGGATGATGTTCAGCAAACTTTATGATGGAGGGAAACAGCTGGTAAAGTGGGTTCATGGAAAGGTGAAGGTAATATAGACATAAAAAACAAGAGGATAATGATTTTAAAAGGGATAATAGTTGTAATAACACCATTAACCTTTTGCTTCAAATTATTGAATGTGTGGTCTCTTCAGAAGGCTAATCAAAGGTTTGCATTAACCACGATGCAAGAGGAAGTGGCAATATACAACCCGAGGTGATTTTTTTCCTTCTTCCAATTATTCACTATCAAACTCATACTGAAAAAAAAGGAAAAAATAAAAGAGAGAGAGAAAAACTGACCCTTTGGCTGTTGAAGACCCCCCCTGATTTTGAATTGAAGCTGTCTTGCTTTCCAAAGAAACAAACTTCAACTTCTTTCCTGCTTTGTAAGAGATGGATTTTGCTAGAGGAAAAAAAAAAAAAGAAAAATAAATATAATTTGTTATAGATACCTAGACATTAGAGTCAGAGATGTGAACCAAGTGTTATGGGACAGACTGCTGGTCAGAGCAAGCCCTGAGCTGTTTGGTGGTACTGCATGAAGGGGGGATCAATAGCAGAAGCCCCATTGAAACAGACACATCTCTTCCTAACCAGTGTAGGCAGGGCACTGCAGAGCTCTGATGGCTCACTGGGATGTGTGAAGCTCAATGCCACTCTGTTTGGGTCACTTCAGGTGTCTAGAGAGCAAATTCAGTCTGGAACAGAGCAAACTGCCCTTTCTAGTTTGATGTTCCATGCACATGGGACTAGCAGAGGCAGACTGTGCTTTGATAATTTACTTGCATGCAAAGAGGCCAACACATTGATGGTGGAAAATAGGCACAGATGAGGGTGGCTTGATGGAATTATTCAGGAACTTGTCTGGTTGGACAAATCTGCTCCATCATGCAATTTCACAGGTGGTGATCCTTATCATTCACTTAAGCCATCTGTCCAACACGTGCATTGGCCCTGGCACAGGTTGCCCAGAGAAGCTGTGGATGCCCCATCCCTAAAAGTGTTCAAGGCCAGGTTGGATGGAGCTTTGAGCAGCCTGGTTTAGTGGAAGGTGTCCCTGCCCATGGCAGGAGTTTGGAACAAGATGACCTTTAAGGTCACTTGAACCCAAACCTTTTAGTGGTTCTATGATTCTTTGTGCAGTCAGTGGAGAGAGAACCCCCCGAATAGACACCCAGTGCAAGACTGTGTGACTGGCTTGAGTCGTGCCATGTCAATCTACTATGAAAGGAATAAGTAAAGGGAAGTTTGCACTATTCCTGACTGACAAAACCCCATACCATTAACAGCCCCATTCTGTGCAATCAGAAATGGTGAAAGACTTCAGGAGCAACGTGCCCTGAATTTGAATTAACCAGATTGAATTTAAAATCAACAAGCTGAAAGGGATTGAGATAAGAAGTCAGAACATTCAGAGGAAATGAGAACTGTTCTGGGAACTAAAGGTGAGAGAAACACTAAGTCACATAAAAAATATTCAGCAAGAAAAGAGACATCTTTTCTTTTTCTGGACACCTCTTCTTAGAAGTCGTCTATAATCAGTAACCTTTCCTGGGCACCTTCCCAGGCTGTTTTTAGTAGCTGAATCCTTTGTTTCAAAACCACCCATTGATTCAGTGCCCTAAGTGAGAAGTAATTAAGGTGGACAGGGATCTTGCCTGCTGTATGGATGTATGAGGTGCAAAAGAGAGAGGCAGAAAGGGGGTGAATGAATTTTTCCAAAGGTATCTCTCTCAATGCAATTGAGTCTGTGTAGAGTATCATTAAATACATGTGTGTGGAGATGTACAGCTCTTGATCATCTCTCTGTCTATTGACTCATTTATTTCCATACACACACATGCTGATGTACATATGTGTGTGTTCCTGAAAGATAACGAACTCTTTAGGCAGTACTTTGTCAGAATATCATTTAAAGAGTTACATCCTTTTAATGCACAGTAGTTTAAGCAAACTCCAAGGTTCTTACTCAGCAATAAACCCATTAAATCATCTTAAATACCATGTCATAATGACAATTTGATGCCACCAGATGTGGCACTAGGGATTTTTTTTTTCTTTAAATGCTTTCCTGGAGATACAGCTTCCTGAATTTTAAATTCTCTAGCCTGTTTGCACAGCTGTTAGATCACAGAGCTCTGCCATCTTTTTGCCTTGCATCGGTTATTCACTAAATCATGTGTGGCATGACTACAAACTCACTGCATCTAAAACATTTAGGCTCATATCCACTTCACCCTCATAAAGGCTGAATGGTTGGGCTGTATGGGAGAGGGTATGAGCATTAAATTCTGAGAGCAGTATACATTCCAGCTGTGGAGCTCCCTTACGCGGGGATTTTAGAGATGCATTTGGAAGAATACCCTTTGCACTGGCTCCTTATCCTCCCGCATCTGTGGAAAATACAGATGTCTGGCCACTCTCCTGCCTTTTCCCACCTTGTTAGCCAAAAAGACAACCAGATTGGTACTCTGGAACCACTTCTTCTATGTGGTGGAGACTGGGGAGGGTGACACGTTAGCAGGATACAAAGGACTCCCAAAATCAAACTCTCACAAAGAAATGTGATTTCACAAAGTGCGTATTGAAAGAGTGGAGCAAGTCATGGGAGGCTCTGGAAAAACTCAGAGGCCAACAATAGGAACATGTTAAATGAGGAGCAAAGTGAGCAGAGGCAGCCATGAAACATGGTGGTCTGGAAGCAACTCCTAATGCAAGAAGTCCCTGATTTCTGATGGACAGAAAGCAGGAGACCGTCTAATTAGCTGGGTGGTAATTTGCCTGCCCAGCAGCACTGGACCCATCAAAGATGGGACACTGGGTCTTTGCTCTCACCTGCTGTGGGGGGATTTATCTGGGGGTTTGTTGTTCTGTGAGTTTGTTGGGTGAGTGCTGCATGATCTGAGGTGGCTCTCACCCTTCTGAGACCTTCTGTTAGATATGCATTTTTCCATAAAAAGAGTGGTGAGAGAGACTCACTGAGACCCACTGAGAGTGTTAACAAGGATTTGAAAGGAGGCTGTGAATTCTGCAGGATTAGAATGTGCTAATAACTGTGACTGTGTCTGAGGTGCAAGTGTTCTGGGTGGGATTTGGAGCTGTTCTCATGTGGGTCAAAATCATGGTCTGTGACCCCAGGGGATATCACTGTGTGCATTTCCTGAGGGTCAGGAAGGTCAGCACAAGACACTGAAAGCCAAGTGATCAGTAGGTCACAAACACCTACTCAACCAGAGTGTGATTAGGTGTCCTTGCAATCCCGATCTCTTATCAGTGCTGCAGGATTATTGAATCCTGATTTGGTGAGAATTAGAAATACTCTTGAAAAGGGTGATTAAAAGCCCAGCAGAAGGATTACCATTGGCTTGCATGGAATCTTGGTTTGTTTTGCTGCTTGGCTCTGGGGCTGGCACAGGAGTGGTTGAGCAGCTCAGTATTGATGAGGGCATGCAATGTTCTCTAGATTACCCTCCAGTGAAGTGTAATATTTGATAACATCAGTAAATACAAAACAGAAACAAAATGACAACAGTGTTTGAGCATCTCTGATAGCAAATGAGGTGGGGAAGTTAAATGGATATAGAAGAGGATCCCCAGAGATTGGATCACAGCGTGATGCTCGTAGAAGCCCAGTTGTTACTGTACTGATATCAACATGTGGAGCTCTAAATCTTTTTGGATCGTGGCTGAAGAGAGAGATTTGCTCATAGCTGCTTTTTCTTTTATTCACATTGTATAGTCTGTCCTCCTCTCCTACCAGCAAACAAATAAAAACCCTGTGCCAGTTATAGCAGCAGTTTATATGGAAAAGCAATGAAGCAATTTCAGCAAAGTATTAGATGTAATTTTGGCTTCTTTTTTTTCCTTTTTTTTTTTTTTCCTGTCACTTAGCATCTAGAAAGAGGAGATGCACTGATAAGCAGAGCCAGACATGTATTATGCAAACTCATATCACAATCCCATTGACTGTTCGTGGACCCCTGTATATCTCTGTTTCCATCTGTTGTTTTAAGACTAAGTTGTTTGGAGGACATCCAAATTCCTTTCCCTTCTCCAAGTCTGGTGAAGTACCTGCCTGCCTTAGGCTCCCTATGTAGACAACAGAGAGAAAGAGGCTTCTCCAAAGGATGTGATGTGCCAGGAGATGCTCCCTTCTCTCCTTCTCCTTTCCTCCTTCCATCCTCTTTCCAACTGTGCAGGGATTTTAGAAGGTGCCTAAATAATTGACCCAGTCAAGGACAAGAAGGGAATGGGGTGAATTTGGGCTGTGCTGCTGTCTGCAGCTGTTTGTGGTTCAGGATTAAGCTGACACAGGCTGTCAGGAGTACGAATGTGGGATCCACCATGGTGGAGCTGCCGTGTCTGTCTAGGCAGCAGCTCATGGTTGAAGCAGTATTTCAAGAGATAACAAGGGAATGTTGAGCTTATCCAAGAAAAAAGAAATGACACAGAAGATAAATAAGCAAAGCATAAAAAACATAAATGCAATCCTATTAAAATTAAGTATGTTTTAATTTCTGAAAAGATCCATATTTTGGTGTTGGATTTACTGAACAGGAAAAGATTACAGGCATCATTAAAAGAAAATGTTTTCAAGGGCCCTTTTAAAAAATTGTATCCATGTTTGCAATTGCCATGTGCAAAATATAAAAATCAGAGAAGAGAAAAAAACTCAGCAAGCAGTGGAAATAGCCCATTTTGTGAATTATAGAAAGAAATATACCATCTGTGATTTAGTGCAGTTCCCTAGATCCCATCTGTGATCGACACACAGTCCTCATTGAAGGCTGAATCCCTGAGACATTCCATATGATAAAATATTTCTCTTGGAAGATGCTTGGGCTAATGGGTTTGTTATTCTGGAATATGGCCCTTCTAGATGAGACATAAAACCCTAGAGGCCTAATTTTGCCTCCAGTGGCCGACTACAGCTGACGTCAGGAGAAGCAGGGCTGAAAAGAGGTCAAAGATCTAATAGCTTTTCCTTCAGAATTTCTGTACTACTTTTTATCAGGTCAGGTTGTTGGGTCTAAGAGGCCCAGACAGTGATTTCATAATCTCTAGTGTCAGATGTTGTGGTCACGAGGCTTCTTGCACCAGGAGAGCTCACTGAAGCTGCAGCTGCACAGCAGAAGCTCCAACTATTTCCTTTTGTTACTGCTCCTCATTTTTCAGCAGAGGAAAATGAGAGAGAGATCCCTCAAAGGCCTCTCATGCAGCTACACCTCTGCCACCTTTTGATACATTTCTATGTATTGTCTGTGTGATCTCTTAGTCCAAAGGTGGCCTCAGGTGTATCAGATATTTATACAAACACAACATATTTAATTCCAATCCTCTATTAATTACACACGCAGGTACAGACTGGCACGGTTTCAGTTACCACTGAAATTTATATTTGAATAATAAATGCATTCACCTGTTTAATATATGTTTATGTTTTCTCTTCTATGTAATTACATGCTGATTATACAATTGCAGAAAATACATATTTTGCACAATTATGCTATTACTGAAATAATGTCTGCAATAGAATTGTGTATATGTGTGTGTGTAAGCACATTTGGGGAAATACCACTGTGGTTGGTTGTTTTGGAGCTGTTCAGTGATTGTGCAGCTCCATGTCAAGCAAGGTGAGCTGCTGGAGCGAGGTGATACAGGAGGAGCATGTGTAGGATCACTGTTCTCACCTGTGGGTGAATTTAGCTCTATTAAAAAAATTGTTTTGGCTTTATTATTAAACACCTGCATGGTCATCCAACCTGATTTGGTGGTCCCCTTGCCCCGCAGTTCTGACGTGTGAGGTGTACAAAGGCTGAAGGCGCAGCTGCCCAGACAGACACCCTTTCTCTGGGCTGTGGGGGTTGGACCACCAAGCCCCCCATCTCTGCTTTCCTCTGCTGGGTTTATGAGAGGCCTTTCACTGTGCCTATTTGTCCTTAGAGGACTTCAGGCATCCTTTAGTGTGAGGGATGTGGCAGTTTCAAGTCATGACATGCAACAACATATTGGTGAATACAACTGCAGCAGGCTCTGGTCCAGCCCTCTGGTCTGGGTGTTCTCATGCTTGGGGGGTTCCTAGTCACTGGCTTAACACAGTCAGATAAGCAAACGCGTAGCAGCCATTGATAGCATCAGCATCTGTGTTTGTACTGATGGTGAGCAAAACGATCCACCCAAGCTGACACAACCAGCAGCATCTGAGCTGGGAGTGGGGCACCTGCCTCCCACCTGCCTTTCCTGGGATCAGCCACCTGCCTGCACAGCACCACAGGGAGAAAAAAGGTGCTGTTCAAGGGATAAATACACCCTGGATTCACCTCCTCCATGCTGTTCAGGTCTTCCAACCAAAGGGTTAAAAAGAAATGAGTGCTTTCGGCATGCTCTGCGGAGTGCCCGGTCTGAACATGAATGACCAAATTGCTTTTTACTTTTTAAATTAAGGCCTCTGTCTGTACACACACAGCTCACACTGCTGTTCCATTAAATAAGAGAATTTGTTCCCACTCTTATTTTTAATAGGGTAAGACCCTGCCGTTCCATCTCACAACTTTACTGACATGAGATCTTATTAAAAGCAATCCTCCCCCTCTCCTCCTTGAAGTCTGAGCTTCTGATAGCTTCATACACCCTGTGTTTATTTTACATACACAGCTCTGCAGCTGCTGCTTCCTTCTTCTCCGATAAATGACAGTGTAACTGTTGCATCCACTAAAAAAGTAAATAAAATTAAATGGAGAAGAACAATACATCTCTGGCAGAGAATAATAACTCTTTTAAGGCACGTATCTAAATTGTACAGCCTGATCTCAATTGTAAGGATAATTCTTTGTTATTTCAAGCAACTTGGAACGCAACAGCAAAAGCATGCTCTTGGCAGTACATACCAAGAGATTTCTGTGGGAACAATGGGGAGAATTCTCCTGAACTGAAAGGAGATTGAAACATCTTTATTAGGTTAATAGGGCTATAGTCTGTGATGGGAAAGAATGGAAGAATATGCTACAATCCGCTGGTTGGCTGGTTAGTTGGTTGGTTTGGAGGGTATTTTAAGCAGCGACTGTGCTGGATAAGGCCCTGTGTGGGTGCTGGATGGGAGGTGCTGACCATTAAGTGTCAGCAATAGCAGCAGGGAGCCCCTTAACCAGTCAACCTCCAGCTCCCACATCACACTCCCATGAGGGGACCGAGAGTGGGAATTTTCCCCCATCCCCATCCAGGCTGGTGCTGCTGACGTGTGGCCCCATCAGGCTCCTGGACAGCCCCTTTCTGTTGCCACCTCTCGCTGTTTCATTGCCTGTGCCGTTGCTGGTGGAGCCAACACCAACAGTAGAGGCCAGCAGCAGTGTGCTGGTAGTTGTTGGTGCTGGTTAGCCATGGCTGTGGGGCTGGGGTACAACTTCAAGATGTCTTTTCAGTCCTTAGACAAAAATTCTATTGAATTTACCAGGAGTTTGTCTGAGGAGACAAGATACGATGTCAAAGAAGGCCAAAGTAAGAGAGAGAGAGAGTAATGTGAATTCACATGACTAAATTAGGGGAGGACAGTATTTGTGATAGCATCAGAAACTGGAACTGGTTTTGAGAATCATCCAGTTCTTTCTGGAACAAAGGAACCTATGCAGATGTGTGGTCAACTCTTCTAACAGCTTGGTTAATTCAGGAACCATGTAGCTGAGACTCTGGGGAAAAGCAAGTTGCTTTCCTGACTGGTGGCTGGGGGAAAAAGAGGATCTGGTAGAGTGACCTGAAGGAGGGAGAGAGAAGAAATACTTCCAAGCAATGAAATGCTGCCCTTGGTGAGGAGGTAGGAAAGGATGAGAGGAAGAAAGAGATAATCCAGGTGACGACTTCAAAAGTGTAGAAATCTTTTATTTAAAAGATAGGGATAAAGCTACAAAAGGTGGGAAGTGCATTGTCTGTTTTGAAAGTAGCTTAGAAAGATCTTGGAAAAGATCAGTGCTGCTGCTCTAAGGGAGTAGCAACAGTTGACAGTCAAAGGATGAAGGAATAATAGCTATAAAAGAATAGAAAAGGTTTCCAGAACAGGTGAAATAGCACTAGTGGGAGATTTACCCTGGGTGTTTTCTGGGAGATGTCTGGAGGAAGAGGTGGAGAAGGGCATCAGCTCAGGTTAGCCCGTGGTGCAGCTGCCTGCACCCTGCCCGGCAGGATGTGGCCTTTCTGCTCTGCCAGGTATAGAGATGGTGCTGCCAGCTCTGCCTTTACTTGTGTGACACTGCTGTGATGCTGCAGCCTGCACTGGTGTCCCCTGGAAGGTGCTGCAGGGACCGAGCTCTCTGCAGAAGGGCCCAGTGCTGGGAGGGTGGGCACTGCAGCTCCTGATGTGTCAAAGGCAGCCTTAAGCCTTCTACGCATCATGTTGGCCATGTAATGGGTGCCTGTTTACCCTTGCACCAAAATAGAGAGCAGCAAGTTGTTTACTGTGCTGCCTGCAGGCCAGGCTTGGGAGAGGGTGGAGTGAAACCTCACCTTCCAGGAGAGGAGGAGGAGGATGCTCCAGACCACGTTCACATACCTGCTCTGCAAGGCAGGCTGAGGCTGGCTGTGGGTTACTATTCCGGTGTAGCCGTAGGGATAAATAAAAGGAGCCACGTTCACATGAATGCTGGCCCAGGTGTCAGCAGGGAAAGGGCAGCTCCTTGTCCTCAGCCAACCCAGAGGAGAATCTGAGGCATCTGCACATCTCCCTGTCAGTGTTCCAAGGAGGAGCCCATTCTGCTGGGCTGGACCATTTTCTTGGTGCTCCATTGCAGTGCGGCTGTGAATAACACACCATCACTCAGCACCCTTTGGGACAGAAAATTCCAGGCACGAGCCAAGGGCAACATCTGGCCCTTTGAAATGATACAAGAAGTACCAGACACAGCCTGGTATGAAAGACAAGAGGAATCTCTAGACCTGAAACAGCACCCTCATTTTCTGATGCAACAGTTTGGTAAATGGTAGTAAGATCATTGCTGGGGCTGGTTTTGTCTTTTAATCAGGAGGAAGAGCTTTTGGAGTATCTGGCCTAGCCATTATCATATAGATGCTTCTTGCATATCCTCCAGCTTGAAGCAAAACACAGAGTGGTTGGATATTAACATAAGCTAGAGCTCATAAAGAAATAACATCACTAGAGTGGAGTTATCCATCAATGAAGGAGAGAATTTCTCTGGGAACTTATCAAATTTTTCTCAGTGGACTAAACACTGACTTAGAACAAAGGAGGTGAGCAAAGTATCTTGCCCTGTGAATGAGGCAATAAATGAGGTCTGCATTTAGTTGCATAAACTCTTAACCTTCCTTGCTGCAAAGTGCCATCTAGTGTTCGCAGCCCTGACTGGCGGCCCTCGGCCAGCGAGGCAGCGCCGTGTCAGGCTGTGAACAGCTTAGAGCGGCTAAAAGGAGGGCAGAGAGGCAACCAAACTGTAATTATTCATAACCAGATGTTATTGGTCTTTAATATGTGATTGTAGTAACTGAGGCGAGAGCAGCTTCTTTATTACATGACGGAGTAAGAGATGTTTCATCTGGGTTTAAATGAACTCAGATCTCAAAAACCAAAGTGGTGGCAGCGCTGTCAGGAAAGCCAAAATATATGCCCAGTGATGTGTTAAATTTGCAAGTGCAACGAGCACCGTGGCGTTATTGATGTGAAGGAAGTGGAATTGGGCACCACACACAGTCCCTTCCTCACAAGATTGTAAGTCACCTGCAACGAGTGGGTGAATCCAGGAGCAGGAGAGCACCTGAATGACCATCATCCACTGTGTAGGTGCATACAAGTTAATTGTGCACGCAAATTAGTCATGCAAGAGCAAACGTACTTTGCAAGCCTAAAATCAGACCCAGCAATGACACAGTTTAGCATCAAAAGCGCAAGATTTGGGGAGGGATGATCCACAGCAATGTTTAGAAATTGAAAGTGGAGGCGAGGTAAGAAAGTGAACAAAAATAACTCTGTGTCCAGATTTGTATCTCGGGCATCTTTCTGTCCTGACTGCCTTGGAAATTTCCCTGCCACATCTGATCACCCCTTAAACCACCCTGAGCACAGACCTCAAACACAAAGGTGGTTATTATCATTTGTTGTTATCTGTAAAGTGCTGACAGCACTTCAAAGTGTCAGAGGATTCATGCCTTGGGTTTTGCTCTTGCAGTGGCCAGGAGCAGAATCTAATTAGCCCAAACACTGTCCATGATAGAGAACAGCCCTACTGACAGGGAGCAAATTAGGTCTCTGACCTAGCAAAGCATTTAACCATGTGCCACATTTTTAGTACGTGTATTTTTGGATTAAGACCTGGATGTTGTAATCTTTTGCTGCCTCTAATTTTTTTGATTGCAATATGAAGCATAGCTGGCTCAGAAAGCCCTGTGTGTAGTATTAATCTGCTTTCTAAACTGACTCCTTGTGTCTGGACTCATCCCTGGGGTTTCCTGCTCATCCGAAGGATCTTTCCCATCTACACTCCTAGATTTGTTGTAGTAAACCCCATCCCTGTTTGCAGCCACCCACTGCAGCTGGCTCTGCACTGGTGCAGAAGGTGGGTCCGAGCTTGCAGGAGTCACCTCCCTGCCAGATCTGGAGTGACCTTTATGAATTTCTCAGGAGACTCCCAGGCAGTGAGGACTTTATGAGGACTTACATGTCCCTCAGAGGTTGTTTTGAGTTTAAGGTTTTGCCCTGGATCTTCTTGTGCCATGGCAGAGGCTTATTATCTGAAGGGCAGTCTGGGAACATGCCTGCTTTGCTTCCCAAGCCGCGCATTATAAGCTTGGTGGTTTCAGGGCAGGGAGAACAAGAGGTTTAAAGAGAAGATTTGAGCTGGAAATTGATGTTGCACTTGATGGTCTCCTTGCATCCCTGTTCAGGCAACCTCTTGGGAGAGTGTGCCACAAAATAGTCTCCTGTGATACCAGCTGATTCCCCATACTTTCTGTTGGACATCTGAAATCACACAGATAGATGGATCTTTGGTCTGCCCCACATCACTTCCCTTTCTAGCTGGTGGTTTTAGTGATGTCTCAGTGGTGAGCTCTTCTAACCAGGACTATCTGATTTTTTTTTTTTTTTTTTTGAAGGCATGGGTACTATCCTAATTATCATCTACTGATTAATAAAATTAACTCAATAATATATTAGAAAAATACCTTCTAATATGAATTACATATGGCCCAGCTTTCCTGCCTCATTCACTGATTGGAATGGTTTATCCAAATGATTATCTTTAAGCCTCAAAATAATCCCACTGAACTGAGCAGTAGAAGGCAGCCCTCAGAATTAAAAATAAAATCTAACATTTTACAATTTTTAAAAAATGGTGAAAAATCCTCCAGCATTTTACAATTTTAAGATGCAGCCACCCAAGTGTTTTCCAACTGCGGTCGCTCTTTTCATTTTGGCTTCTCTCGGGCATATGATGTGACTCTAGTTGTACTCATTAAAGTCTCAGATTGTGCTTGTTTTGTTAACAACCATTAGGGCAGGGGTTCTTACTCTTAATTGGCACCATCTGGAAACGAGAAGGAAATTGCTCAGGATGAAGCAAAGATGAGGGAAGACCTTGCACTTTTCCATGCTTGCAAAACTTGTCCCATTTGGAACAACCGCATTTGACCTGGGAACTGGCTCACCCTTTATTTCTGTTGGGGGCTGGAGGGAGTGGGAAATTTTCTTCCAGGAAAAAGACAATCTCCACATTGGCAGCAGAACTAGAAAATAATCATTTAAAGGCAGAAAGTTGCACAATTTGGGCTGCTAGCAAGCTAGGCCTTTTAATGCAAATTGAATATCTTCGTTCCCAGTTTTTTCCCAATCTTACTCCACTTGTTCAGCATTTCCTCATTTTTTGGCACTGGTTTCCATAACTGCCTGCAATCACACTCTCACACAGATGCCATTCCGTGTTCAAAGCACTGAATGCTACAGGGCATATTAGTGTTTTTATGCTTTAGATCTATCTTTATGTAACTTCAGAGCTCATTAATATATACCATTTTGTGTGATTAAAAAACAACAACCTGGCGCATGAGGAGCTCTGAACAGGAGAATGGATCGCAAGGAAAATGGCTTTCTTCTCATTATGCAGATTTTAAGCCAGACATGAGATGGGCCCAGTGAGTCAATGGACAAGGTACAACTTCTGCAAGATAATCATTCCCTGACTGCAGCCAAGCAGGCTGTGCTTAAAAAAGAAACAACAGAAAGAGACAAATGCTATTCAAAACATAAAGATTTTCACATCATTATTTCACAATAACGGACAAAAATGAGCGAATATCCCATGATGGTCCTTTTAAGGCTTTTTAAAATCCCAGGGAAAGCCATGTTCTTTTGCGAGGTGAAAAGCTGGAGGCAGGAGGTGCCCAAGTGCTGGACCCACTATGAACATCCAAGAGCACAGACCAGAGAGGTGTAAATACTCAGGCTGTTGGTGAAGCACAATTCCCCCAGTTACAGCCTGAAATGTGGCCTCTAACACTGTTGTGCCAAACAAAGGAATAAGATTATGTGTGCCAGAATATAGCTCTTCTCTAGCTGTAGTTGCTGGCTTTGAAGGGTTGAGGTGATGAATATCTCCTGCACCAAATAAGATCATAGGGAAATTTTTCTCACCATCACCTCTGACTTTTCAAGCTGCTTTCTGTCTAATGACACTGGCCTGTCCTTTTTTTGCAAAGCACAGGCTGTTTCAGTGACACAGGAGTGATTGCCATTTCGGGTTGGTGCTTGTCCCTGACGGGGCTGTCTCTCCTGCCAAGGTGTCCTGATAACCTCCAAAGGAGATCACACAGCCCTGGCTCACATCCTCACTCCTGCTGTGACAACTGCAATGGTGAGGAGCAGCAGCATGGATCAGGAACCAAAACCAACTCAGGATACGACATCCAAAAGCTCGGAGAGCTGAAGGTAGGAAATCTGCTCAGTGCATTTGGCAGCAGTCAGAATACAAACATGATCCTAAAGGGCAAGAGGTTGTTTTGCTAGGAGAAGGAAGGGAGCCAGAGATGCTCCCTTCATCCCTTTGAGGAATCATTCTTTCTAACGAACAGCTTTCCAGAAAAAAAGATACTTTTTGTTAGGATGGTTGGGAATCTGCTGTTGTTGCAGCTTGGGCTATGGCAATAATGGAAAATCTGATGTATACACACCCAATGCTCACTAAAACCTTTCAGAAATGGCCAGGCAAACACATTTTCTCTGCCTTAATCCCGAGGTTGTGTTAAGGGGTGTGTGACTTGAGTAGCAATGCAGCCCCTGGCATGCTGGGAGTGATGGGAGATCCATAAAACCCACAGAGACTCCATGCATTTCGCCAGTGCTGGGCAGCTTTCACCCCTTTTTCCTTCCTCACATTCAAAGGGATGTACTGATTATATGCAACTATGACTATGATTATATGCAAATTGTGACTAATGTATGAAATGAAAATCCTTGCCTGATGGTGGGGAGATCTTAGGCAGCTACTCCGCAATTACTGCCTCGCTGCGATTTCTGCCGGGTGTTACTTACTCCAACACAATACTGAGCACAGGCAATTTACTGCAGAGGTCATAAAAAATCTCATTAGACCCACACCGTTTAACGCAGGTAGTTTCCCAGCTCGTGTTTCTGCTTAGTGCAAAGCCTCGGAGGCTGACTGGGTGGCTGCCCAAGGGAAAAATCCCTCTCTGGTGTGAGGAGCAGCGGCGGGGAGGGCGAGCTGTGTGCTCTGCAGGAGGAGGCAGAGGCTGCTGAGCTCCATCTGCTTCGCTCCCTGCCCCGCCGAACCAGGGATGTCACCGGCTGCTGAGAGCGCAGATGAGGTGCAGGGAGCTGAGCAAGTCTATCGAGTAGCCGACAGCCTGAATTTAATAGCCATTTCTTTCCTGGGGACAGCAAATCCTCTGGGGACTTGGCACTCTGTGCCGCAGGATGATCTGTTGAATACCCTGCAAGATGCTGGACCGAGCTCTCTGGGCAGCAGCATCAGGTGCCTGCGGCTGCTGCTCGGAGCAGGCAGGGCCAGTTGGCAGCGGTGCAGCGCCGTGCAAATGTGCTGATGTAGCGCTGCCACCGGAGCTCCTGCCGGGGAGGAGGCCAGGCAGGCACCGCAGCTATCTTTGTGCAGTGTAATTTACTGACAGCCCCAGCTGTCCCGGCTCCTGATTGGAGGTGGCAGAGACTCCCCGCAGAGGTGCCACAACTGTGCCAGTCAGGGTGAATCAGACTCTCCCAACAGCCACCACCCGGGCATTCCGCCTTTCCCAGCTGATGGCTGGAGCCAGGACATGGCATCTGGGCAGCCCAGCTAACGCCGCGGGACAGCCGGGTGGGAGAGGGAGGAGCGGTGTGGGGAGCAGGTGCTCCACCGGCAATGGTGAGCCTGGCCGGGGATCAAGTGCTTTTAGGAAGAGACACACCAAAGATGATCCAGGGAAAAGTGATTCACATCCCAGTGACTGGAGGCTCAGTTCAGTCCAAGAGAGCACGAGTGTAACTGTGAGTGTTGAAAGAGCCCAACAAAAAACCCATCAGTGAACTGATGTTTCTATTTTTCCTCCAAAATAATTACAATGTATATTTAAAATGAGTTAATATCTTCCCACAACACCCTAGTTCATCCTTCCTTTTTTTTTTCTTTTTTTTTTAACCTATAAAACTTTGTTTTCCATTGGAATATTATGATTTACAGAAAATATGTGATGTTGATGGAGAAACAACACAGTAGCATCAGTTACCCAAGGTGAAATTTTTGTATATACTGAGAGAATTTAACCTCAAACACTCGGTTCATATATCCATGTGTGATTTATATTGCCCCAGGCTCTGAGGCAGAGTGAACATTGACACCCTTTGATGTTGAAAGAAGCCTAGTGACTGGCCTTTGGAGAGATTTGTGATGTCTCTATCAGCCTGTCAATGGAAAACCAGGCAGCAAAGCCAGGCCCCCTAAAGATTTCAAGGCCTTGTAGGCAGAGGGATCATGTAAGCATTTTACTTCCACCGAGTGCTTGAGAGGCTGAGCAGACACGGCGGGGCTAATTGAGTGCTTACAGGGTGCTGGGCTGCAGTTGGCATCTGCACTGCTCTCCATGACCCTTTCAGCCCAGAAAAGGTGCCAGTGGCACCAGTGGGGACATTTAGCAACTGCACACCCCTGGGCTGCTTTGGTTTCTGTTGCAGCCTGGTAGGGATGTGATAATCCATGGTCAAACTAAGGGATAGACCATTATTAGAAATGGAAACCATTTCCATGCACTTGTTGAGAGGCAAATAAGCTCTGTCCAGAATTTCTGCCTGTTTCTGCGGTATCAAGCATCCAGAGTTTGCCCAGAGAAGTTGTGGATGCCCCACTCTGTGTCCAAGGCCAGGTTGGATAGGACTTGGAGCAACCTGGTCCAGTGGAAGATGTGCCTGCCCATGGAAAGGGGGTGAAACGAGATGATCTTTAAGGTCCCTTCCAACCCAAACCAGTCTGTGATCCTGTGATTCCATAGAGCAAAGCCTTGAGTAGGTTTGACAGCTCACATAGGAAAGAAAAACGCTTCAACCCACACACACACGAAAAGGCACCATCAGCATATTTTGCACTGCACCTCCCTGGGGCAGGGACAGATCGTGCACAGAGGTTTGCAATGGGAAGCAGGTGGCAGGAGGGAAGAGGAGCTGATGCTCCTTGTGAATCAAACTCCCAGGAACTGTGTTGAGTAACACTTTGGAAGACAGGATTAGAATTCAGTACTTTAATTGGGGAAATGGCTTGAAAACAGTAACATGTGATACAAAAAAGACAGCTGTAGGGTGGTTTACACAGAATTAGGGACTGCTGGCTGGGCACACTAGGAATTGAGGATTACTGGGGATTATACACTGAAGATGCATCTGAAATATGATGCTGCTGCACAAACAAAGGACCAGTGCTCCGTGCTCATATTGAGACTGAGAAGTCCTTTGAATCAGGTGTGTCCAAGGTTGCAGCTCAACAGGAGAGGTACAGAAACCATCCAAGTGATTGAAAAGTAAGCAAAGGGGAGCTGGTATGTACCACTTGGCAAAGAAAGACTAAGCAATTGGTTGTGAGGGAGAGACTGTGATAGCCAGAGACTAAATGTGCTTCCTGGTTGTCGAGAAACATAAAGTGAAGCTACAGGTAACTCAGAAGCAGAGAGGAGAATGGGCAAAGGTCTCAGTGAGAAGTGCCACTAAATGCCTTGCGCTGACAGTGGCTGCTGTGACACCAGGAGAGGAATCATGCTCAGACTGCTGCTTTTTGTCTTGTTCATTTTACATGTGGTTGATCCCAAAAGCTATAACTTCTATTTTTTTTTTTTTGAAGCCCAATTCTGTTGGGCAGCAGCGAAGGGGCAGAAATAGGGCAATAAATTTCTCTGTCACTCTGGCTGCAGCACTGAGAATCCCTCACACCTACAGCATGCCATGTATTGTCCTTAAAATGCTTTTGCCCTTTGGAAAATCCAGCACCATCCTTCCCTGTCTCTTCCCTTGTGCCCTTCAAGTGAAAGGACACTGAAGTCCCAGGCTCAAAGGTTGTGAGCAGAAAATATGAGGCGGGAGAGCAGATATCCGCCAATTTGCCTCAGTGGGAAAGTGGAGAATAATTGTGGGTTCTGATTTTCCAGGGAGCCTCTGTGGGGAACTAATAGTCTAGACTTGTCCTTTTTGAGGCCTAATTATGTCTCTCTGTCAAACTATAAAAACAACAGTCTGTGGCATCACAAGGGAAAATGAAAGCTATTGGCCTGTGTTCTGCATTTAATAGGATGTCAAATCTAAAGCACAGTCTGACTGGTTTTTGACTGAGGTTAGAAAAGAAAATGCAACTAATTAGTCTGTTTCTGAATGTCCCTTGCTGTCTAATAGCTGTAGACTTGCAAATTGTAGCACTCTGGGAGTCCCAAACTCTCTGATCAGTGCTGCTGTCTGGAGGGGAGGGGTCTTTCCCACTATTGGGACTCAGGCCCTGCTTGAGCAGTGTCACTGTTCATGGGGACAGTTCCCTGGGAAATGCCTTTTGCCATCGTACCTCTCTGTGCTCCTTGGGAAGTGACACATGCTGTTGATGGACTAGTGTTTTACAACTTGCATTGGTGATTAATTTCCAAAGTCTTTGAGGATGAAGGAGCATTTGGAAAGTATGCTGGGAACGAAATGCAGCCTGCACTCTTTGAGAATGGTGGTCCCTGAATTCAAGGATCACAAAGTGGTCTCCAACACATATAAAGAAGTATGAGAGCTAGAACTGGCCCCAAAAATATCCCTGGCATCTTATGTGTGAGCTAAAGCAATTTGTCCCAACCTTTTTCTAGCCAAGGTGCTTTTTCATGTCCTGCTCTTCCATCTGCACCCAAGTCCTGATCATTAACTCAGCTCCCAGACTCTTAGAGCTGCCTCCTCCCTGTTTGCATCCCATCCTAAGCAAGGACCAGAGGACAACAAGATATAGAAACCCCAAGACAACAGGAGGTGATGGCCTATATTTAAATGGATAATGCATTAATAATTATACCTTGGAGTCTTCTATGTCAGGGAATGTTAGGTGATGTCCCAGTGCCTTCCTCTATCCTTTGGGAGTTAGTTCGAGGGCTTTTTTTCACATTGCAATAATTTCTTGGAGAGAACTGCAGCAGTTACAAGTTCCTTTTACCTTTCGCTTGTCAGCTGCCCTCATTCTGAACCAATGCTATGCTCAGCTGGCTCCTCATGTTTTACAGATGAACTGAAGTAAAAGTGGAATTTGTCCCACTGTGAGAGAAAGGAAGTGGAAAAAAATAACTGTCTACAAGATTTTTCATGCAAGTCCCACATCCTTAGTTTTGCCCTCTTTTTCGCACAGAAATGTGATTGTCTTCTGCTCAGACATTCTGGGGCGCCTTTCTGGTTCTCATTCTTTTCTGACCGCACTTTGGGTTAATCAGGAAACTGCCAACTTGGCCTCACAGTCAAAACTAAACACTGCAATTCAAACTCAAAGGACATCAGTGGGCAGGAAAAGCATGTGGCATCAAAACGGTGATGTTTTGATGTCATTTCTGCAAGGTCTTGCCGAGGAATTTGAGTCAGGAAAGCTCAGTCAATGAGTCTGTAAGAAAATGGAAGGTCTTTCCAGGAGTCAGCCTGAAAAGAAAGAAAAAGGATGGAAAAGAGTGTAAAAGGAGAAAGACTTGCATAACCCAAAAGAACACTTTCCATGAATTTTTCTCAATGGAAAAGACCTGGGCAGGAGGCAGTAGCTTCATTTTGGTGTAACCCCAAGGTACAGCCATGAAGATGCCTCATTTGCTGCCAAGTCCTCCAGCCCAGTCAGGGACCAGTCAGGGGCTTGAGGAGCAGCTTCTCTCCAAACTTCTCCAGAAGCTACTCAGATAAGGCCTCCAGCTGTATTTTCAGGAAAGCCTTTGGGAATGGTCTTAAGCCAAATACCCCTGTAAGTCTTACTGACTCTTGGTAGGGGCGATTTATACATTGTGCCTAAATAATTTCCCAGTTGAGAGCAGCAGTCCTTAGTTGGGTATTGCTGCCAGTTGAGCAACGATCGCCATCTCCCAGCGTGAGTAATGGGAGAGTTAGGCAGTGCAGGGAGAACAAAATGACAAATTACTGCTTCTGAGAGGATGATCAGTTTGTTTGCTGTCCCCCACCAGCTCCGTCCTTCTGCAGACGTTCACCAGGGTTTCTCCAATCAGCATGAAAATCTTCCTGTTCAGCACAGCTTGTCAGGAGCTGCAGAAATGGCACATCTGAGCACCGAGGCACAAGTCTAGAAGTTTTGACCTTGACCGAGCCAATCAGAAATTGCAAGTAAAATGCAGACTGCTTGCAAAGGGAATGGGGGGAATTAATAACCACACAGCTCCTCAAATTTATTATAAAACGTTATAATATGGAAATTCTGGAGGTGTGAGGGTTTGGGTTTTTTCCCTGCTGTTTTCATCTGTGTGGCTTGAAAGGTTGGAAGGGATGTGCTGCTCAAATAAAGGATTAGTTTTGCCTTTTAATCCATGACATAAAGATGACATAAAATTTACCCCTGTGAGTTGCCATGTAAATGAATCTAAGTCAAATAATGCACAGGGAGCAACAAAGCAGCCCAGCCTGCTCTGCTCAGCAATATGGGCATTTAATTTGTGAGTGGAAATCCCAGGAACTGCAAAAAGCCGTGTACATCCACACACAAGCCTCCCTCCTGCAAGAAATGATTTATTATTTTTTTTGGCAGGGGGGAAGGTTGTACAGGGAAGGAAAAAAAGGTCGTCAAATCCGTGTTAGTTGATGGCACAGATTCCTCGGCTACCAAACGCCAGGGCCGAGCAGAACAAAGAGATTTGCATTCTAAGTGATGCAAAGCAGCCGGCAGTGTTTTAATGTTGTGTTTGCTCTGTGATGTCTTCATCAGGCGCTCAAAGACAGCGGCTCTGGCAGCCGTGGGTCCCCGCGAGCCTGTCAAACTCCGTTTCCATGGTTTTCCTTCAGGCAGCACCATCGGCAGACAGCACGGAAACGGACCCCTGCAACCTGTTCTGAACAGTGTCTCTGATGTAGGGCCCCAGAGCGGGCATCAAACTAGCAACAAGCAGCAAGAAAATAACAATTTTGCTTTTCGCAGGTGTCAGAGCGGCAAACAAAAGGCTGTTTATAAAAGATGCAACATCCCCTTTTTGTCGGCGTTGGCAGTTTAAAGTCAGCCGGGCAGTGGTCGAGTAGGGGAGGAGGTTTTGGAGGGGGTGTGTTGTGAGAGAGGGAATTCAGATCGTTTGCTCTTTAATATTTAGCCTCACTAAATAGGGCCTTCCCATCACCAAACTAATAGCTGTTAATGGTGTTCCAGTTATTCCATTTGAATCAATAAGCAGGGCTATTTTCTTCAGACAATTGTAGTTTTTTTCCAGGCAAAGAATCAGAGTCTCACCCTTCCCTCACCTTGAAGATCATCCTTTCATTTAAATAAAAGTTCAGAGTATCTAAATATGAAGCCATATTTGAGCAGTGATGCTGCATATTCAAGACATAAGAAAGATGAGTCCATGGTCTTTTGCCACCATGACTGCCTGTGTGCAAGTAATGACATGGAAATACAGCCACATCCATAGGTTGGAAGTCAGCAAGCTGTAAGGATGGTGGTCCAGCATTCCTGGCTCTTCTGTGGCTTTGAGGTTCCAACTGCTCTTTGGCTTTCTAAAAAGAACCCACAACTTCCTATTCCAGCTCCTGATTTCATGGTTTCCACTGCCTTGGAGACGCACTTTTGTTCTCTTTAATGGAAAAGGTCAGTGTTTGTGGTTTTGCTTCAAATTAATGTGGAAGCCAATGGAAAAAATAGTCAAGTCTTATGCAGAATAGAGATGGGTTTTTCTGTAGATCTTTCAACCCACAGCACTCTAGTTCATGGTTTGACTGAAATTATCCAAAGTACATTCAGCAAATACTGCTTCTCTCCTCATAAAACTCACCTCCTACACTTCCAGCTTTCAGAGACTGATTCAGTACTTTAACTATAATTACATGGCTTGTTATTTATTACACAGTACTTGCATATGGAGCAGACTGAAGTCACTCAGTGTGTTTGGAGGTGCTGATAGTGCAAAGGAGCAGACACAGGGGATGCAGCACTGCACCTGAAATCCTGCTCTGGCCCTGTAATTAAATGAACAGTCACAAGATCTGTAGGGAAAATGAACTTAAGATCGAGAAGGTTTTCAAACTGGTTAGGGCATATTGGTTATTGTATTTATTATAATTTTTTCCCAGACTTTAATTGATCTGCTAAATAAAAGCAAAGCATTTTAAAAATTGATGCTATTTGTATTTACAACCTCAGCAGCAGCAGGACAAGGCCAGGTACATCCATAGTGAGGGTACAGGCAAAGTATTAACAGATCCCGGCATTGCATACGAAGTTTCTGCATCCCAGGAATAGTTAAATTCTTTTCCCACTGCTGGAAACAACACATTTGTTCTCAATGTATTGCTGTACAGTGCAGAATTTGCTCTGACTTTCTCAAGGGCCAAGTGTGGAGCAGAATGAGTGTTCAGTGAAATGAGCAGTGGCTGGCATGAAGGGACGGGGTGAACAAGCCACAGAGTTGAGCAGAGGTTTCTTTTGATCAGAGGAACTGCTCGTGGTTTTTGTTCGGCCTCTCACGATGCAAAAAAAAAAATCCTCTGGTGGGAAAAAAAAAAGTGCCTGTGTCACAGCAGATTCAGGAGCTGGCAGGCATAGTACATAGTCTCTTTTTTTTAATGAATAGTTGTGTATGCAGGGTATTGCATGATCACACCAAGTGTGGCTTTGTATTGTTTCCCAGTTTCGAAAATAGCTGTAAGTGGTATGGATTAGAGCAAACAGGCAAAGCAGAGCTGATTCATTCAAGAATGGTTTGGAGCTGTACTCCTGTGTAGCAGGGGAAAGGGGATATGTCTGGGGAATTACTGGAGGGAATTGGGAACAGTTACTTTAAAACTGAGGGCTTTTGAGGAAAAAAATAAAAATCTCATCTTCTGTGTATAGCTACACTGTTATTTATGGATGGGGATGGAGCTGGAGGGATGGAGGGGTGCCCAGGGATGCTTACCTTGCATTCCCTCCATTACTTTGTGAATTCTAGTCTGAAATCAGCAGATTTACAGATGTATTTACTTTGGAATAAGAATACTTTGTTCTGGTTTGGAATAAACTTTTCCAGAATTGGACTTGTCACCTTGTGCAGGCAAGATTTGAGGGCTGCACTGATCCCTATGGAGAAACAGGCTTCAAGTGTGGAAGGGGAGAGCCTTATCCAGGAAGGCATTACTTGTCCCAGCTGAGTAAAACTACATAGGGAAAAAACCCACAGCTATTCTGGAATATTATGCACAATTACCCCAGGAGTTGGGCAGGGAGAAGACTGTTAACTTCTTGTATGCTGGGAACCAGGTAACACCCTTGAGCCCCATCACCACATTATTCCCTATTCTGTAGGATCTCCCTCCTGTGTATGTATTCCCAGTCTAATGCTTTGATTTAGCATGATCCCACCATTACCATCACTATTATTTTATTTGCTATTCTTACTTTTCAGGCTATTCGAGAAAAATATTTTTATGGGAGGAAAAATAGCCTGCAATCCTACTCTGCCAGTAAAAAGGGATTTATCATGTAAGAAGCCTTTCTAGTCTGTCAGATTAGTATTATTCTTTGGAGCTGTGGTTGGGAAAGGTGAAAAATAAAATCAGAAAGGACATAGAAGTTAGCACAGCACAGCGTGCATGAGGTACCCTGAGCAGAGAAAACACACTGGATGACACACTTGGGGTGAGATAGAAGTGGGAAAAAGTAATTTTATCTCAGCACTTGCTTTGGCTGACTTCTCAGTCACCAGCATATTAACGGCTCTTCCCGTAGCAACTACAGAGCTTCCAACATGCAACTATTCTTTGGTCATAAAGACAAAAAATGGAGTTTGCCAGAACAGAGCTACCCCATTCTGGGCTGCTGACAACAGTCCCAGACTGGCCATATGCTCTGCTGCACTCAGAAGCGGTAAAGCAACATTTTTGCTCCCGCTGGTGCTGGTGGCGTCCCTGCAGTTGTTATTGTTTCCATCCAGACCCTCTCCTCTTCCCTGGAGCTCCTGCCCGTGCTGTTTCGGGCTGTACCCATAGCAATGTCACAGCTCCTGAGCGCCGAGGAGAGCAAACAGATGTAGCTCTTGTCACATCCCCACGAGCAGGTGGCAGGGCCTGTCTCACTCTGTTCCTAGAAATGGCCCGGGCTGGATGGCTGCAGAGCAGTTCAGAGTGGAAAGGGATGTGGATGTCCCTACAGGGCAGGTGCAACCTGAGCTGGGTGACTGGCCAGTGTCCAACACAGAGGAACAGGACCTGCCACCGTGCTGGGGTTGCAGGGGCTAAGAGTAATTGCTATACAGATGGACTGTGTGTAATCGATGAGATGGGGAGTGAAAAGTGAGTGGGTCCCTGACTACTCAAGGGAATAGATAGGCTGTTCTCCCTTACCCCCAGCAGAAATTCAGTGGCTCTGAAGGGTTTGGCAGAAGTCAACTAAAATGTTCCCTCTCTCAGTGAGCACTGTGGGGATTGGCTTCTCTCTGCACATTGGCGTTAGCTGAGACCCCCAACACTGCCTATGAAAACTATGTTTTCATTACAGTATGGTTCATGATCAGCGTAAGCCTATGCTGAATTTTAAAGGGGTGATCCCATTTCCTTCTCCATCTCTCAGCTAGGCCCCTCCATCTCCCTCATCCCAGCCAAAATCTTATCATGGAATGGGTCACATGGCTAAACAAATGCTGTTCATGCATGCGGTGATCAGAAAGGTAATAATGATGGCAGCCTGGACTCAAATCTGCTTGAGCTGACTGTGGAACTGCACCCTTGACTGGCATTGCCACCAGTAACTCAGTATTAAACATCCTGATGTCTTACAGTTCTCTGTGGAAATACATGCTGTTTACTGACCTGGGGATTCCTGATGCAGTGGACAAGGTCAGTCAGGTCAGCAAAAAAGCCGAAGGTGTATCAAAACACCACCATTCTACCTTTAGCCGTTGGCAGTGGAGAGAGAAATTCATTGTTCTGATTCATTTTTATGGAAGACAAGAGTGGACAAAATACTAGGTTCTTTCCACTGTTAAACCCATTGTCTTCCCAAACCTACTCTTATCACAATTTGCTGTGTTTTCAGAGGAGGAGATTCAGTGCTACATGCTGTCTTTAGGGTAGGAATTTTTGTGTTTATCTGCACACTCACTGCCAAGGCAGATAAGAGACTTTATTCTCTATATTATCACTATTTTTCCTCTTCCTAGGAGCCAGACTGACTTTAAAAAGAGGGGTAAATATTTGAGCTCGTTGTGCAGACCTAATGCGAGTCTCTGGATCTTTTTATACTTATTTATATCCACTAAAATAATCAGCTTGAAGAGGTTTTTTCAGCTTCTTGGGCTAAAACCTTCCCTTTGCTAATCTTCGCTTGCTCTGTTCATTATTCTGTGCTAGACTCTTCCCTCCCCTGATTGCATGTTATCACCTTCAATGGAACAGCTGTGTCATTGCTAAAGGGTGTTAATCTTCCCCTACCTAACACCTTATTGACAGCCAGAGTCACAGAGGCCCCCAGTCTTTTCTGACTTGGGTGACTTCTCAAACCAGTCCTTTTTTTTTTTAGTTTTTTATTCATTTCATACCAATCCTGGTGCAGTTTGACCGGGAGAGGTATCCACAGCCTGGCACAGCCCTCCTGAACTGCTGCAGCCAGGCTTGGAACATTCTGCCTGTATCAGTTCTAGTGATTATAACCAGGAGAATATTCCCTACCAATGTCAAGGGACAATAAGCCCCAGCTAATCAATAAGCACAATACCTATGGCACATGGGAGCCCAGAATAGAAGCTGTTCCAGCAGGTGGGACAGCTGGCTGGAATTTTGATTTCGTGGTTGTGAAAAGCACCACGGCTTTCAGCGAGACAAGAGCAGCACTGACAGTGACAGATCCCCTGTTACATTGTGCCACCAAACAGAACGCGACACTTCAGCGGATACAGTTCATTTTTCCTGAGAGTTTTGCAATGGGTTGGAATTAGTCTGGAATTTCATTTTTCTCAATTGCCTTTGCTTGCCAGCACTCCGGACTGCCCTGCAGTTTCCAAGGTCACCTTGGACTTTTTGGAGGTCTGGAGTGCTGCCCTGACTCTAGAAAGATTCAGGGCAAATTTGTGTGCCAAGCTGATTGCCTTAAAACAGCCAGCACAGCAGTGGGCATCCTGGTCAGGATTTATGCCATCCCATGAACGCTGGCTCCAACTGGATCTTTTCCAGAGAGCGCAGTGGAGGAGAAATAGGAAGCACACCACTTTTTTTTAGTCTTCATGCTCCCTGACTATTAAATAAATGCAGATATTCAGATTTGTTCCACCTGGCCTCAAACACAGCCCTGAGGTGCTGAAGTGGGGAACAAATAGCCTTTTCCTCTAAAGTCAATGAAAAGAGACTGAAGCCCCTGAGCCCACTGGTGTCACTTCATAGAGGTGTGCCCATGGGTGACACAAGAAACCTCGAGCAGCGGTTCCTAATAGGAGACATGAAGCAGTTAATCACCACCACTTGTCCTGGTCTCCTCTTGGAGCCACTGTAGCAGAGCTGTGGCCACCACACGTGGGACCTGAGCTGTCCACTGCTGATATAACCTCAATTTCCTGCCGAGCCTGAGCATTTCTGACAGCAGAAAGCATTTGCCAGTGGACTGCTGAGCAGATCAAGATGGATACAGTTCTTTTGTTGTTTGGATTAGGAGGTAGTCCAGAAAAAGGAGACAAATGGAGTCATAAAAGAAATGTAGCACTTATTTTACAGAGCAATTTACTCATCCTACCTCTCCAGTACTTGAAAAGGCAGCTGGGTGCAGGGGTTTGAGTACAGAACTCAGAAATGGGAGTGTAGGGACTTTTGCAGGATTTGATCTGACAACTTAAATTTAATCCCAGTGTAACTGGAGTTACTAGTTTACTATGGTCATTACATTTATTAGACTGGTCAAAACCAGAGCAATACTAATAGACAATCTGTGTGCAGAACAGCTTTACCTACCAGCCCACGTACAAGCACTCACCTCATGAGGTTGTACCCTAATTTGAAGATACATGTGCTGGCTATGACTGTCAATTTGACCCTCACAAATAGCGTATTCCGCTTCAGATACAGGGAAAATATGAACATCAGGTTATTTGGCCACCAGCTGATTCCTTATCAATAAGTGATGTAGCATTGTATTAACACGTGCTGAGAGGCTGGCTGTCACATGGAGTGGCACTGCACGTGGGATAATAACCTGGGCCTGAACATCAGACTAGAACATACCAGACACCCAAATGTTTTTCTTTTTTCTTTAGCTTTGCTTTTCACACCACACACGAATAACCTGCTCATCTCAACAGCCTGACCACGTGAGCTGGGGGAGCTGAGCTGCCTGTCCGGCACATTCGCAGGATTGGGGCTTCAATTGCTTACTGGCCGGGTGCAATGGTTTGATGCACTCATAGATTACAAACGATTATTTTTCCCATCTCATGAGAAGGAAATCCATCAAAAACTGGCTGAATATTTGATCTAACGTAAAATGAAAGGCAAATGCTCTCAACCTGGTAATAGGTTCTGCTTCAGGGTGTCGGCGTTGTTCGCTCTGACCAAACTCTGTGCCCAGAGCTCCCAGCCAGGCAGCTAAGAGGACTCTGGATGTTATTTAAAGAATTGGTAAGGTCAGGGTGGCCTGAGCCTCTCGGGGCTGACTTAATCTCCTTGGCACAGCAGCCCACACTCGCTCAGCACTTGTGCTGCAGGTCCATTTGTGTAGAGCAATGCCATCCAGTGGCTGCTCTGATCCATCACAAAGCCAATGGCTTCTTCCCGACACGCATTCCACAAGCTGAAATGTTTCTGCTCTTGTTCCCAGTTCAGGCGTTTCACATTAAAAGACTGTGGCAGCGGCCAGCTCGATTGCTTCCCGTGTCTTTGGCTTTTTGCATGTAAAACCCAGGTATGTTTTAAGTAGGCTTCAAGCCACTTGAAAATGTTTTATAAACATTTTAGGGGAAATAATATTTTGCGTATGTAATCTAAGTATACAAATTTATTGTCAGGCCTGGATTTTAGTGTGGGGAGTGGTTGCATGGAGTCACAGGGAAAATTATGCAGATTTTTTAGTCAAAATACAGTCTATGAAGGAAACTTTATCCAAAGCCCAAAAGGTACTGAGTTACTCAGTGGGACATTTTCCCTTGAGGATAAAATGCCCAAGGGGAAGGATGAGCAAGGGCTGGGCTGTGCAGAACCTTAGTCCATCAATGTCATATTTTAAAGAGCAATACTCTCAGGCATGTAATGTGACTCTTGGGGATGGTCCTGTGCAGGTCCAGAAGTTGGACTCAGTGATTCTTGTGGGTCCCTTCCAGCTTGGCATATTCTGTGGTTCTGTGACTGTTGCCAGGCTGGACATTTTGTGGGGGCAGGTGGGGCAACTTAAACCTGCTCGGTTTCAGGCACACCCCCTTTTGCCATGTCCCAAGGACCCACCATCCCCTAGTGACTAAATGCACGTCAATATTTTTGCCCATTGCAGCCCCCAGGTCAGCTGTAATTGCAGGGCTGGGGGTGTGGATGACGCATCACCCCAAACACCGCGACTGAGGGACACGGCACATCCCGGAGCATCCCAGTGCCGCTCTGGCCATGCCGAAGGGAGCCAACCTGGTCCCTCCGAGGGGCAGCCCTGGCAGCTGGATGGATGTACCTGGTGGGTGTGACCCTCGGTGTCACTCTGTCCCATTCCCGCTGCTGCTGAGCCGCCAGCCGGGGCTGTGCTGTGCCTGCTGCTGCGTTCGCACAGCTCCTGCTCCGCCGTACAAATTCCAATCAGGCGCAACAAAGCCCACCGGGTGCTGCTGACAACAGGTGTCTCATTAAACATCTCTCAACCTTACAGGCATTCGCATTGACAAGAACCAAACTCACACTCAATCACAGCTTAATCACAGCCAAACTCTATTAACAAGTCATACTAATTACCAACTTCTAACAATTTCTCAGGTTCAGAGGCAAAATATCCTTTCTTTATAGATGAAAACAGACTTGTGATACTCCAGCTCTGGCCATAATTAGGCCCTTTTAAACAAAACAAAACAAAAATAAAAATCCAGACGGATCCCTTTGTGATAGCGGTCCTGGAAGTACAGTTGTACAATGAGATGTTTTGTTTGTTTTAATTTGGTATCTGCTATGTTGCCCACAAGGGTCCAATTAGCTTGTTACAGATGCTTGTATCAGTTTTATCCATTTGTCTTTTTTTGGTTGTTTTTTTTTTTTTTTTTTTTTTTTTTGACGTTTTTTTTTTTTTTTTTTTTTTTTTTTTTTAAGAGGGGTAACTTGTAGCACAGATTGCTGGCCTGCAGGCATTCCAGAGATCAACAACCAGCTTTCTGTGATACCAAGCCCCCTGTGAAACAGGCAGTCCTTACCCACAGCATTCATAATGCAAAGGGTAAAATGAACAGAGGGGGGGGAGGAGCCTGCGCTGGATTTTGGATTATCATGGAATAACCTGGCATGTTCAAAAGTGGCCTGAAGATGGCAATTCTGCCATGGCTAAGAATAACTCTGACAAACTTTGATTGCTACACCTTGGAAATTGAAACGCAGGTTTCATTTTTAATTACTGTGCAACAAAAAACCCCAAACAAACAACTCTTAAGGTGTGGCTTTGAATTGTACATGTCACTATTTATTCCTGTCCCCTGGCATGCTCAGCACACATGGAATTCCATGCTAACCTGGACGCTTTCCTTCATTGTGTGGCTGCATTGAGTGCCCGAGCACTTGAGAACTCACTTGTATAATCGATACACTTACAAAAGGGAACATATAAATAACGTGAAGAGTCTGACTTGAACTGACAGTGGGGGTATCGCAGCGAGGGCTAATGCCTCCTCCTTAACTCATGCTGCTGCTGGAGTGAGAAAACCACACACAACAGAGTGAGTTAAGGACTAACAGGAGATTTCCCAGCATTTCTGAGCAGCGTGGTGCAAGGCAGAAAGCCTCCTCCTGATACCTGCAGTGCAAAATCCAGGAGCTGGTTGTCTACCTGCACTCGGATTTAGTTGCTGTTTGCTTTTCCTCTCCTTTATTTTAAAAGGGAATTAACATTTCTCCTGGAAGACTATGATGATGCAGCTCAGCAGAGACTCGAGGTTTAGCATCAGCAATTATTTTTACCTCTGGCGCAGGCAGTTTTGTTCCTTCAGTGATGGATGAACAGCAGATACCTCAAACTCCTGGGAGAAGGCTGCATTTCCTGGGGTAGGTTGGCATGGAGTGGGATCCCAGTTTGTGTTGCTGGGAGGGTCTGTGGAGCTGCAGGCACCCAAAAGCAGCTGCAGGAGGGAGCAGGGTGGCACCCACCTATGGAGGCGAGTGGGGCAAACCCACCTACCTTCCCTTCCCACGGGCTCCATCCTTGGCTTGCCTGCACTGTTGGAGACCACCTGCGACCCTGGTGTGATGAGGAATGACACAATGGCTTAAATAGTCACATAGGACAGGACAAATTGGTCCAAAATTTATTGTTACCTGGCAAAACCAGAAGGGTTAATGTTCGTTGTTGAAAGCTTTGTCTTGCAAGGGTACAGCCCTCGCATCCTGACACTGCCATCTTCCTCTGTTCCGGGTAAACTGAAGTGATGACCTACCAGGGGATAGAGCACAGGAGAGCATGGATCAGCATATTGCACAAAGTATAACACAAAGCAAAGCCTTTTCTGCAGCTTTCAAGCTGAAGATGGATCAGGCCAATGTTTCTCTGCTTGCCAGTTTCCCACACGGAAGCAGTGGCTTTCCAAATGTGGTTCTGCAAGGAGATGCACCAGAAAGGGACAGGATACAGGTAAGTAAAGCTGCAGATGAGTAAGAGGGAAAACCTGGTGAGGCAACACATGGGTGCACAGTGAGCCTTTCATCACTATTGCTGCAGCAGCAATGGCCCTGCAAAAGGTGGCACCTCTAAGGTGGAACCTCTGGTTTCTATGAGCCTGAGTAGATGTGCTTGGAGTTGCCACACTGCCATGGACAAGTGGCATCTCCCATGCCAATGAAGGTGAATTTCTGAGGCTCTGGCACAAGGACTAGAGGTCTGGGGATTTTTTTTTTTTTTTTTTTTTTTTTTTTTGTGAAAATGCTTGTTTTCAGTGTAAGGTCTGCTTGTGCCTGAGTAGTGGGAGGAAAAAAAAGGCCTTTGTTGAGAGCCATAGTAAGGCAGGATGGGAGCTGAGATATCCATCTGCCATGGAAGAACCATGGAAGCATTCATGTGGCAAAATGGGAGAGTTTGTCTAGAGATAGTCTCATTTCTCTTAAGAGGCTGTTTCAGACCAGAGCAGAGCACCCTCTTCCCTGGCTTTTGCCAGATGAAATTTGGAAGAAAAGGCTGGCAGGTGCTGGGACATGCTCCAGAGGTTCATTCTGGATCCCAGTTTCTCCAGTATACATGCCCAGGGATAAAGCATTCTGGCTCCTTTTGGGGAGCACGGCATGTGTGATCAGCAAGGACCCTTCCTAGTTCTTCCTAGTTTTCCTTTGGCATAGGAATTTCTTTCTTCTTCATGGATTTTTACGGTTCCTGAAGTTAAAAAAAAAAAACAACAAACCAAAAAAAGGAAAAGAAACAAAACAACTGAAGCTTTACTATTTTGCAGAGCCATCGCTTCTGATCAGAAACTGAAATCCTGCTTTGTGCTCCTCCAGTGTGGAAATCTGTCAGGTAAATAGAAATCACCTCGTAAAAGCCCTTAAACAGCTCTGGTTTATATTTTAATTGAGGAACAGAACACTTCAAGCACTTTTATTGGGTGGCGCCTGCTGAATGACAGATGTCTGCGGCGGAGTAATGCTGAGCACAGTTTCATAAAACAGAGCAATTCCTTGCTTAAAACATTTACAATTAAAGGCTTGATTGAATAACAATGAGTTCTGTGCATGGAGCTCATTTCTGCACTTGTTTGTGCACCTGAAGCAGGCTGTGATCATTCCGTGGGTTGGATACGAGGTGCCAGTTTCTTTGTTCAATGACCAAATAGTGCTCACGGGCACAGCTGGAAATATGCCTTTGATTTTCCACCAGGATAGAGATAAGGTGCACTGTGCTGCACTGCCAGACTTGCTAACACCCTCCTTTCAGCTGGTTTGGTTTTCTTTTTTTAAGCTACACTTTAGTAACTCTCCCAATTTGTCAAGAGCCAGAGATTTTAAAATGAACACAAATCCTTTGCAGCTGAGAAAGTCTTAACTAGCTTCTGCTTTGCTTTTCCATCTAACTCCTGTGACCCCTATTACTGTAATACCTGAGAACATCACCTCTGGTTATACGCTGAGCCTTGCAGTATCTGAAGGAAGTTAGACTGGCATTAATATTATTTTTTCATGTTCTACATGGAGAACTGAGGCACAAATAGCTCAAGTGACCAAAGGTGTTCTTTGAAGAGGGGTCCTTGTGCTGTAAGAACGTGGCCAGTCTTTGACTGGTATTTAAAATTTATCCTTATGAACAGAGAAACAGCCTTCAAACAAGCCCAAAACACCCAACAGAAAACCAGATGACATGACACAAACCACAACCTTTTGCTCAAGCCAGCTGAGGGACTGAAGTGAGAAAGGATTTTGAGTTTCATCCCTGCTGAACTGAGAAACATCGTGTCTGAACTGACATCACTGCAGATTTGTGAAGGCACAGAATGGCGAGAACCTGAACTTCAGAAAAACAGCCTCACTTTTCTCCAAAGAAAAGATGAATCCACAGAGTTGATCTTGCCACAGCAGAAGGAACATGTGTCATGGGAACAGCAGAGGCAAAATGTGTCATGGGAAAATCTTGACGGATTCAGCCCAGGACGAGAATATGCAAATTGATACCAAATTAAATGCAATTGAGCAAGATAACACATATCCCAGCAATGAAGAAAACTCACAGCATACTTGCAAAAAAGATGGAGTTTAAATCCAAGAGGGGTCTGAGGATATCTAAGCAGTCCCCAGTGACTACATTTTGGCAGGAATATGAAAATTTTCCCCAAAAAGAGTCATGAAAGGGTTGCAGGAATCAAACAAGGAGTAACTGAAGTGCAAAGGTTCCTTATGGAACTCAGTGGAAGAGGTGTAACCTGCCCTGCAATATGAAAACAAAGCACAGGTACTAAATTATAATGTAGTTTGTCTGCTATTAAAAAGTCACCCTATAGCTCACTTCTGGGATGCTGTATATCTTTTCTCTTCCTGGCCTCTCTGCTGATAGAGAGATTTTTAAGAGCTGCTAGTTTCAGTTCCAGGGGAAACAAAACTCTCAACCAGCCTCATTTGTAAAATCTTTGAAGATGTGGGAATGTCCTCTAGTTGTAAGGAAAGGGAATGTGATTCAGAGCCGGGTACAGATATAGAAAAGGGTTCAATATTTAATTAAACATAATCTTCCTTGTGGCATGAGTGTCTGAGCTCTTTCAAGAATAAAAATCCTTGGTTTTTATTACACTATTCTCCACTACGTGACAACACAAACCCTTTTGCAGGGCCAAGCTGGCCCATCACCTGCCTTCACCGTGGCGGCACGGGCTGCCCTGCTGCTGCCAAGAGAACATTTTGGGAGCTAATAACTTTCTACTTTTACATGACAAATCCATCTCTCAAGGTTGTCAGATTGCTCTGACACATCTCTCCAGTGCCTGGAAACTACTGACACAGTCCCCACGCTGCTGGGGTGAGGAACCCACGGCTCTGCACGACAGCTCAGGCTGGCCTTAGAAGCAAACAGACATTTTCAGCTACTTACAAAAACAGCATAGTAGGGGAAAAAATCATGTTTTGGGGTAGTTATTCTCTATAGAAAACAGGTATCGTGATCCTGCACCCACAGCTGAGCTCAGCAGAAGCAAAGGAGTTATGCTGGAAGCATGTGCTGATGGAAGTGCCCAGAATCTGGCTTGCAGACCTGCCTTTGCAAATCGTCAAGACAATCTCACTTAGGGCACAACTCTGTTAGTTTTGCTCTGTTTTTGTTTGTTTGTTTTTTTAAAAAATTATATATATATATATATATATGTAAAGACAGCATTGTCTCTTTTCTGGAATTGATACTCTGCTATGTGTGAGAAATCAGTCTAAAGGGAAAGGGTGCAATGCACCAGGCACAAGCCTGAATAATACCAAAGGTCTGCAGCTGCCTGGCCCAATTTTGTTTTCACATATGTTAGGTGACTTCTAAAAGCACAGAGTTCTCTTTTACAAACCTCTCCCTTTCATTGTTAACCATTCATAGCTGCCACCTACTCAACATAGCTTATTTTAATATTACATGGTAGATTATTTTTAAACCCATATTCTTTTATATGCCACGTGTTGGTTGCACAGTGTCTGAAAGTTGAAGGCAGATGAATTCAGACAGATTTCACAGAGCTCTCGCATTGTATTTCACAGAATATTCTGAGCTTGAAGAGACACACAAGGATCACCAAGTCCAACTTGTAAGTGAATGGCCCATACAGGGACTGAACGCACAATCTTGGTGTTATTAACACACCATGCACAATAATAAATAAAAATGAAATTATCTTTATAGTAGGAAAAAAGATAATTACTAAGCGGGATGCATACTGCCTAAATCCAGTCCCCACGTGCCCCTTATTCAGTGGGATGTGTTCTTTCAGCCTTGACGGTGAGCTGGGAGGTGTCCTCTGCATCCCGACAGAGGACAGCCTTGGCCGGGGCATTGGCATTCCTGGGCAGTGCCCTGCTGAGTATGAGGAGGGTTTTCAAGAAGAGGCAGCCAGGGCTCGAGTCAGAGCACAGCGGTGTCGGAGTGAATCTTCCCAGGGATGCTGAGATGTGAAGCACTCCTGGGTTTCTTCTACAACGACATCACGAGTCCTTGTGCCATATTCCCCAGCCTTTCTCCCAGACGTCTACCAGCTACACCCTTCCTTCCCGCCTGCAATTAGCACTTACAGTGTTGCAAAGGGAGATGAGATTCGCTCTTGCCGTCCTCCTTCAGAACTCGCTCACACCTTCCCCACTGGGTGGGAACATGTGCTGTGGGTTAGGAAATTTTCTCATAGTGGAATTACATTTGCAGCAATCCTACCCCCTGCCTCCTGCTTGCTGCTGACTATCAGACTCTGCTGCTTGTCATGGTGTAGGAGCACGTGAACACAAGAGCTCAGACACAGCATTTGGTTCAGCAAAGCTTCAAGTCTCTGTGACTCTCTTTCACTGCCCTCCCTGAAATTGAACGTGCACAAAGCGGGCCCAGTTTGTTTCATGCAGGGTAACTGGAGCTGGATAAGTGCCTGCAATTTTGGAAGAGTGGGGTTGAGGAGAGAAGTGGGAGTGTATGACCATTGACCTTAATTAGAGGAGATAAAAATGTCGAAACATGATTCCTAAGAAAACCAAGGAAGGCCTCTATTGTCGAGTGTTTCCACATGGATGCCACTGAGAAGAGGTCAAGTGCTTTCTATATACTTTAAGTAAACAGCAGATTGTGAGTTCACAGTCTGGACTGGATTTGAGCAGCCTCTGTGTTCTGCAAGATCATAATTGAGTCTTATGTACTTAAGATTTGATACCCACTGATATTATTACTTGAGAGTGCCAGGAAATACAGCAGCGATTAAGAGTTATAAAGTTTGCAAGTAAAACTATGCCCGATGTCACATATGGCTCACCCTGTACTAGAATCGTCTCAGGCTCCTGCCGTAAAAGAGCAGCAATAAGGGACTCCTGTGAAAAAGAGTCTCTGCTGTTGGCTTTCTGTGATAAAGACATGTCTCTTCACATCTTCATTGTCACATAAAAAATGCACAAAGCCTGCAAAAATAAATCTGTCAAATGAGCAACGGGTTATATGTCAGGAATAGAGTGCTCCGAATCAGGCAGCTTATTTACATACTACTGGGAAGAATATCAAGACAAGTTAAAATGTGATGCATAAAATTCTTCTGTTCTTCTTTGCAGCTCTCCAGACTGAAGGTTAAGAAGGCTGAATGGTGGGTTTGTCCCAAAATGAGCTCCATTTCCTTACCTGTAGGTGGGATGACACTGAATTCAGAAATTACAGCTATATTTCATATCTGCAGGTTCAGCTCTGGTGTCACTGCCAGCAGTTACGGGATTACCAGGTAGCAGCTCTCATCTCATGTGCTCAGCATCTCTTCCATACCCTTGCCCTTACCAAAGGTCTTGTTTACAGGCAGGGAAACTGAGTTAAAGAACATTGATCCAAGTCCACAGAAATCAGTGGCAGACCATCCAGAGCCACAGCAGATCTAATAACTTCTCCAGCTATTACAAGCAGGAAGAAAGGGCAGGATTGCTGTTAGGGGCATAATTGGAAACAGATGGATCACTGGAAATCTTCCTGTCTGTTCTGTGAGCTTCACATGAGGATTTCAAATAGTTGGTACCCAAATTATTTAAAGTGTATTGCTGGGAGGGGGGAATGAGCCATGAAACTTGGGAAGCTCGGTCCCAAAGACTCCATTTGGAAGTGAAGCTGTAAAGCTTTACACGCACCTGAAGCAAAAAGTCTCTCTCTCCCTGTCTGCATCTGCCTGTGAAAAGGAAGAAGAAAGGGCAGCCCATTTGTGGATGTTTTCTTGCGGCAACTCTAGATTTGAAATATGTGTCCTTGATTAAAGTGGGAAATGCAATCGCACAAGTCATTAATTATTACTGATAAACCAAAGTAGTGATGGAGCCAAACAAAACTCTCCTGCTATTACGATGGCATTCTGAAAAAACCAGACCTGGGTGTCTGCAGCCAAGTTACATTTCCTTTTTTTGCTGAGATACGTGCCTGAATTTCTGGGTCTCCAATCCTCATGTGTCCTCAGAGGACATGATGTCTATAGGTGCAGATCAAGAGACATGAACTTTATCTACAGCGACGGCAAAAAGCAGCTTTCAGTGCCTGCAACACGTGACCAGTCCCAATTATGGCTCCTTCCTCATGACATCAGTATGCAATGGAGGATCTCACTTTTTTTTTCGCCAGAGGCAAGTGAATACATTATCCAGCAGCGAGGCGTGGGGCAGGCGGCTGCGTAACTCTGGGGTGATTTGGATTCCACGCTCGCGTGGGGGTGTGAGCCAACCTCAGAAGTCATTTTCACTGATGCTGACACATAAGGCTTCCCTCAGAGACCTGTCTATCAAACTGCAACATGCTATGCAGAAAAATTAGATTACTCATGCTACAATAAAAAAGGAGAAGATGACAATGATGAAGAAAAAAAAAAGGACTTCAAAATATAACAGCTATTTATTAAATGAATAAAAATCCTGACAAGGGGAAAGTGGGAAAGTATCCTAGAGACTTTTTTTTTTTTATTTATTCTACCTCTTCCAACCCATTTCAAGGAGACCTAGTTGGAAAGACCCTATTAATTCAGACAGTGCCTCTGGAAAAACCACCACTTCATCATGATTGTCACATTACTGTACTTGTGAAAAATCATCTTAAATAGTCATTATGATTTTGCTGCTGGTTTTGCTGCAGTCAGCAGCAGGATTTCCTTTGGCTTTGGTAAAAGCAGGATCAGGCCCCCCTCCTCTCTCTCTCTCTGAATTGCAAATGGGTTGTCAGCTCAGTAACCAGGCAAAGTTCACTGTGCTCAGTTCAAAGCAGTGAGATGAAGCTCAAGGCATTTCCCTCACAGTATTTGCTGAGTTCCTCGGGTCTACAAAAGTGTTAAAGTGGTTTAATACAAAATCCATAAGACAAACATTATGCAGCTATGTGTGAACCCCTGTCCAATAAAATCTATTTTTTTTCAGAAAAAAACACCAAATAAGTAAAATACTTAGTAAAGAAAAGAAAAGGCTATGTGAAGCTTAGTGAAATCCCATAAGTCAGGATACTGGACAACTTCAGGAAGGGCGACTTAAAATAAATTTGCAGAAGAACACACACCCAGAGACAGACACAAAGTCCATAGCTGGAAATGGATCTGGACAGGTGCCAAGGTTAGAACATCCCAGACAGCACTGCAGGACTGGTTTTACAATCTTAGATAATGGGAATATTTGGCCAAATGGTGATTTTTCTTCGCTAGTAATAACAAACCTGTGCTGGGGCTTCTGCAGTGTTTTCTCCTTGAGTTATTATTCCCCAGGAATGCTATTTGGGAAGGCTAATTGAGAGTTTTAACTTCACCTGCCCTGAATCATCTTAGAGCTGCCAATTCTGTTTTACCTACTGTTACCATTTTTTAAGGAGCCAGTTGTTGTATGTTGACTTGACTTGAGAACCAGATCCAGCCATTTCCCACAGGGTTTATTTTCTTGTCTTCAGTCCCTCTTCCAAGTATTTCTTCCCAGAGATAGGTTTTGGTTCCCATCCAAACCCAAAGAGGAGAACCATAAGCTCTCTTGTGGTCCTGCCTCTTGCATGGCCTCCTTGGAACTCATGGCCTGTGGACCAGAGCAAAGAACAGATGCAGGTTTGTCTTTTCTTGCTTATTTTCCAACGGTGTGACACTGATCAGTGGATCAGCCCCACTGCACCTTCACCCTGCTAAGCAGTTTTTTGGGGCTTTGGCTTCTTAACAGACGGGCAATTTCAACATGACCACACAGAGGGGAAGTACATGGAATTATAGGTCTCCTTTAAATTGTCAGGAGCAAATATGATCAGATCTGGTTCTTGATCTCATTACTGTCTAAAAGATTTGGCTGGCATTTTTAAATGCCATGATTTATGTTCCTCACCTTAACAAGGCCCTCGGTGGTGTAAACTGAGTAACTCTATTATTCTCCAGGGCAACTCTAAAGAATCCGATTGGAGAATTTTCACAACGCTGTGTCTATAAGAAAATATTAACATGGATTAAGACAAGTTGATAGATTTTAAACCAGGCTGTGCAAGGAGAACCAGCAAGAATAAATCAAATAACTTTGCCTAACTACAGAAAGTATTTGTAAAGCCCTGTAAGGTTTCCATTTCCTAAAGCCACCTGCCATCTCAAATGCCCCTAATCAGTCACAGATGCTGGATACCAACCTGCTAACCCTACGGCTTTGAGAGAAAATATTGCACTTTGTAAACTCATTCTTGGGTATTTCCTTAATTTTTCTTAAACTAAACTTTCATCCTCTATTTTCCACTTAAATGTAATGAGTTAAATCAACTCTGACATTTTGCCCTGCTTACCCTTACAGTTCTGTTTAGCTGCTTTCCTGCCTACTTCTTGAAAAGCTGGAAGACCTCAGGTTTGCGGGCTTTGGGATCTTTTTTTGACCATTTTAGTATTTTTTTTTCATTCCACATGTCATGATCACCCTCCTGGTGTTGAGCAATCCTATTAAATGCAGAATTTTGACGGTTTTTCTAATCCACTGACAATGGAAAAATTAATGCTTTTCTGTTCTTATGTTTATCTCCATGATGAAGATGTACCAAACACTGAGCTTTTCTGAAGTACTGTGGAAACATTTTTTAATCCTAAAAATAAATATTAAAAACCAAACCAAAACAAAAAGCCTGACCAAAAAAAAAGCCCACTCCTGAAAGAAATAAGAGGTATTTTAAAGGCTTCATTCAGCACCCAATGGAATCAAAATAAAGATTAGGAAAGGTACTGAAACAGGCCCTGGTGCCAAATACCATTAGAGGCTGTTCACCTGTACTGGTATTCAAGCAGAGCAGGGGCTTGGCTCTGGAAGGAGCCATTATTCCACTTTAGCTCGTGAGGACAGGCTGAGAGTGGGAGTTGTAATGGAGGTAGGAAGCAGACTGGATTTTATTAGTCTTCCATCATCTTTAAGAGACCCCTAAACAGATCAGGTTTCAGCCTCTCCCTCTGCTCCTGTGTCAAGCGTTGGTTCTGTTTTTGCTGGAGGATAAGTTTCATTATATTAATAAGCAGCACAAGTGGTTCCAATTGTGGAAGAACCACTCTGAGCTGTCAGAAATGATCAGAGGAGAAGTTTCAGCCTCTCCATGATCACAGCCTCTTCTTTTGGTGCCTCAACTCAGCACTTCCCCAGTGCACTTCACATTTTTAGCAGCCACGACAACAATAAAAGGTACCTTTACATTTGAGCAAGGGTAGGTTATTTTAAGGAACTTTATTCCCTGATCATGGCAGTACATCAGTGCTCGGAAACCAGATGCTAATGGGAATAATTGGGCTAACATCCAATCTACTGGCTGGGAGACTAGATCTAGACATGCACTTAAATGAAACTATACATCTTCGGTCTCCTACTGCACTCAAATTCCAAGCACAAACGTCTTTAATCATGACACGAAAGCAGTAAGTTTGCATTTCTTATTACTAATGAAGAGATAGTGAGAAAAACTCACAACAAAACACTCTAAAAGTTGGATCCCTCTCTGAGAGTGATCAATTAGTGCTTAAAAGCAATAATGCTCAGAATTTGTGTCCCTCACATCACCACTTGAAAGGTTTTAGGTAGGCAAAGCAGTTAAGAATTCCTGCAAGGATGGAAACATTACTAGATTAACTGTACAGATAGGAAAATGATAGAAAGTTTTAAATTCATCTAACTTCAACAAACCTGCCAGAGAAGAGAGGAAAGGTCTGATGCACAACCCTGTGCTCCAGCCACTAGAAGCAAAACAGGAATCCATGGAACAGGAACACATCAGTCCTCGTGCTGAGTCTGCTGAAGCTGCTGGGATTTGTGCAGGAGCACATCTGCACCAGCACCCACCCTCCAGGCGGCAGGACTGGGGTTTGGGTTCATGGATTTACCACCAAAGGACTGAGAATCATTTCCTCCTGACAGGTTTCCACCCCCCCTCCCTGCCCTGGGAGGAACTGAGCGAAGTTTAGTTTTCAAATTAGACTCACCCAGAACTAGTCACTGAAATGTCATCTGTATGATGGAACAAAAAAAAGAAGAGGGGAGAAATGTAAAAGGAGATCTTTGTAGCCAGGACTACCTGACTCTCCCACAGTAGGAGACGTAGAAATACTGTTTCATGTCATGGAGATGTAGTTAAAATGCAGACGGCATATCCTTGTTCTCAGAATCTGAGAGGTGTGGTTTGTGCATGTGGACAAGCCATCGTTCCTCCCTTTGATCTATCACTTGATGTAGAGGAAGGCTTTTATGTGTTAGTTCCATATAATGGATAATTTAGTCTGAAACCATTATGAAAAGTATTACATTTTGGGTACATATGCTTCAATTATTCTTGAAAGTACACAGAAATATTTTCTGACATGCACACAGATTTCAAGTAAAAAAAAAAAGTCAAAACGAACACAGAATTTTTGTTTATTATCTAAACAAATTTGTGCTTCTGAGGCAAATTTATATGTATTTTAAAAGAATGTTGCCATTTTATGATTTTTAAAGGTAGATTGTAAACAATATATTTGAATGTTATAGGGAAAATATCAGAGCTATCATTCATTAAAATTACCACTGGTCAAAGAATCACAGAATCATAGACTGGCTTGTTTTGGAAGGGTAGGAGATGTGGCCCTGCAAGGTCTCTGAACTGATGCTCTAAAAGAAGAGCTGTAGCATTGCTAACTCTAGTTCCACTAGAGGAAGAAAATTGTAGCTTGGAGGCCCTTGGAGCAGGAGACACTGTAATGGTGTGTCCTGCTGGTCACTTCGTCCCTGCTGTCATGTCTGGCCCTCTCACCTTCCGCAGCTGCTGTCCTGCAGGAGGTGGGACCCTGGGACACACAAGGCTGTGACCAGCATCTCTTCCAAACCTGTTCCCCTGAAGGGGACTGGAAGAGCTGTTTTCCAAACTCAGAGCCCTTTTGTCAGAGTCTTCTAGAGTGATGGGCCCAGAACTACAAAATCCCTTTGGAAAGCCACAGCTCTTAAACCATCACTGACCTTGAGTTTTTAGAGAAGGCTAAACCCACATCCCTGGGATGTGCAATGAGAGGGATCCAAAACACGGCCGGGCAGAGCTTCCACTGGTGTGAACTGCCAGAGGGTTACACTGAATTGTACCTGTCCATGACCTGGTTTATGGGTTTGTATTTGCTTAAAGTAATTAGGCCCAGACTGTCTCATGTGCAACTTCTGCTCAGAAAGCAGGAAGAAGTTTGGAGGGAGAATAGAGGCTGTCCTGGAATGGATGGGTCTGACCTACACACACACACATATACACACACAGTGTGGGAGTCCTGAAAATGCTGAAGCAAACCGTGCAGCATGAGAAACATTGCACTTTTTAAACCAGAGGGAAGTAATCTCCTCTCAGTGACATAATGGGCTCATAATGCTAAAATATTCAGATATTCCACCATCTACCATGAAATCTGCCTTTGCTTTACTACCATATGAAACTCACACATTTTGCAGAGTTCGAGGCTGTTTGCCCTCCTTCAAAATGCAGTGGTGTTGTCCTGTCCCTACATCATAAAACAAAATCCACAGCCCAAGCTCCAGAGCTCACAGCAACAACAACCAAGCTACACAGCCCTGCAAAGTTACCATCACTTCAAGAGGACTAGAAAAAAGCACACCAAGAGGAAAGTTTTTCTGTATTTGAGGGAAGGTTGTCAAGATAGTAATATAGTACAGTGAGTAGTGAAGACTGGGAGATTTATGTGCCAATTCTGTGTATGATTTATTTAGATGAATTGCTCGGTATCAATATGTAAAAATCCAATAAATATAACCCCCTATACAAAGGGTTGCTCTAGTCCCAGTGTTACAGTGGAGAGTTTTGGCAGAAAGTCAGGATGTGCATTAAAAACACACTTTTTGAGAAGTCTAATAAATAAAAGCTCTGAAATATAGTTTCCCACTGAGAAAGGCATTTTAAATCATTTTGATAAAGAACTTAAATTAGGCCTTAAAAGGAGGGGGAAGCTAGGTCCCTGTAACTAATTATTTATAGCTATTTTGAATATAAGAGTCCAAGAAAGCTGGTCTCCATTCCCCATTTTCTGCCACAATAAATGGGAATGAAAAAGCCATTCCCTCTTCTCCCCTCCAACCAAATTAAAAGTATAAGAAGGGGGAGGAGAAAAACAGAATTAAAATGGGGAACAGGCACCTGAATGAGGAACTTCAGGAGTCCTGAAAAAAAACCTGCACATTTTCTGCCAAAATAAAAAATACAAACAGGGGATGGGTCTTCAGTTCTCCTCAAGAGAGCCAGGCTCTTAACTCACTGTAGCACCCCAAAGAGGGAATATACTGTATTTGTTAAACATCATCGGGAATGATTTTAGAAGTGAATAAACATCTGAATAGCCCCAGTCTTTCTGAAAGTCAAAGCAATTTAGAGACTGCACAGCAGCTGAAATTGCTGGAGACTTCAGCTTCTAAGCCACTTTGGTGCTTCTGAGTGTGTTACTCGAAAGTGTAGCTGACATTCTGTGTGTGTGCAGCACCCACAGACCCTGCCCTGGAGGATTTATGGCTTGGGGACCTGCTACCACTCGCAGCAAAACCAGTGGGGTTGAAGACATGTTGGTGTGGGAGTGTCTGTGGCTGGATCCCGCGCGGGATCTCACTCCAAGCACAGCAACTCCTGTTCATAAGGCAGGAGGCTCAGCATGGGAATGCTGAGGGATGAGAGACCAATGCTCAAAAGCTCAGTGCCTGTGCTGAAGATTCCTGCTGTTGTGGTTGTACATATCAGGCTTCCAACCGAGGTTACCAAGTTATTAATCTCTGACAGACATCCAGAATCCTCCTCCCTGTTCTCAGCAAGTTGCTTCATCTCATACTCCCTTCTGCTGCTGAGCACAGGCATCTCTCAAGACTCTGCACAAGGAGCCCTTCCTTCTCCTCTGCTCCATTGGCAATGCTTCCCTCTGGGCTTAAGTTCATCCTTCTCTTTAAATCTGACCTTCACACCTGTTTCATTGAAGGATTCAGTTGAGGTTTTCTACAGAACTTGCAGAACCAGGAGGTGGCTAACAGGTGGCACTTTCATAAAGAAGGAAAATATGTGCCTTATAAATTGAGAGAGGCACTTTTGATCCACATTTTAACAGAGCCTACATTTGACCTGGATGTGCATCCATACCTTCATGGGACACATGAGCACACCTGGCATTGATGAGGATCAGTCACATACCAAAGTCTTTTAGTGTCTTCCAAGACTCACTTCCATGACAGGTGAGACTGCTCACACTTCCAGACCTCCCTGCCAGCTTCCAGTCCTGATGAACCACCACCAGAACTTCCAGAAACGTCCTTTAAGATCAGAAATAGCAGAAGAGCTCAACCATGAAGCACCAGTGCCCAGTTTTTATATCTGAGGCCAACACAGAAATATGTGGCTGGGTTTTCAGAAGAACTCAACAGCTTGAGGGCTTTATTGAATGTCTGTCTGTAAACAATGGGAGCTGCAGGATGCAGCTCTGGAAATCTGGCCAAGGCTGGGAGTACTCAAAAAACTGGCTGTGGGCTTCACTGAAAGAGTTGTCCTGTGTGATCACAGAAGAAAGAAAGAGACAAAAAGCACAATAGCATGAGAAGCAAAGGTGTTTTGCTGCAACAACAGACAGCAGGATTTTGCTACCGGTTCAAAGGGGATTTCAAATTTCTCCCAACACACCAAAAATAAAAATTCCTGGACAGCCTGAAAGCCCAAAAAATAAGACAAAAAAAGAGGTGGAAATTTGAATTTAAATTGAAACTTAGGCATTAAAAAAATTACAAAAACATTTGTTGCTGTCATGAAAACTTAAACTCAGGCTTCTGACATTTTAAACTTAATAACCAAAGCCATCAGCCATAATGATTTCTCCATCTGATTCAGCATTAATATTCAGACAAATGCCAGGGGCTGTCACTTCCCATATTAAGGCAATCCACATTCGTTTGCATCCAGAACACCTATGAATGTTGTTTGTCTAATGAAAAAACTGTAATTTTTAAGCTGAAATGAAAGAAAGGAAAGAGGTAGAATAAGGCAGCTGAGTGTCTTTTGAAAAACATCAAAATGCATTTTCTTTTAAATGCCTGAAAAGGATCTGATTATTGAGGGATCCTTTCCTCTTCACTTCATTATCGTTCCATCGTCAGTGCTGAGTTATCTAATTACTCCTCTAGAACTGGAAACTTCCATTTCCATGCATTCAGGTGTAAGAGGACTGGCTTGTCTGGCTCAGCAGCCAGTACTCAAAGTGCTGTAAAGAGCAGAGTCGGGAAGACTGCGGCACAAGAGGAAATCCTCAGTAGAATTCAAGTGCTTTACGTCTGTCATAAACACACTTCCAGATCAAATTAAAGGAATTTCTTTTAACTCTATTCACAGTCTCCAAATATTCCACTCAACGAGCTGCCTGAGATCTTAGTCATTCTAAGAAATGAATCATATTCCCCTTGTCATCTGGCTGTTCTCTGCTGACTGCTAATTCATGGTATATTGATTTTAAGACTCTGTTAGCACATTATATTTTCATGCTAAGCCAGGAAAGCTTTTCTTGCTGAAAAATTATGCCCCATCCACATTCCTCACACTATTCTGTCTTGCTTCTCCTCCGTTATTTAGAATGATTGATCAACACAATTTAAAAAGCTTTAAATGATTCAGGGAATTGTTCCATGCTATTGTACCACCTACATTGTTTTCTACCAGCATTAACACCGCAACACGAATTCTGCATATTAGGCTTGTGTGTTTGCCTATTGATGCAAGATTTTAAAAGCTCAGATAATAGCTGGGGTAACACACTGGGGTTGGGTGGAACTGTGTTACAGAGATTTTGGAAATCAATTGCTCATAGAAATAACTTGGAAGAATTTAAAAAAAAGATCATTAGAATGATATGAATATTTTTCAACACTGATGTAAAACAGGTCAAGACTTTTAAAAACACCTGTGAATATATATGCTGTTACAGCTGGTGATTAAAATTTATAATGAATTAGATAATAAATATTTTGTTTGCTTAATTTGAAATGTCATTAACAGTGAGGTCCCTCATTGGACAAGTGCAAAACTGCTGTTGGCAAAAATCTAAGTACAAAACACAAAGGCATTATGTTTCAGATGCTTATAAAACTTAATTCTCCTGAGTAACACCACTAATTTGGCTTAAAGATTATACATAAATATTTTTGGCATGTAATGAGACCACAACTTTGCTTTTATTTGAATGTTTCTTACAGGCATAAGACTTTTGTAACTCCAAAATAAAGCAGCTTCACTTAAACGGAAGTTATTTAAACTATCAATAAATTTGCAATTCTTTGAGAACTTTTCTATTCATGGCAAAATTTTCAAAACCCAAGAATTAAAATAATTTTACAAAAATGGATTTATAATATGCATTCCCCCCCCTCTCCTTCAGATTTTAATGCATTGTTCTGCAAGGCTATTTCAAGTGGGTTTCTTGACCTGCAGACACTTGGTATATCAGGTGGTGGCTGCAAATATAGTGCAGGTGACTTATCAGTTTTGTTTCTGAGTATTTCGCAGAGGAAATACATCCACAAACCTTTTTAAGTACAGATGAACCTTGTCTATATAAAGTTTCTTAGCAGCAGAAAAGTCTATTGATCAGCCAATTTCTGTATCAAACGCAAAATTTGAAAGGCCAAAAGAACCACAAGAAATGATACAGTCATTAGCACAAAACCAAAAGTGTAATTTAAATTTAAACATATAATTAAATAGTACATACACGTACTCATAAATCATCATATGTTGAATATATGTGCTTCATCTGCTCTGGTGGGGAAAAAACAACAAACAAATATAAAAGTAAGGCTTGTTCTGCATGGTATGAGACATATGAAAGGTGAGTTTGAGTCCAGGAATGATAAAGTATGTCTGGGATCTACATGAAGTGGTACCCGCGGGGGGGGGGGGGGGGGGGGGGGGGGGGGGGGGGGGGGGGGGGGGGGGGGGGGGGGGGGGGGGGGGGG
>JAWWEU010000017.1:4444774-4471975 GCA_035583155.1 Acropternis orthonyx
AACAGCTTAGGATTGTTTTTTGAGGAAAGAAGTCTAATCATTTGACATGTCACTGGAACAAAACTATCTATGGATAGAAAAGACAAAGCCTGGAGACAGGAAATTATATGAGAGGATGGAGGGCTGGCATCCCTCTAGAAGTTTCTCACAAATTCTCAGTTTAATATTTTAATTCCTTGGAATGAGGGGTCAAATACAGAGAGGTCCATGTCTTTCAACATGGTGACGTGCAAGGAATTCATTAACAGGAAGGAACCAATGCAGGGTCTGGGCATTTGCTGGTGGTGGGTTTGTTACCTGGTCACCAACAAAACAGTGGCTGACAGAAACACACTGCAGTAGCCTTTCAGTTCTCATGCACTGGACAAAACACAGAGATAGGGCACCAAAAGGGAGGGAAATTAAGCCTCCATAAATTGGGCAATTTCCCAGGGTGTAAATCCAAGCAGGGGTTTCAGGAAGCAGAATGTGTGAAATAAGACAGGTGTCTGTCCCTGGCCAAGGCAGTCTGGAAGTGTTTAGTGCATACCATAAGTGCCTTGTCTACTTCAGAGCTGCTGGGAGAGAAGCAAGTATCCTGAGAGAAAACCAGAAAAAAACAACTGCTTTACTCACAACAGCACAGAAACTCCGGGAAGGTCAGCTCGGTGCTTTGGGCCATAAAGGAGAAACATGAGTGAGACCATAAACTTCACTGTCATGGGGAGTCCCGTGAAGTCAACAGGACTATTTTGAGGATGAAGAATCACTGATATCAAATACAAAATTCAGGATTGGGCCATAAAGTGTGGAAAATATATTGTATCATGAAATGCAAGTCAGCACTGCAATGATACAGCCATTACTCATGTGCATGCTGGACATCTCTGCTCCAGGAACAAACCTAATCTTCCATGCTTGGGAAGGATTATTGAAAACAGAACCCCTGCGGTGGATAGTTCGGGGCTGGACTTTGACAGCTCAGCTGCTTTCCAGCTAAGAGACCTGGGAAGTTATTTGGGATAGCTGCTGTTCCTCTGTGGCCAGGCTCCCACGTGCCTTACCACTGGATCAACGTGCCATAGAATGATGTGCTTTGGCCATTGCAGGTGCTGTGTGATGAGGCTAAGGGCTTGTTCTGGTGGACATGAAGAAGATGTGATGGAGTCCTAGACAAAAAGGGACGTTTGGTGTGCCAGGAACAGTACATGAAGATATTTCATACCTAAGGCTGGACCGTGAATCAAAAGCATTATCCTGGAGGGCTCCTTTCTAATTAGTTGCATATTAAGAGTTCTGGGAGAAAGGAACATTCCTGTTAATTTCTATTCCTCTTGTATCCAAAAGCCTCAGAGAAGAGATCCCCTAATGTTTTAGGCATTGTGAAATCTGTATAAAAAGAGTGGCCACTGCACAGACCTTGCCTGCTATTTTAAGGCAGGCTACTGAAGCGAGGGTGGGTTAGACAGACTGTGAAAGGGGGGAGGAAGGGAAGGAGAAAGGTTAAATAGCAGTAGGAAACATGGCTAGAAAGGACTATTTGCACAACTGATGGTTCTGAGCCGTTAGATTATGCTGACAGTGTATTAATCATATGTTACAGCCATATGCACACACACTGATAAATTTATATTTGTCTGCCTATAAGTGAACATTAGATGTAAATATATGTAAATTATTGACTATTTTGCATCGTGTTAATAGGATAAATATTTTAAATATTTTAAATGTAAAAATCTTTTCACATTACACCATCAGAAGAAATTACACAAATATGAATGTGGGAGATGAGCTTATGGCCTGCACCAGCTCCAAATCCCAGACTCTTTCTGAAACTTAGCAAGAGCTAAGATTCTTAAAATATTCCTGTCTCTTTTTTCCCGTTACTTTCCTTCTTTTTCTTCCGTGTATGTTTGCCATGTGCTGCCCTGATGACACTGCCTCCGGGAGGGAGCGTTTGGCCAATTTCCCTGACAGCGCTGAAAAGTCCCTTCGCATCCACCTCTCCCATCCTGTTGCTCCAACTCCTGCACTGCTCACTATGGATGAATTCCTGCAGTGTTTCTTCTAACCACCTCTCATATCCCTTGTTGGAGGCTTGTGTGCTCAGCTTACATCCAGTCTCATCAGGATGTCTTTTTGATTTAAGCCCTTGTCTTCTCCCAGCTAGGCCTAATACCTCATCTGTTACCCACTGCTGGTTTCTGCATTGTTTCTTTATCCCAGGCATATTGTGTGCTGTGTCTGGGCTGACATCTTCTCCTTCACACCGTGGCTCATTTGGTCCCCTTTTAGTCCTGGCATGCTGATAGCACCTCAAACTGCCTGTAAGTTTCTGCTCTGGAGCTGTCACTGATACATCCTGGGATAAACTTATTGCATGGAAACAGCTTTTGCTTTGTGATGGGATTTGTATTTGTTTGTGTGTGTTTTTATGGGACAGAACGTGACTATTAGATGCCAGGAGACAGGTAAAGGAAGAGAAGTGATGTGTAGCAGGAAATTCGTGGCATATGATGAGAAAAAAGTCAGTTTTGTTCAGAGAAGAGAGTGTTGGTGGAACCATCCTATCACTGAGTCTAAGGCAAATCGATTCAGTCTCCATCTCAAGACGAAGTCTGTCCTTTCTCTTATTTAGCTCTTCCATCACCTTCATCTCCCGTTCCCCGCCCCACCTCCCCCCCATATTCTTTATGGATAGAGTCTGTGCTTACCTAGTAGCTAATTCATAAAAATCACCACAAGAGAAGCAGAACTGGCTGACATAACAGAGATGCATGGGAGACAGTTAATGTATCTGCACAAATACCAGCCTTGATCCCACAGAGATGTCTGCATAAAGTCAGGGAAAGATTCCAGTGCATAAAGTTAAGTGTGTGCGTGAGTCTTTGGCAGGCTCAGACCTTGAAACCTGCTCAGACATCATGGCTGGGTATAAACATAAACTAGACAGTTGCACTGTTTCACTTAGCTTTGACAAAATGTGATTCTCAGGGGGTTGCTTTAAAAATAAATACAAACCATTTTCCTATTAGTTCTATTACCCTTTCAAATGACCTTGGAATATAGTTCTTTTTTTTTTTTGTTTTGATACTTTCCTAGGAAAAATGGTTTAAATTAAAGGAGAAATTTTGAAAGAAACTTGATCTGTTGTTACTGTCATATTGAGCCTTTTGGACTAACAGGTGGAATCATATGGATAGGTATGGAATGAATGAAAGAATAAAGAAAAAAGAGGTTCCAAGAGTGGTTCCTGAAGATTTTCAAGAGCATTTGAGTAGTATTTCCCTCACTTAAAAATGCATCAAAAAAGGAAGAATGGATCTCAACAACAGCAGCACATCCTCATGTTTCCTAGGACAAGGTTACTGCTGGCTGGCTTGGGAAGAAAATGCTTCACCAAAGCACAGATCACTATTTTTCACTAAGTCATTATCAAAGCTCTTTGGAGCCAGAGCACTGGGCCACATCAGGCTGATGTGCCCTTCCTCTATGTATTCCCCTTTACCTTACATCCAGTCTTCATGTACTTCAAGCCTGGTCAAGTGCTGGTCATACACACAGATGTGCACGCATCCATTACATGTAAATATATTTATATTTTAGTCCAAGATGTAAACTTCTCTCTCTTAAGTACTATTGTACTCTAACCATATATCCATATTTGGTTTCCTTTGCAGATCTTCAAGGATGTTTCCAGTGAGACCAATCTTAATATAAAACTGTTGAGAACAGCACAGACTAATGTCATTTCTGTCAGACTGGTGACATAATGTCACACTAATGTGAGAGAGGGGAACAGGCTGCAACAGAGGAGAAAATCTTTTGTAACCTGTGTATTGAGTCAGAATGAAAACCAAAACAACCCCCTTGGATTACTGCCTATCAAAGCCTTCTCTGAACAGTTTTGCTGTGAACATTTGTGACCATGAAAATGTTTCAGTGATTCACAGTGAAGAGCAAGTGAATCTCAGAAAGCTGCAATCTAATTCAGAGGCAATTAAATACCATCCAGAGGACTCACAGGTTCATTCACTGGCACTACACTGAGACGGTATCTGTGGCTTCACTGTAGTACCCTGCACTCTGCTTAAATAGCACATGCTCCACCTTGGTTGTGTTCAGTTTTTCCCACAGCTTTTGTGTTTCTTGACTTTCTTGTTCCTATGGTGAGTGACTGTCACAGGAGTGCACAGAAAGGGTGTTTAGGACATAAGTAAAGCCAGCAGCCAAAAATGTTAATGGGACAGTGCGAGTTACCAGCAGGTTCTTCTGCTTTTCTCTGTGTGTGGGATGGGTAAGGGAGAGCTGGCAGCTCATCCACCACTGTATTCATGAGGGACAAGCGTACATCTCTTGTCCCAGCACTTTAGATCAGTCATGGCTCTTGTTTTATGACTGATGGAGGAGAGACTGTCTCCCACAACACAGACAGCCTTGGATACTGCTGCTGGAATCTCTCTATGGCACCAAGGAAGTCTTGATGCCTGTGTAGGCACACTCTCTTCCTGCTACCATGTCCCCAACTGGTGATGGAGGATTCAGAGGTGTGGATGGATCTGTGGATTGCTGTGCTTTGTGATCCAGGATATCCAGACAGCATAACTCAGCCTTGGATCTGTGCAAGTGCTGGCTACATGGAGTTAATAAAGTTGTGACCTACCCTTGTCCATCTTCATTCACCTGCACGTTCTGATCAATAATGCATATTGCTTTTTGCCTTCTCCTCCCATGTGAGAGGCAAAGCCAATAGAACAGCATTACCACAGGCACATTTATGTTTGCTGATGACGCACAAGTCAGGAGGTTTGTCTGCCCTTGTTCAACCTTACACTTGGATAAGGCCCCCGCTGTTCCTGTTCCTGAGTTCCATTCCCAGATGAAGATTGTTTAAGTCTTAAAGTAGTGAGTGTGTTCAAGATGGGAGCAAATTAGGAGACATGTCAAAAGAACAACTACAACAGGAACTCTTAAATGCCAGGTCTTAAATCATTCTGGCAAATTGTCAGTGTGCTTATATTTCTGCCTCACTCCCCCAAGTTTGGTGATGGATGGCCACTGATAGGAATAAGTTGGAACTCATGATTTGGCACCCGAGCCCAGCATTAACTAAATCACCCCCCTGCTGCCACAAGGAAAAGCATTGGTTCTGATCCAGTTTAAGAATTTAAAGTAACCACAACAGAAAAATGAATGCAGCACTGACTTCTAGCTCAAAGGAAGATGTTGTTAGGATATAGCACAGCATGTCAAGAGACTACCCTTCCAGCTGCAGACAGCCAGAAGTTCTTTCTCTCTCAGTAAGGCACGTTAAAAATCCTCCTCCAACAGATATTCATGGGGTTTTGTCTTTGGCAAGTTCTGTGTATTAAGGTAGCCAAAATATTTGAATACACTGGCTTCCCAATGAGATACTGAATGGCTTGAGAATTTGTGTTATTCCTCTGTAAGGCTGCATTTGCACTGAGTTCCACAGCTCAGCAGACCGACGGAGATGAGGTAAGTTGTTAAAGAGCACATGGCAGGCAGGTGGCAGAACAGGAACTATCCCTTGGAAATGCCTCTTGCTCTTCTGTCTGCTGAAGTCAGACAACGCTGACCTGTGTGAATGTAATGAGGAAGGGAGTGAGGGAGAGAGAGCACAAGAACTTCTCTCCTTTTATCACACCTTTGCATGCCCACAAGGGCCCTGACCCCTCCTACGCCGAGCCCTCTGCAAGGGGGCAGGTTCAGGAAGGATCAGGGTGAAATGTGAACTCACTATTTATCACTCGGAGAGGTCAGACTGAGAGTCTGGGCGTGAGGCAGAGGCATCTTGGATTTCTTCCAAGGCTGGAGTAGCTGCTGTGGTATGTGCTGCCCGGGATTTTCCAGGGCAAATTCTGATTCAGCTCTAAGTCTTATTAGAGGCTCTGCCTGAAATTTCTTTCATTCTCATCCATTCAGCTGAGGGCACTCAGGGCATCCTGACCACTAGGCAATATCCCTTTGGATGCTGCAATTCTTGTGCCTCAGGGGCTGCAACAAGGCAGCTCTGCAGCCAGTGGAAACTGTGTGGCTCTGCTGACGCAGGTTTATAACTCTGAAGGATCTGGCATCGTATTTTGACTGTCACACACACACACAGCACAAGCAGCACTGCTCTTCCCTATTTTCATCATCACCAAGAAGATTTTGTTTAGGACTGTGGTTTACAAAGATCTTATTATAGAGAAATGAAAAGAAAACTCATCTAAAAATCTGGTTACATTGAAAAATTCCAGCTGTCTTGCAATTCAATGCAGCTGTGCTATCTAGTATCTTTTTCTCTTCCTTTTGCATCTCTTTATAGAACATTAGCTTCTATAGAAAAATGCAAATTTTTTTTAAACATGGTGATTTTTTTTCCCCCCTTCCCTCTTCATTATTTGCTGGCTGTTATTTCCACCAATGAAACCGACAGACTCTGACAAGGAAAACGCAAAGATATTTTGAGACAGAGGAACAGCGATGAGTAAAAAAATAGCATTCATGAAGAGTTTCTACTGGCAATCTCTTGTCCATGATTTTTTTTTCTTATACAAACTGTAATATGATGATATTATGCAACTGCCTTCACATATTAGAATCATTATGAGCTGTAGCTTTGTGATATCATACAGCAGGTGCTAAGAACAGTTTTTGCTTTTCCCCCAAAGCGACTACAAAATTACTTACGATTTCATTATAGAACAATCAACACTTTGTGGGGAGAAGTTTGTATTACTTTGTGATTGTGTTAGCAAGGAAAAAAAAAATCTTTCTGGGGAGTTTGCAGCATTCTCTGGGTGAAAACTAAACTGAATTAATTTGTAGCCAAATGCCTACGTCCTTAGCCAGGCAAAACTCTGATGGAACTGGAAGGACTTCAATCCTCATTCACCTCTGTGCTTTCTCTTGCAGGAGTCTGTGCATCTCATTTGAGGATTGACTAGTGCAGAGCTCTGGGCAAAAAATTTAGTCCTAGAGCCAAGACTGAAAGGGCCCCTACAAGAGAAGGTCTTATATTTACCTCACCTTTAGAATAAAACCAAAACCAAAGAATTAATCAAAAAAATTTCAGCCTATGTGGGGTGAGGCAGGTTCACAACCAGGCAGATGTGAAGTCCAGCCAGAGCATTCTGAGAGCCACCAGCCACTTCCAAGCAACACACGCCTTTTATCTTCTCCCTGGAGAAACTCTGGGGCTTAGGTAAGTCTCACCTCTGGCCAGCTCAAGTTACTCCAACAGGAGTAATTCCAGATGATTTCTGCTCCCAGAGGAAGAGAGAGCCACAGCCCAAGGTCTGCAGGTCTCAGTGCAAGGAAGACCAACAAGTTTACATAGAGTTCCATTTGCTTCCCAGAATTCCCTTGCAGTCTCCAATGCCCACCCGGCAGCTGGACTGCCAGCCCCAGAACTGCTTTATTTCCATTAGAAACAGGACAGAGAATTCATTATCAATTTCCAGTCAGGGAATAGCAGAACCGTGTTGGAAATCTGCAAGCCCCAGTCTCTTGCCCCTTCAGTTTAAAACCCCATAGACTGCAATTCTTTCCTCCAAAAAGCCCATGCTGTTGTCCTATCCATTACAAAATATAATTAATATATCAAAAAGAAAATTTCCACAAAAAACCAACAAAACACCACCAACCCACCCCCCACCCCCCAAAAAAAAAAAAAAAAAAACCCACCAAAAAACAAACAACCAAAAAACCACCAAAAAACCCACCCAAACCCCTTAAAAGGTATCCACTGGGTTGCATTTTCTATTCCCAGAAGATACTTTACTCTTATTTCATGAACACCAAACATTCCCTTTAAAAACTGAAAATATTTAAATAGCTCTCCTTATCGTAAGGATAGAACCCAGGAAAAATCTATACAGAAGGAAACATAAAAATCCAGCGAGGTTTGGTAACCAAATGATAACCAAATAGCTGGAACACTTTCCCCCCAGCGTGAACTCCTAAAGTGCAAATTACAACATTCAAAGCTCCAGCAACTCAGAGCAGCTTTTGTTACATCTGAAAACAGAGATACAGATCAATTATACTCAAGAGAAAATACGTTAACATCATTCCTTGCAGGAGTACCTCTTTGAGAGAGACATACCACGCTTTCAGCAGGGGTGTTTTAAATACCAATCACAGTCGATCGTGGTTTCACTGCTGCAGGAAAACACTGGGATAATAATGTTTCTCAGCCTTGGTGTCACATTAAATCAGAAGCAAGGCCTTCCATAGCTGCTTTAGCCAGGGTTTTCCAGGCAGAGATACTTTAGGTCTGGCTCATTGCAGCTACAAAGCAAAAGCACACAGTAGGCAAGCCAGGTGGTCTGTGCTCGCTGGGCCGGGCGCTCGCCGTGGGTTTGGTGATGCTGCTCCACAAGGAATTCATTTGAGGATCCCCCCACGGCAGAGGGACTGCCTGGAGATTTCCAGCTGTCGCCAGAGTGAACAGCTGGGGACAACAGGACGCCTACTCAGCACAACCTCATGCCATGGTGATTGCTGACTGTCAAACTGGTGACCCTGAAGAGCCAGGTGCTCAAAAATAAAGCCAACAGCCTAAGCTAGAATGAAAAACCACATGTGAAATCACTGAAACTTGTAGTTGCTCTATCACCCCAGTCCACGGCAGAACGGAAATCAAACCAGTTACACTGACGGGATGTTCCAGCAGCAAATCGGCTGACACAAAAAATGTTTCCCGGCCATGAGTACAAAATCCATCGTTCGGACCTGCACTTCATCTCACCCGCGGTGATGCCCCGTGGGCATTTGGGCTCTGCCTGCTCGGGGCAGGTCCGGTCCCAGCACCCACCCTGAGGAATCCCCTCGCTCCCCGAGCCGATTCCCACGCTTCGTTAGGGCGAACAAATGCGGTTATTTTTTAAAACGGTTTGATCCTCGGGCTAAGGACTGCCACCAGGTATAGGAACAATAAGGAGCCTGGCGGTGACGAACACGCTCCTTGAGTGGGGAAAACAACACACACGCGTGGTGCGGGCAGCCGGCGACATCCCCGGTGACATCCCCCGCGACATGCGGCGACACCGCCTTGTGTCGGCGCCGCCGGTAGATGGCGCTGTCGCACCGCGCAGGGCGGGCCGGCCCCGCTGCCCCCTGCGGTCCCGCTGCTCCGGGCCGCGGGTTCGAGACCCGCCCCCGCCCGCACCGAGCGCGGCCCCTCGCAGCGAGTCACCCTGCCTGTCCGCGGGGTCCGTACGAGGGATATAGCACGGCTGAGACAAAACGGGGGTGTGGGGGGGGGAGGGAATAAAAGAGGGAATGAAATTACCATGAAAGCCTGAGCTGCCGCAACCCCCAGCAACTCCCGGGAATTCCTGCGCGGAGATGAATATGGATGGAAATCTATATTACCCCAGGCACCAACTTAGCGCAGGATGTTTATGAAATATTCCTGAAATGCGGTTTATTTACAAATCAAGTTATCCACTTTTGTGAGATGCTTAAAACATTGATGTGGTTAGTGGACAGTTATTATTATTACTTATCCCTTGTTACGCTCCAGGTGCTCCGCACGGTACAAGCCACACATGGAAGGACTTGGTCCCTCCTGCCAAGAATCTACAACAGAGAGGCCTAGTCCAAAGTCTGGGGAAGTTTTCCCTGAAATCAGGCTGTCGCTGGCAACAAGATGCCCGAGGAAACAGGGGAGGGAATAAAAGCCCTAAGGATTTTTCTTATTTTTTTTTTTTTTCCTGTTGGGTTTGTTTATTTGTTTGCTGTAATTCTCCAGAATACCCGCTGGATCAAAGTTCATTTTAAGCAATTTTGATCATGAAATAATCAGATCAGAAGCCGCTTCTTTCTTCCCTTCTTACGTATCTGCATCAGAGGCTTTTTCCTCCTGCCTTTGAGCACCAGGCAGCAGAGATCATGTACCCAGCCCTAACAAAACCCAGTTTCACACCATTAAAGGAAAGATAAATTGGAACACTCTCTAAGGACTAGACAAGCTTCAAAAGAATATTTTTAGCAAACCCCTGAGTCCTAACAATTTGTAAAATGAGAAAAATTCCTTAGCAGTCTCGGAGCTGTATTCCAGCACAGGGAGCTCGCTCTCTGGGCATTGGCACTGCACGGTATGCAAATATATTTTTCATTCGCTATGTTTGTCTGTTACATGCTTTCGGTGAAGGGCACACGAAAGCACCATCCCTGTCTCACAGAGAAAACCATAACTATGGTAACAGGATGTCAGCTGTTATAAAATGCTGCGGTTGCATTTTTATATCTATCTATATCTATAGAATTAAACGGTGACTTTACATCCACTTTCTCACGCATATGTTAAGGTTTTGCATCTGCAGCAAACCTGCATTCCCTGAACTGGATTTTAGAGCACGAGAAACTCCATGGCTGGTAGTCTGTGTGGTGGTGTCCTCGCCAAGCAGAGCCGTGTCACGCGAGACACAGAACCGAGCACGCCGCAAGTTTAGGGCAGAGGGGAGCAGCTCTTTTCATGGAGGAGAATCTCTCCAACTCATCAAGAGAGACACAGACGTTGCCTGTACAGAGTTTAAAATCACAGCAAGAACTTGTTACCCTTTTGGAACCTCTCTCTGGACGGGGTCTGCGTCTCCAGTCGGTGCAGAGGGAATGGCACAGCCCCTTCCCTTTTAACTGCCTCGCCATCCCTGGGGAGCGGAGGGAATTCTCTGCCTTAGACAGGGTTGCTCTTTCTTTGTTGATTTGTCCCCCTGTCCTGTTTTAAGCAGGTATTTGAAATAAAATCCACCTATTACAAATACCATCTTCCCAGGAAAAACACTGTTAAACTACCCAACGTAAACTCTGTGGTGCATTTACTGTGTATACTTTGCATACAACATTTTTTCCCTATGCTGTTATTTCACAAAATCATCCCTAAATAACCTTATCCTGCCTCTAAAAATTATATTATTTTTCATATAAAAGAGGTGGAACATATACATGCAGTGGTAGAGTCTTTGTTATTACATGCTATGCTATTCCCCATCAAATGTTTAAACTCTTTTCTCAGGTAATTTTGAATTTTGCAAGTGCGTGGCTGTATTGGAGCAGCACAGGGACAGTGGAGTCAGTGTCAGGAATGAGCTCCCTCCCTCCCTCCAGTCCTGAATCAAATCCTTGCCCACCAAGTTACAGAGTTTTCCCCTGCATTATTTTTTCTTCATGACTATTGACTAAGAACATAACTTGTCAATGAAGGGTAAAAAAACAAAAAAGGGAAAAAAGGCGATTTTAGAAGGTATAGTGGGAAAATTATTTCAGAGCGAGTAAATTGACTAAAGCTGAACAAAACAAAAAGCCCCTGAACCCCCGAAATTCAGAGGCAAATATTCTGTCCTCAGCTCACCCCTTTACAGTCAGGTATCACAGCCCATTTCACACTCTTTAGGAGTCGTGCTCTCTGCAGGCTGTTGTACTTGTGTAAATATAAAGCAGAGTAGAAGAGCCATCATCCTTCTCCCTAAATTCCCTAAACTTTAGGGAGTTTAAAGACAGACCTTCAGCAGCACTTTAAGCCCTTCGAATATAAAATTTGCCCTTTCCCTCTTTAATAAAAACTGGAAAGGAAAAGCCCCTCAAAAGCTTCCCTGGATGTTTTAAAGAAGTACATCAACCAAATAAACAAATGCTGATGGATGGGCATATATTTTTTTTTTTTTTAAATAAAATTTCTAAACTTACATGCTTTCCTTTCAGTGGGAGCTGCAGGAAGTGCTGGTAGGATTTTTGGTCTCTGTTATGAACAATGTCAGATGACATGGTCTCTTGTGGTTTTAAAATTTATGAATTTAGGAACTGCTCTAGTTACCTATGAAGTCATTGTCGCTCTGAGTTCAGGGAGGTAAAAATGAAGTAAAATTAAAAGCTTTTAGGAGAAATACCCTTTATTTGGTACTTATTTGAATGCTGTCGCAGTTCTGTGCTCATATACATATATGAAAGATTATTTTAAGTGGGGCTTTTTCATGTTACAGATTCCTCTTCTATGAAGTTAAAGCATTACATAAATGATCTCTTGAAAACTGATTTTACATGTGGAAACTGACACAGCACAGCATGCTCAGAGAAACTGGAAGCACGTGTGCTAAACCTGGGTACTGACATGTTTGGATTTTTTTCCAGGACTCCCTAGCAAAAATAGCTCGTATTTACAGTGAAATAAATCACCTGCCTTTAATGGTCATTTCTCAAAGCATCTGCTGAAAGCCCTTCATCCACGTGCTGCACCTGCTAAAATCAGATTAAAGAGCAGCCAAAGCTGTTTTGTAAAGGGTCCCTGTCTGGGGGGAGGGTGGAGAATTAAAAAAGGAGCCACAATCAGGATGACTTCAAAAAAAGTATTTTTTTTTTGGTTTTAAAATAGAAAACTGAAAAGGTAATTCTCTCTCTCTCTCTCTTCCCCCCCCCCCATGAAATGAGTATCTAAAATAAGACGATGATAAAACCAGCAATAAAAACCAAGCTGAAAGGTCTCCCTTGATAAAGATTTAATTCAAAGTATAAGAAAGTTTGTGACCAAACTGAAACTATTGCCATACCTAGCCATCCTCCAGTGGTTGGGGAGCATTGTGCAATGAATATATCTTTGCATTCTACTAATCTTTCAGGGCAGAAATACATCATCTTAGTTCAAAGAATAGTTTTTTTTAAGGATGCTATTGGGAAAATGCTGAATTTTAATAGATTAGGTTACTGGTTATTAATTTGGTGTTTGAATATTAGGGAAAAAATGATCTTCTCTCCCTATTTTTCCTGTTTGAAGGGTAGAAATGAAAAGAAATAAAGCCCTGATGGACAGAATGTTTGTTTGGGTAATTACTAACAAAGCCAGCTGTGATGTACCTAAAAAGGACAGATCAGATATTATTTCTGCTTTAAATACTACATCTGCTTTCAATATTTTTGGTCATTTCAGGTCTCTGTGCAAAGTTATTTAATGCTGCCGTTTGTTGTGTAACACCAATGTATTCTGTGATACCGGAGTTCTGCCAGTTCAAAGGAGATGGCCCTATGGAGCATCTTTTTGATGTCATGGCTTTTGCTAGAGGCTTTTGTTTAAAGCTTCCCACATGCTGTCTTGTCTCTCCTGCTCTCTCTCCTGCTCACGTGTGTGAAACAGCAAAGTAATTTGCAATATAAATTACAAAATCAACTGTTGAGTTTACAAATTGAATATGCATGAAAATATTGCATAATATTACCACCTTCCTCAGCCTAATAAAGGTAAATATGTCTGAAATTTGTGTTGGTGGAAGACTAGATATTTATATACTGTATATATTAATTAGAGTTGGGTTAATTTAAAGTTTCTGTTATTAATTCCTTTGTAGTTTCACTGTCATTGGGATTAACTGCAGCCACCTACAAGCACAACCATTTGGTAATATTCTTAATTACATTGAGGAGATATTCTTCTTACGGTTAAACCAGTGCTTTAACAAGCATCTTCCAGTCTCTTTTGTTTATTCAAAATAAATATTAGCCCAGGGAAAAAAAAAAAAAAAGAAAAGAAAGGGACCAATACTCTGAGAATAAAAATGGGCCATAGGGACTCAGGCTAGCAATGATTTTGGTGAGTGCTTAATTTCTTGTTTGGTTGAAAAAAGACTGGATTGGCTATTGACAGGTTCCTATCAATAGGCAGACCCCAGAGGTCTGGCTATTTGCACATGGCCTGATTGACTTGTTCTTAATAGACATATAATTGTTGACAAATACCTTCCAATAGACTGTGGCAGGCATGGCTGGGCAGACAAAAGAGGCTTCTCTACGACAGAGACCAGGGCAGAGCGATTTAGGAGACACGGTACCTTAACTAGGGAGTAACTGGCTTCCCCAAGGAACCTTCTAGAGTCAAACCTGTAAAATCGACCCCGTTTGCATCCTCTGCTGACTGACAGCCAGCTCAGACAGAAAAAGCAGCATTGTCCAAATGTGGGATTTGGTCAGGGTGTCCCTTCTTCCACACAACTTCAAAATGCATCTTAATTGTAACACGCAACTTAATCACAACAGTGACCCTCTGCACTGAACCCCGTCCTCTTCCCAGAGCCTGTGGTTTTTAAAAAACACAACTGGAATTTTCCCTATTATTGTTTGCTCTCTTTCAGGTATTTTGTCCTTAAACATCCACCCCAGCTGTTATTAGGGATATGATCCCAGGGTAGGTGGCCTTTCCGCTGTTCCTAAGTCCTAACGTTTCCACTAACTCATTAAATAATGTTATAACATGAATTTTTACAAGGAGAAAAGCCGAGTGTGGTGGCCGGAGGTGCATGTTTCTGAAGCATTCCAGGCTCCATTGATTCTTGCAGCCATTGTGGGTGGTTGGTGCCTCTGAAAACAAGATTCAGAAATGGATGCTTAGTGTCGGCCAGCCATTTGTGAAAATTTTGGCTGGCTTTCCAAGGCACCTCAGGAAATCTGTGTTGGAGCCTGCAGTCTAAAGCTATGGATCTGGGTCTAAACACAGCCTCATTTTGTGCAGTGCCTTCACACACACAATTCTAAATGAGAGACTTAAATAATACATTTACTGTGCTATTATTTTCTGTGTTAAATAACAGCACAGAAAAGAGAAGGAAGAGGTGTAGGCAAAGGAGAAAAAAAAAAGATAATAAACTGCATTTATCTGTCCTCAAGATAATAGTTCTATATTAGATATGTTGGGGCATTAATTACATGGATTTTTTGAATGTTTAGTACATTATAGGCATTGCAATACTTGTCACAAGACAAAAGGCCATTGAAATGATGCAGTACAGCCTTAGGCAGCCATAAAAGAACAAATTGTTCAAGTTTGTGCATCAGTGCGAGATCCAAAGAACCCTGGCTCCAAGAAAAATACCAGTGAAATTTAGAGATGTACCTACTCTGTGGATTTGCCCAGGAGTGGGATAAAGCCTGGGCTCTGGCCTTTCAGTCCTGGGCTTGGTGTGCCTGCCTTTCCCTGTCAGCAGCAAGCTGGGAAATAGCTCCTGAAAGTTTGCCTTGCAGGATTTCTTCCCTTGGTCATTTTGGATTTAGTAACATCTTTTCCCTTGGGATACTGTGCCTGTCAGGTAGAGGTAACGCCCTTACTCTGCAGCATAAGTGACTCGCAGAGGGAAGACAAGGAGGAGGGGGAGGAGGGTCAGGAAAGGCACTCCTTAAATCTCCAAGCTAATGTCTTCAGCCTCCCACCTCTAAACTCCCCCAATCTCTTTCCTCCCTAACTAATAAAAACAAGCATTAAAAAAAGGGAGACAGAGAGCAAAAAAACCAGTGCAGTTTGTGATCACAGAGGCAAGCAAAGTGGGTTACAAATTAGTGTGACACCATCAAGGTGACACTGTAGACAACCTCTGACACCCGACACAAAGCTGAATGCCTGGTGCCAAAAAGACCTTGAGCCTCGTCTTTGATTCTTATTGATCAAATACATAGATTAAATACAGTATCAGATGACAAGGCTAAAGCCTGGGATTCTGCGTACAGCAAAGACCCTCAGACATGAAAGAACAGATAGACAACAGAGATAGAGCGACAGAGAGAGAGAGACAGAATAATTGTGTTGTGAATAAACAGATGTAGGCTGAGGCAGGCAATTCTATCAGGCAGATGGGCAGGGCTTTTTGTACTTACTGCACTCTTACAGGCCATGAAATCCAAATGTCAATAATATTAGGAATAAGGGACGACGTTTTTAGCAGCAGTTTTGCAACCCCCAAACATTCCTGAGCATGTGCATCCTGTGACCAGCTGCTCCAAAATGGTGCACGCGCCTGTGCGCGTGTGTGTGTCCATTAATTCAGAATTACTCCAATTACGAGCTTTTGATGATCCAAACCCCTCTTCCTAACCCAAAAGAGATGGAGAGCCCTCGGCCTGTCCAATCAGATCATTTTCCCTCCCGCCTGCAGCAGATGTAAGCAATTTACTTTTTTATTTCTGCATATTCAGTGCGAGCGGAGCTGTTGGTGACTTCTCACCCCGGAGCCTGCAGGATTCTAACCCTATCAAATTAAAGCATTTTGCTCACTTATTCCCAAGCGCTCGGCTGGTGCTTAGCAGGCCTCCCGCTGCATAGCAATGGCGGGCGTTCGTGTCCGCTCATACCCCGAGCCTAATCAGAGATTATTAAGGAAAATATACAGTGCTTTAATTTGATGAGACTGGTTATAGGTACTGCAGTTAAAGGTCACACTCTTACGTGTATCTCCCTCAGTCACTGTAATATTTTCCCCTCGCTTGACAATCCTCAGCTCTAAACAATAGGCCAAGAAGACACGTTTATTTTTGTCACGCTGTGATGGGCTCAATAGGGACAAAACTGAATTATTTAAAGTTCGCATAAACAAACAACCCCGGGCCAGGTTCCCCTTGGCCCGCTCACCCCCTCTGCGTTGTTGCACACGTGTGTGCGCACACATGTTTGGTCTCTCTCCTGCCTTTACAGAACACGCAATAAAAGCCTTCCTCAGCTGGGAAGCAAAGCCATTTAGTTGCCAAGCCCAGATACACTCGTAGTCAGTGGCCACTGCCTGCTGTTGGGCAAGACCCTGCCCATTCAATCCCTGCAGAAGCAACTGGGTACGTCCTGGAGTCAGGTGCCTGGAAAGGACTTCTCAGCTTCTTTGGCTCTGAAACCTTTCCCTGCCTAGCAGGAGGTAATGGAACTATCCAGAGTGAAAGAAAACACACACAAGGCCTGATAACGGCAGGCTCTGAGCCTTCCCGCTGCCACAGTGGGACCCGAAGGGGTTCAGCTCAGCCCTGTGGAATTCAAAGGTTGAGGGAGCGAGGGAAGAGCACCAACTCCAACGTCCCCGTCTGTGCCATGGCAATCAGCTCATGGCCTTGTCTGAATCCACACAGCTTCTCGCAGAGGCTCTGCGGCTGCGGGAAGAGGGGGAGGGAGAGGATACAACAATTTTCTTCTTCTGTCAGCCTTAACTCTGCTGCCATTCGTTGAAAATAGCAAGGTGTTTGGCTCTTGTACGAGCTGCGTGGTGGGGAGGGAGAGCGAGCCAGTGAGAGACGGGTGGGTTAATTCTAATCTCCTTTCAAGCTTAATGGTTTGAACATATGTGTCCATGCAGCAGACCAACAGCAGGCTTATTTACCTCCAGAATTTACATGAGAATTGCTTTATGCAGCTGTATGTAAAAATTCAAACCACACAGTGTCACTGTATCACACAGGTCAATCCAAAGCCCAGTGGCATTATAGCAAGAGACAAAAGCCTCACCACTTCACCAGGGTTTCCTTTCGGACTGAAAGTTGCTCTATTAAAAATGAAAAACAACAAAAACAAAAATAGGAGCCTATTTCCACTGCTATCCCCCCTTCCAGATTCCCAAAAAGCTGCTGAAATTATGAGGACCTGGAGCATAAGCCTGCTTTTGGCCCTCTCAGCAGGCTGCAGGGAGGGCTGCAAAGGACGTCAGGATCAGGCCAGCTTCATTTTGTGCCTGTGAATAATCCCGTTAGCTGATCCCCAGGCATAGACTTTTTATATACACATTACTGATGGGTAGAGGCAGAAGAGTTCACGGAGGTGCAGTTTCAGTATTTATCCTAAACAGAGGCAGACAGGCTCAGGCTGCTTGGGATGCTACAGGCATCCTGGGCCGTCTGGTAAATTGCTTGTGATTGCCTGGTTGTTGGTTTGTTTTTCTCCCCCCAGTTTGAAGGGTCTGTGATGTCTCCAGAAAAGCCACAGCTATACGTGCTGTGGAAATATTGGTGGAAATTTCTTCAGTGAAATGGGGAGTCCTGCATGGCAGAAGAAATCAGGATCTTGCAAAATCACTTCAATTATATCGTGCTATGCTGATAGTATCCCACCTTTTGCCATTCTGCTTAGGACCCCTAATTCTACCTGCTTCTCAAGTAAGTCTGATAAGCTTTGACTGGCAAATTTGACTGGTATTTCACGGTCAGATACTGCATTAGCAATCTCTGCAGTGGCACCCCCTCAGAAAACACAGAAGTATATCAAGGGCCAAAAAGTTACCTGCACATTTTTTAAACTTCATACAAACTTTTTCTGTGGAGGTTTGGGACAGTTCTTATTTTAGTCTGAACCAATTATTCAGCCTTAATACCTGGACCCTAGTATGCTTCTGTCTTTGATCAGACAGAACTTGCCTGAAGGCCAGCTCAAGAGAGGTTCAAAGTCAAATGCTTTGATTTAAACTACTCTGCTCCCATCCATGAAAGAAGATGAGAAGAAGCTCTCTGGTGTAAGACACAGATAAGTGCAATGCAGCATGTCACATGCAGTATTACAATGCAAAGCATACGAAAAGAGATATTTCAGGGAGCAGAGGGCTTCAAACACGAATCACCCTAACAATCTGGTGGTTCTGGCAGTGCTAAAACACCCTAGGGGTTACAGCAAAATTCTCCAGCCTGTGAGAAGCTCCACATATTCCACAGTAATGCAAGAAATAGAGATCTCAGAACAAGGACCAGGACTCACATGTTTGTGATCTGAGAGCCCCTGGGACATTTATAAGGGTCTTCTAGCAATGTATGGAGGATAGGATGCTGCTGGGCCATTCCAGTTCTCTGAACAGTTCTTTCCTTGAGGCATTTTGCCACAGAACTCCAACTAACCATTTAGCTATGTGGTTATAAGGATCTTTACAGAATTTATAAAACCTGGAGCAAGCTGGAGACTCTTGCCCTACTATTTCAGTGAACAGCAGCATGATACCTATCGCCTGCCATGTAAAGGGAACAGGGCTCAGGCCCAGAAATCACCCTGGATTCTGCACAAAATGTGGAAGCACAGTCTTCTGGTGGCAACAGGATTGTTCTCTTTTCCTGCTTTCCTCAAATACCTTGATGAGTATTTCAATCTTTGAACCCCCAGATGCTCAAAAAGAAAAAAAAATAAATCTCCTCGGGCTTCACACAGGAAATGAAATGCAGGAAATACAGTATGAAAATACAGCTTTCCACTGACAGTGGCACCATTTTATTGCTTGGGTTGTACTCACTCTTTGAGGGAGTGACCGTTTCCACACCATTTGCTGCAACATGGCAAGCACTGCCTGGAAATGTGGGGAGATGAATTTCCCCCTTGCCATTCAGAACTGCACTTTGTTGACAAGAACTAAGGGAATTAAAAGGAGGAGAGCCTTTTCAGATATCTTTTTCCACTTCTGCTGAATGAAAGTAACTTTTCTTTAACTGTGAGTGCTGTGGCAAATACATTTAGTCATTGTATCCCACTGGGTATTTTCCCAGGGGAAGGTTTTATGGCAGAGCCCTTCTTTTCTCCACTGATTGGTACCTTACACATTTTTATGTCTTCTTTTTGTGAATTTGCCCCTATCCTTTCTGATGTGCTGGTAATTTAAAAAGGAGAAGCCCAGAATTCATTGTAGCATAACACAATTAAATCAAAACAGATTTGATTTTGCCTTGGAATGGGACCTGGGGCCTTTGGAGTGAGCCCTCCAAATCCCAACCCCACAACAGCACCAGGGATTTCAGCAAGGCTGCTCTGCTGTGTGAGCTGTGCTGGCCAAGGTCTCCTTTCAAGGTGTGCTCTGATGGGGAATTAGAAAACAACAACAGTGATGTGTTCTAAGGCTGCTACATCACCCACCAGCCCTTGTGGTACCACACTGCTACACCCCATGCTCACCACACACCAGCAGTGGCATCAGCAGAACAAGTGTAGTGTTTCTGGTACTGAAAGAACTCAGGACACAAAAAGGGAAGATTTTGAGGGCAAGATTTTAAAACTCTTCCTTCCCCCAATCCCTCCTGTCAATAATCAACATAAGGGAATCATGATTTAGAGATGATATTTTCCTCATTCTGACTAACAAAACATACTCCTTTTCAGGCTCTGTAAAGGTCTGTTATAAATGTATAATCCCACACAGCAAAAGAAAATCAAAATCAACATGCAAAAAAGCATGCTGGGTCTGAGGAGATGCAGTACAAGAGATCAAACCATCAGAGAAGTAAAACACAGGGGAGGATAAACAAGAGTAGGGAAGAGACAGCACAGGAGAAAGAGAATAATTAACTAACAGCATATGCTATAAGGAGCAGGAGACTCCAGCTCATAAAAGCAAACACTGGGCTGTCTTGTCTGCTTGCACAGTATTTCTGGAGGTTTTCAGATGAGAATGATGAGAAACTAATTTCCAAGGTGCACCTCAGATGTTTGGTGTGCAATACCACAGAAGACCACAGCTTGCTACCATCAAAGAAATGCATCTTCCAAGAGGTGAAATTAAACTTTAATACAACCTACCCTGTTAAACTATCCTGCCAGGCCAGCAAGGTACTCATCCTCTGCTTATCAAACGCAGGTCCTGGGAATGCTGCTCACTGTGCTGCTTCACATAAGCCACGGCTTGCTGAACTCCACATGCTGCTTCCACACGTACTAGAAATGCTCCAGTTGAAATACAGTGGGAAATCTCACACAGCTTGAAATCTGTCCAGGTGAAAGGCACTGTTTGAAACCAGAGTGGAAGAAAGAAGAGCTGTTTCTGAGTTCAGAAGTTCCTGCCGTGTTCTCTCCCAAGGAAGGATCTCATTTTTTTTGTATGCTATCAGCCTCCACGTTTGGAAATGAGCAAATACACTTCAGGGCTGCTCCCAATATACTCAGAGGGGACCTTTTGTAGCCACTGCTTTTGTTAAAAAAAAAGGGGTTTTGACTCCCATAGCATGACCTTCTTCCAGAGAGAGACAAATCCATGTGGACATGACATGAAATTCTTAAAAATTCTTAAAATCTCTCCAAGCAGATATGAGCCAGAAAGGGATGAGAAAGAAGAGTCAGACAACCTTGAGAACATATCAAGGCCCATTAAATGTCATGGTGAGTCTTATGGAACTCTGGTCACTTGTGTTTCTTGCTGCAAAGCCTAATGCAATGTGTGCGTATGGTATTTTCTTCTACATTGAGAGGCCAGGAAGAGCCAGATTTTTGATTGTGCCATGGAACTTTGGGATTCAAGCAGGACTTGTAGTTCGTAAGGAAAGCATGAAAGAGAGATGAGAGAAACAAGAACTTCAGAAAAATGTGTTGGACTTTGGAAAGGAAATGAATGGATCAGAACACAATTTAAGCAAATGGAAAGAGAATGAGGGAAGAAGGAATGAAAATCACTATGGGGGAAAGGATGCATTGAGAGCCCCAAAAGTTTCACAAGCCTAAATGAACATCTTCCTTTAATTATATCTGAAGAGGGCCAGGGTGATCACTAACAGAACAAACACATGAAATTGTGCATCCAGGAGCCACTGTCAGTAGTTAATAGAGCAGTGAAGTGTTGCACTATAACATGGGAAGGGAACAGCAGTACCTACCCTGTTTGTACCTACTTTTTGTCGCTGGTAGTATCATTTTATTCTTCTTAGAGTAGATAAAAGGGGTTTAGCGAAGACCTGCTGGTCATACCTTCATAGCTTACTAGATTTTAGAACAAATTTGAAGAAAGATTCAAAACGAGTAAAAGGCAGACATTTACCGCACGGGTTTCCTGAAGCAGGACTGTGCCCAGCTACCCTGAGAGTTTTTTTTGATAAAAATATAATCTTTTAAATTAGAATTCTTAAATGTATCCAGCCTTCGTTAAAGAATTTCAGCAGGTGCTGCATGAGAACTACCCAGTCCACTGGGGGAAAACAGAAACCGAGTCAGAACTTGAAGGTCTGGGTTGGTGACCAGGGAAGGGAAGATGTAATATGCTGCAGGGGGAAATATGGGGCTGGAGGGAAAACATTAGGGGAGTTCATAAAAGATCAGTCTTTAGACCGATCTCATTTAACGCTTCATTAATAAACTGGGCACAAAAAGTAAGAGTGTTCAAATGAAATTTGCAGATTGTACAAAGTTGGGAGGCACCATCAACACAAACGAAAATCGCAATATCGTGCAGGAAGAATTGGATGACCTTGAGGACAGAAGTAATAGAAATGGGATGAAATTGAACACTACAAAATGCAAGGTCATGCTCTAAAGGACTAATAATGAGAATTTCTGCTAGAAGCTGTTGGGAATGACAAAGGAAGAGAAAGACCTGAGTTTCCTAGTTGATTACAGGATAAATATGTGCCATAATATAATGCAACTGAAAAGGCAGATGCAATCCTAGGATTCATCACCTGTAATAGTGCTAATAACAAGAGGAAAATATTAACGCTGCTACACAAAGCACTGGTGAGGCATTATCTGAAATACAGCGTAAATTCTAGTTACCCATGCTCAAGAAGGATGCATGCAAATTGGACCAGAGGGTGCAAAGAGGACTATTACAATGATCAAGGAACTGGAGAGTTTCTGAGAGAAAACTATAAGACTCTGCTTGTTAAGCCTCCCTAAATGATGACTTAAAGAGACACAGATACTATTTAGGAACAGGGGTGTCTATATGAGCTCTATAAGGATATATATACATGTCAAGGTCACCCAGGAAGACATGGATATAAACTGACTTCGAGTTCAATTACAAGATGTTTCTAATCCCTGGAGTAAAAATTTCTGAAGTGACTTTCCAGCGAGTGTTGTAGAGGGACAAAATCCCTGCCCAAAATACTAAAATGCATTCAGATAGTTTTAAAATATAATCTGATCAGTTTATGAATGCTACAACATTAACATACCATGGTGGCCGTGGGGCAGGAAAGTGGATTTGACATTCCAGACACGTTAGATTTACAAGTAGTCTCTTGTATTATTCTTTTGAGGCCCAGGAAGGTGGGAAGAGACATCCCTTTGCCATTCAGAAGTATGACACCAGTAAATGAGAGACTTTACAATATAGGGATCTTTTGGAGATAACACTTAGTCAAGTTAGTACCTCAAAAAGACAATGAAAAATTTATTTTGTGTGAATGTCATATCCTGAATTCATTTTAGGGAAAGATACTACTTTTTTTCAGCTGAGAACTGTGGATGAAAAATTGATTTTTTTTCTCATTCTAAGAACCCACTTGCCAGCAGTAAAACGTGCTCTTTGGTTTTCTCTGAAGAAATGTCTTGACATCAATAATTTATTAGAAGTTCTAGATTTGGCTGTGTATGACATATATCAGCTATTGGTGTTCATACAGCCCACTGTAAACAATTCTGTTTTTTACAGGATTAATTTCATGAGAAAGGAAATATGACTAAAATGGTGAAATAATCTGGCAGTATCTAGGGCTCAAATCTCTGTGCTTTATATAGATATATATATACACACACCAACCCAAAAGTTGGGTGACATAAACCTCTCTTGTCTCCCTCACCTTTTCAAGAAAGGATGAAGGGTTGTGAAGGAGCACTACAAAATAAAGCTGGGATAATGAATATTGACCTGATAGCTTTCAATATTTTATCCAACTACATTGTATGGTCTCCTCAACTTTATAAAGGCACAAGTTTCAAAAACTTTCCCCAGTGAGCACTACAATGAGACCCTAAAAATGGAATAATATAGCAACTGGTACTGAAGTACATTAGCAGGGTACTAATGGCATTTTCAATGCTGTGGCAGGGCATGTTTCTTGCTTCCTAATCCTAGATGGAGTTTTTCAGGAAATTAGTTTCTTCACTGAAAAGCCTACCTTCAAACTGACCACTGTTATCTGTAAATTCTAATAAATAAGGTAAAAAAATGCAAAAATATTCACAAAAGTCTAGACACACTCATTTCAACACTTTTTTAACCATGTACTTTGCTATCTCTCTCCAGACAATATTTTCAGTCCAAATATTGCTGGAACACATTAGAAAATAACATGAAAACAACCCAAAGATTTTTTATGTAGGTCAAGCAAAATATTTTTGATAACCCAGTGAACTTTGGGAGGGAGGATTTTTTCTTGTGCAAAATAACTTTTTTTTTCCTTCCCCAAAGGTCAGAAATGTCAGCTAAGCCTGTTTCATATTTTTTTTTCTTTAATCTTAGTTACTGGATGAGAAAAATCAGTTATTCAGCTGCTCTAATAGCAACAGTTGGAGGGACAGAAGGGGAAATTTTACCCTGCTGGAGTGTGACACCTAAACTGGCCAATGCTGTTTGTGCTTAGCAAGTAATAATGATTAAATGAATTTTTCCCTTGTCTAACTAATGCCTGGAGGATGCCTGTGATGGGAGCAATATCAGAGCTTCACAGCAAAACTAATGGGGAGTAAGGCTTTCTATAAAATATATAGGTATATACAAATAGGCATATAAGTATACAAATAGATAACAGGTATATATAAATGTAGTCAAATATGTGTGATGCGAATATATGAACAAATCCCTACTTTGAAATTGTGTTGTTTTATTATGAATGGTCTTGCTGATTTGAAACCTCACTTAAATATTGTATAAGAAATGATTTTTAATTACAAACATGGCAGGCAGCTACATTTATTTCTCTCTGCATTGACACGATAACATTATCTCACTGTAAATTTGTGATTCACTCTCTAAGGTAGCTGGAGTGGCTACTGGTGTGTAAATAAGGGACCGTGGGGATGGGCTGTGGAGCGCTGCTGACACCTCACTGCTGCACCAGAATAACCTCATGCAGTGGAATTCAATTTGCCCATTTACATGGATGTGCCTTGGATGGGAAGTGTCACTGTTCTGCCTTGCCAAGCACTACAACTCCTGCTATGGAAGCACAATGAAACCAAACAATTAGTTAGAATTATTGCTCTTAAAGAAAGCAGATTTGCTTGTCTGTCTTCTAAGAAAAACTCAGTTACCGTATACTATCAGCCTTGGTTTGACTGGCAGTGATTTTCCTGGTCTAGTCTGCTGGGAACCTTAAATGAACATGAGCAATTATAAACCCAAAGTCTTCAGCAATTTGTAGGCATTATCTCAGGATAATTGCCCTGAAATGTTCATGTTGCAAAGCAAAGGTAGATAATTTAAAAATCCATCTTTCTCTGTCTGCACTATGAGTTGGGTGTAACACTCTTCCCTCCTGCGGGCCTTGTAGCAGTATAATAAAGCTTGGAACCGGTCTTTTGAAAATGCCTATTGCTGTGTTTTAGAAAGCAAAGAGGCCAAATCTGAGTTTAACCTCTTCTGGCTTTATTATTTTTGTAAAATGAAACCCAAGTCATATTTTCTGGCACAAACAGAGAAAAACCGGAATATTAAAAGTCAAGGGAACAAACCTGCCCTGAGGAGCTCTGCAGAATAACATCCATTGCAAGAAAGCCTTCCTGCTCCCTGGGTAAGATAAGTGCCCCTCAGAAGGAAACACTGGGTCTTGGCCTCCTCAGGGCTGTCCATGCATTAACACAGCTTAATATTTTCTGGGAGTTTTACTTACAAGCTTCTTAGAGTGCTCAAAAGTGCTCAGCTCCCTCTCTGCAACTGGTAAAAACCTCCTGAGAAGTGCTGAACATTTCTGTCTTCTCATGACTCACACAACTGCCTCATCTGTAGGTGGTTGCCTCAGTTCCTTGCCCCCATCCAACCGAGCAGTCAACTGAAATGCATTCATTGCCTGATTTATAGCAGCTCTTCCCTCCACTGCAAGGAAGGAAGGAAGGAAAGCTGCTTCTGGCTTACGAGCAAAGCACAGTGATCTCTGAGCTCCTTCTGCAAAGAACTAGCAGGAAGAATGATGCTTGGAGTGAGGAGGAACAGAGAAAGGCTCACACTCTCCAAAGTTTTTTGAAGGCTTTTAGAAGAAGAAACCATCACAGTATTTTTTTCTTGCTTTGACATAACCAAACAACACAGAAAAACCTCAGTGAAATTGGATTTTGTAAAGCCAGAAAGCTTATCTCAGTGAAGAATGGTGAGTACTGACTTCTGAGATACGAAGAGGCCCCCAGAGCAGAAACACCTTGTATGGTAGGTATCAGCTACCTGTACTTCCATTTATCAAAACTAAAATAGTCCAGCTCAGCATTTTCCAGGGAATTGTTATAAAAAAAAGGAATCATCAAACAATTAAAGCTGTATAAGGCCAAACTAAAGATTTGATATCAGAATGACCACATAAAGAGAGCATTTACCAAATAAGAAATCAATGAAGTAACAGGTGTGTTGGAAATCTACAATGGATGCTTTGAGTATTTTCCCAGTACCCTTCAGTTTGGAGTCCTTACTTTCCTACAGAGAGCAGGAGAAAATTCAAGGAGCAAACATTATTATCAAGGAAATACCCCTGCAACATTCTGAGTTCCTATAAATTTAATTAATTCTTGTCTGTTCTGATTGTGGAAGAAAACCTGAATTTGAAAGACTGGTCCAGCTCATTCCACCACTTTTGGCTCATCTGTGAACACCATGAGAAAAATGGGACTTGAAAACCTCCTGCCTTCTGCATCCACACCCCTTTTCTCTCCCTCACTCCACTCCATTGTTTTTCACGCTGAGCTTATACTATAAAATTGCAAAGTACCAACGTTGCCATGCTTCATCAAACCATTTGGGAGTCAACAACACAGTCATTCCCACTGAAATCATGTTTATTACTTGAGTTTTCTTCTGAAACAGGACTTGCTCTCAAGCAGGGCTCCATCCTCCACGGTGCTGGAACACTGCAAAGCATGACTGGAGTGCAGGGTATCTCCAGCTGTGCCAAACACCTGGTCAGATCAGTCCAAAGGGTAGCAGAAATGTATCTCTCCTTACTCCAGCACTGTCCACTGCTGTAGCTGCCCAAGTGCACTTGTTTTCATAGGCCCTGGGGAGTTGGCTGTTTCCCTTTTTTTTTGAATAATTGAGGCACAGAGCAAACAGGGGAGAAGGGAAATGGGAAAAGGGGAGTTATCAGTAAGAGGGCCAGCTGAGTGAGGTTGGTGACCTGATTTCAAGCGTACTGGGGGTGCTCTGTGACCCCTGTAATTTTACTGCCTCCTGAGTTATCGCTTGTGATTTTCACTGGAGTGAAATGATACATCAGGGAACAGTAAGGATTCCAGCAGTCCACAGACAGGCAGAATACAAAGTACCTACCAAAACAGCTGCCATACCTCTGGCAAAGATATATTTTTAATCCTTTGGAATGAAGACTCCAACTGCCTATCCAGATCCCCTAAGGCTTCATTAATGGAAAATGCCAGAGAAGACACTGTTTTTTTATTATTGTAACTGTGGGCCTGGCTCACTGTGCAGGAGCTCCAGAGGCTTCTGTAAGGTAACTCTGAATGAGATTAATCCAGATTGAAGTGTCCTCTCTTTAGAGTTGTGGGATAGAGCTTGTTGCCCATGAAGACCCTTGGGCGGGGGGGGGGGG
>JAWWEU010000017.1:4471985-4499782 GCA_035583155.1 Acropternis orthonyx
TCGAGCTTGTTGCACATTAAGCCCCTTTCCCCCCCCCCCCCCCCCCTCACTGGCTCCAGCGATGCCGTGATTGAAGTCCCACCAAAGAGCAAGGGCTTGTAATGTCAGGTAGCTTAGCAACACCACAGTGCCCTATCAGAGACTGGACTGTATTAAAAAACAGTTTCAAGTAAAATATTCATGAAGAAGGTGATGTAAGAAGAGATATTTCCTGGAAAAGTAATGGAAATAGGATAGATATACATTCTCTTTTGGGTGAAATATCAACTTGTACAAACACCAGCTTTCTGCAGTGCCTGACCTGGTCTCTATGTTCATCATGCTATCCTAAAAAAGTAACAGCAAACAACAAAATTTAAAGTGTTTGCTACATGCTGCATTCAAGTTAAAAAATGGTACCTTTTTAAACAACTAGTGAAGTCCTGTTTCATTTCCAGTTGGAAAGGGGAAAATAGCCTTTATTTCAAATGGGTTGAAGAGAGCAAAAGGTAAAGTGACAGAACAGAGGGGGTTATACACACTTCCCTTTACATGGGGATAAATGCGTTGAAAAACTTTAACCAAGACACTTTTGGCAAGATTTCTTGCTTGAACTGAAAATCCATTTTATATTTAAAAAGTTTAGGCAAGGAAGTTTTGACTGAGTGCAGTATTCACACACCTTTTAAAAACTGCTACAAGCTGAACATGTAATTCCAAATCCCTCTGGAAAAGTCCTATAAAATTATTAACAAATAAATAGAATTGTATAGTAATGACAGGAAACCATCTGTGAAATTGACTGGAGAATTAGTTCCCTGATAGCAAATGCAGACAGCAAGGCAAAAAGTGCTGTAGAATTTTGTCCCCTCCAAAATGTGAATATTTTTAATCATTCAGTGAAAGATTTCTTTCTTTCTAACGGATTAATGTGTGAAGAGTCTCTGCACCAAAACTGTGTGATGAATACCTTATAATTTTTAAAGAAGAAATCAAATCCAGATCATATCAGTGCTGACTTCTTTCTTATTCAAGTGCTTGGAAGAGAGTATGATTTGAACCCTGACATTGCTGACGTGCTATTAAATTGCAGTTTGTAACATGGGCACTTGTTTCACCCGTTTCCCCATTTTTCCAACTGATTCATTTTGTTCCAGCCAGCGATTACTTGACACGGCAGCACAGGCCAGGTTTAACCAACTATCTACAGCTCACCTAAAATAGTTAAACAACTCTGATGGCCTAATGCTGCCACAACAGGGAGTTGCTGCAGGGTCTGGAGTGGAGGTAGAACAGATTTCTTCCTGTCTCAAACAGGCAGAAGATCAGATGCTGCTCTGCAGAGCACAGGCAATGGGAACCTTCAGTCAAGCATCTTTGTTCCAATAGTTGGTCCTTCGGATTGCAACTGAAAACAAGGTTTCTAATACAAACTTGTGTGAACTTTCCCTCCCTCCTGTTCCCTCCGTTGGCCTTGCAGAGCCTTTTGGCCATTTCAAGTTAGAGCCTTAGGGTTTAATTATTAGTATGACAAGTCGAGCTTTCAGAGAGGTGACGGGGGAGTGCAGAGGTGAAGTGGCTGGAGACATCCTGCCTCAATAGGGCACAGGCAGCACTAAGGCTTTCCTGCATTTCCAGCAGCCTTGGCTGTGCTTTCACAAACAGCTGGCTGGGGGCCCAGGTGGTCCTGATTGTACCCTCCATCTCCCAGCTCTCTTTGGGGGATGCAAAGCTGCTTTTGGGCCAGGGCCCCACTGTGATCTGAGTATAGGAGCTCTTATAGTATGTGCAGGAACACTGTGGGGAGCAATAGGTAGCTTTTCATGTGCACACAGCCATGTGTGCACACTCATGCTCCCCGGGGCAGGAACCTCTCTAAGTTCTTTTGACCTCTTAGTGCACCTTTCCATTTTGATCCTTTTAGAGTCCAAGACTTATGCCTTCGATTTTGGCACAAGATGAGACACAAAATAATCAACATCATTAGTAGGCAACTCTCCCCTATGTCACCTACCCCTGTGCCTCTTACATGCTACTTGCCCTTGTAATATTACTGTATGTCTCAGACAAAACCCCACTATTTCATTGCCTTAAACAGGAAAATGTTTTCAACTCCCCTATGCGTTCTTGCCTAGTTCATGGCTTGATTTAATTTTACAAGGCAAGAGCTGGAACAATTATCTGATTCTTCATGTACAGCAGGCTTTCAGTGGTCATTTCTGAAGTTTTACTGGTTCGTAACCTCTGTAATCAGAAGACCCAGTTAAAAAAAAAGAAACTAAGTGAACAGGCAGGAATCTGTTCATATTATCCCTTCCTAGCTGTCCAGGCTTTCATCCTCTTTTCTCCCACACATGCCCTTATTGCTCTGCTACTCACCCACCAATGAGGGTCTGTCAATGGCAGTGAGAGGTCAACATCAAAGCACTTTTACAGCTAGCAGCTTGCAGCTAATGCTGGCATTATGGAGAGAAATAGAGAGAGAGAGAAGCATAGGGATTGAATGAATGGCCCTCTCATATATAGAGAGACCGAAGAATAGAACAAAACCTCCTATTCTCCCACTCTTTATAATACTCCTGGGCCGAGTGTGCGTATGTGGAACACAGCTGAGTTTGAACTGCATTAGCACTCTTTCAGTTTACAAACAAGAGGCCTAATTTAGAAGAAAAATCTCTTATCTGATTATTTCTTTGTGTTCACCCATGTGGTAAAAAATGTCTGTACAGAGAAGGGAGGGGAGCTATAGAGGTGACTTATTAACTTCTTTGGCTGTATCATGATTGTGAAGGGCAATTGGGAGATCATTATTCATCCATAATTTTCAGACCTGAGGAAAAGAAGTAGTAAAATAGTTCCTCAAAAGATATTTCAATGTGCATTACTATTTTGCTGAAGGAGGCATTGGAAAGACTGTGGGTCAGTCCCACACCAACTGTATGACTGATGCCAGTCTTATCCCCTGCCCACACAGAAACCCTGGAATTATTTTTGTCCCATGCAATGGACACCGAGATTGGATGTCTTCCTATAAATATGCTATGGTGTTGGTATACTGAATTTCACAATTTGATGGAATTGCCACCTCATGCTAGTTAGAGAATTTAATCACTTCTTCTGCCTCATCAATCTTCTGTAGAGAGGGGAAAAGAGAATTCAAAACCTGTATGACTTCAGAGTTGTTATCCAGAGACTCGAGCAGTAAGTTTAGGGATCAGTATTGTTTCCAGGACTAACAATGAATAGTATTTGGTTTTCCTCCTTTCTCTGGAGTCTGGGACATAACATCCTTTGACCATCACATGGGTACATTATTTAAATTTCTCATCTTATGGGGAAATTAAGTTCTGGCAACATCTTGGATCCCTCCAGCACTTTTCTAGTGACAAATCAGAGTTACAGTATTTATATTTTACTCATGTAATAAGGAGCCTCAGAAAAAAGATGCACGATGGTTGCAGTTATTTCACATCTCCACAGATCATGGTATTCCCAAAAGAACTGAATGTGATCTACTTGAAGTGGTCAAATGAAGGCCTATAGGGCCTTTAAGGGAGAGGAAAGCAGCTTGAAAGAAATACTAGGAAGAAGCTTCTCTTGAGTTCTCATCTTTTGCATCCAGGGTAGCTACAGGGGTACAAGTGAAAAGTCTTAGTGACTCTGAAAGTTCTTCCTCCTGGAGTTCAGGATGCAGAGATTATAGAATGGCTGGAAAAGTCCACAAGTGGCAGATACTGAAACCACCCTGATCTTGGAGACTAACCTGAAAAAAGTACCAGTGATCTTGGAAAACAGCTGGATTGGTTTAGGGGAGCCTGTTTGCTGGGGGATTTAAATGCTCTATGTTTTCAGAGACTGGCCCTCCAAGTGTGACATGCAATGAATACCAAGACTTGCCTTTCAAGCACAAGTATGACAGATCTTAACCATGCAAGCATCAGCTGCTTACTACTTAAAAGAATTCACTATGAGAAAAAACACACACACACACACAAAAACAAACCAAAAAAACCTCACAGTATAAGTAAACTACAGCATAAATACATCTGTGCCATGTAACTGCAGGATGTCTTGATGCCCTGAATGCCTTTTGAATACTAATGCTTTTCTATTTTATTACAGGATCTTTTCATGTTGAGGTTTGTAAGTATCACTTAGTACATTTTTGAATCAGAAATCAGGACAATAAGCATAGGACAGATCCATTCATTTTCCCCCTGTATCTTCTCAGAGGACAGTATGTAACAGGGTCCTCATCTTGCACAAAGCCCTTTTTTCTTTATATTTTTTAAGATGATGAATGTGTAACTTAGCTGTTATAAATAGATTTATTTTGAAGAGAAAGCACTCTTGGTAACCTCAGAGAACTGTGTTCCAGCCATGTTGGGAAAGTGGAAGAACTGCAAGTCCAGAAATCAATGAAGCAAAGAGACTGTTGGGTCAAAATTGGTGTTAATTCATGGATAAAAGAATGATGACACAGGATCTCCCACCTACCCTTTTTAAAGAGCACAAAACACTTGTCCCTGGACTGTGACTTAAAAAGGGTTGAAAGAATTGATTATATTACTGTCTTTTATTTTTAACTGTTTTGGCTCTTCCAACTCAGCAGAGGGGAAGCAGAGAGAGGGTATCATATTATTACTATACTGTTTTTTTGCACACTCAGTCAAGTCTAAGTCTGACTATATAAATCTAACAGTTTGAAATCTTCACTATGGCATTGATCTCTTCTGAAAATCCACATAGGAGCAGTAAGTAGCAGTTTAAGTAAGGAGTAGCCTTGGGAGCCAGTATACCAGCTCAAACCTTTTATTTATCTTCTGGAAGATGGCTGTGATGGCTCATTAGTTAGTGCACAATCCTAACTATAGACTGTTTGAGACAGAAAATAAGGACATAAATATTTAACCTTTGGAAAGGAACTCATTTACTGGAACTCCAACTTTATGAACTAAGGTTATAAATAACTCTGATGTACTGCAATCAGCATAGTATAATGATCACACGAATGGCTGAGTTGTCTTTAACCTTTGATTGTTTAGAAGTGCAGATATTCATTTGTACTAAGGATTAGTGATGATGAACACCAAAATGAAGCTGAGTATCATCAGGCACAGGCTTGTATAGAAGACATCCCTCAAGTGAAAGTAGTCCCCTCCCCTCCAGTTTCTACCCCCAAGACTTCTTTCATTCACGGTAATTCAGTTGTAGTCTGTCAAAACACTGAAAGGGACATATATTTCAAATTTATCTGTGGGGATTTTGTAATGCTAGAACAGGACTTTTTCACTTTGCCAAAAGAGATCTCCTGAGAGGGGTCTGTTCAAGTTACACACTTTTTAAGCAATTGTATTAAAACACCATGTGCAAAATACATTTTTTAAAGTGTATTCTCCCACACAAAAATATCTGCTGCACAAGAGATGCATATTAGCACCATAAACAGAGAAAATTCAAAAAGTTTCATCTTTACAGGGTCCTTCCTCGCCATTGTTTTTGAAATTCCAACTCTCTGGCAAAAGATGCCTGTTAATAACCCAGGGAGGAAAATTCCTAATGGATTTTTTTTTTTTGTTAATTGATTTTCAAAGCAGATTATTTAAAAGTGATTACATTGCAATGTTTTATAGCCATGGATAGCACTTCCAGCCTTCTGAAGACTTTCAAACCATCCCTGGATTAAATCTTACAATATGTACCAGTGAAGCAAACCACTTACTCCTGTATGATTAAACCCTTAATAACTGCAGAAGTTGAGTCACAGGACAGTTGTGTAACCAGTCCAAAAATTACAGCAGAAGACAGAACAAAAAGACTAAGGACGATAAACGTCCCAAACATGCTCTTGAACAAGGTTTGCAGGGTCATGCATTCCAAATGCTGTCACTTAGCATAGCTTTACTCCTCTTCATACGAAAGTATCTGCTAATTTTACAGGCTACTGCAATATCATTTACTGATCAATTCCATGATGAATCAACTGCATTTTCAAAATTACTGATTTTTGGGTGCAAATAAGCAAGTGACTCACCCCAATTTACAGCAAACAAACAAACAAATACATGAGATACAGAAAACATTCTTGACCAATCATGCTTTCATACAGAAAAATACAAACATGGGTTTTTTTTTTCCCTCTCTAGTTCTGCTCGCTTTCCTAAATGCTTTATGCTCAAGATTTGAATTCTATTCTTGAGAGCTGAAAAGTTTCTTTGGTGTGTAAGGATAATAAAACAAGCCAGTGTATGCTGCAAACATGGAATTTTTTGTCCATTAGGAACATCTGCCTATTCCAGGAGGGATATCAGAAAACATGTCCAGGCAGAAACAGAAATTGAGAAAACGTCTGTAGCAGCATATGAAATAACCACAACAGGATAAATAATAAAATATTTACCATGACACAGTAAGACTCTCTCACCATGGCAGTGTAGGGCAGCCTCTCCAACAGCATACTTCCAGCATTAAGTAATGGAAGTGGTGTCAGAAGATGGTTTATTGTAAATTACGGCCTGGATTGCCATATATCCACTACACCTCCAGGAATCTGAACTCTGAAGTCATTTAGAGGTAGGGTTACATCTAGAAGAAAGGATATCTTCCCTGGGAGATAAAACAATACAGCACTTCTATGTTCTACAGATGTAGAGAGAGAAAAAAAAAAACAACATTGGAAGTGGACATCAAGCTGGGGAAAACTTTTCTGTAACCAGAAAACTTTTTCCAGAAAAGCCAATTAAAAAGACTTGTTTCTTGAGCATTAATACTAACCCTGCACCTCCTTTGGCCTTTAAACTGTAACACAGAATCTGTTTCTGATTTTTATTTCATCTGCTCTTATCACTTGGACAGAAACACAAAGTCTTTGCCATCTATTTGATCCCCATGGTGTGGGCTAAGGCTTGCACAGAACATGCCAGCGTGAATAATGCCAATAAACATAGTCAAATCACACAGCCACCTTTGTAGTGGTGTTCCATTAACCTGAATACCTTTCCCAGGCCTTTCTTCTCCTGATTGCAGAATTTGGGGCAACCTGAACAGCAGCTATTCCTGATCTTTATCAGAGCTGCATCAGCAGTGGTGCCACACCAGCATGGCATTTGAACAGACTGAAAGGCCATGTTCCACTTAAGGGTAAATAAATTAATGGAATGGAACAGTGAGAGCCAAATTAAGATTTTCAAAGTTACAAATTTTGATGTTCCTTTTAAAATACAAAATTTCAATTATTTTTTTTTTTAAACCCAAAGAGGGGTATATAGTTCCTGAGTAGACTTCTCTCGTCCTTTAATTTTTTTTCCTTCTAGTCTTCTTAACTTTGATAAAACTGATTATGGACTGAAGAAGGTGGAAAGCTCCATGCTTATCCTTAAACACACCTCTTAAGTGGCCCCCCTATGACACATTTGTATATCATTGGTCCTTCTTGCAGTATTCATGGAAAGACTAAGTGATTGCCTCAAAATGACACAGGCTATTGGCGTAAAAACTTTTAGACTAATCCAAGAATTACCATATTAAGCTGCACCCCATTTTTCTGGAACACAGCCACTATGCCTAATTTTCCCTGAGGAAATAAATAACAATTAAATAAAAATTGAATGAATGAGGGAGGAGAAGCCTAAATATTAAACTATAAGCATTGGAAGAGAATACAACTTTTTGGCTGATTCCACCATGTCTATAAATTACAGCATAACGTAATGTATCATGTCTCAGATACAAGAACAACACTGAAAAGAATAATTTAGTTTCTCATACACAGAGTTAATGATGAATTACCATTTGCATGTTTCATCATTCACTGGTACATATGGCTATAATTCAGGAATCGTGACAGTACAAAATCTATTACTCTAACAAAAGATTTGTATCAGACAATTATCTTGATGGTTCCTGTCTTGTTCTTGGAGTAGCAGTGTAGTCAAAGAGCTCTGCGAGTTTTCTGCCAGCTCAGGAAGTTCTTAGATACCAGTGAATCTCCCTCCTCAATTGTAAAAACGTAGAAGAAAAACTAATGTTATTTTTATGAGTAACTTAAGAATGCTTGTATTCCCCTTTCTTTCTCTTCAGAGAGGCTGCAGTAAACCACTCATTGAGCCTATTCTTTTAAGAGGATTCCATGGGCTGCATTTTTACCTGTGTTTTTCTTCAACTTTTATGTGTTATACAGTCAGTTTCTGAGGACCTGGCAATTCTTCTTGCCTGCACAAAGCAACCAACTTGTTTTTCCAAAAGCATATTATATTATGGCATTAGAAACTCAACTCTAAAGGTCATTAATTCATGATTTAATGTTGTATGGGATAGTAATTTTATATTCCTCATCCTTGATGTAGAACTATAAACCAAAAGAAACCTTCAAATTAACCCTTTTGTCCCTGAATGTGATGCATATTTTCAGAGAGGCCTGTTTCAAAAGCCATTTCTTGCACTAGAACACAAGTAAATATGTTATATGCCACAGGGACATGGAATAAAGCCGTGAAATATTCAAATCCTGAATTTACTATTGACTCATTGTGCAAGCTTTCCCATGCCATTTAGCCTCCATAAATCTAGCTATGAGACTTCAATGAACACAAAACAAATTATGCCCAAATCCAACTGGGCCTATCTGGTTTCTGTCATGGTTTGACATCACCTGCTTCATTTTATAGCTCAACTCCCATTAGCAATCCATATCCAAAGTCATGCAACCTCATCTGTGCTGCAAGGTCCACAGAGAGAAGACCTATCTCTCTATTTAAGGTTTTATGATAATTCCATGAAGCTCTTCCTGGGCATATTTTTTTCCCTCAATACCAAAATACATCTTCATATTTTGATCCTCTGTGCTGCTCCATAAGGAAAATATAAAGAACTTTAGAATGTGGTCTCAACCTCCATTTTCCAGTGTAAAACTTTGCTTCCTGAAACAAGCATAAGAATCAAATGTACTTATTGACATTGTCTCTTTTATTTCCAGTGTCTTATCTAAGAAGTTTTCAGTGAGTCTGTCAGATTCCTTGATTAAATCATACGCCTCAGCTTTGAGCCTGTTTTTCCTCAGTTGACGTCTCGCCCTAAATACAAGCTTCTGCTTAGGGCTACCTCTTCCTCATTCAACCTGTCAATCCTAAATTTATCAACACCCAAGATGTGGATATCCTTTTAACCCATTTAGCCACATTAGATAATTCTTGACTTCTCCCCAGGGAATATTTCTGGGAAGCTTTCCATTCTTTTATCTGCTTATTGGGCTTCAACATTGTTGCATTTATGCAATTAATTTGTACTTCTGACTTTCATTTCTTTCAGGAAATGACAATTCATTTGTGGAGGTCTCACTCAGTTAGGACAACATCCATAGGATTCGGAAGCTCTGCTGCACTACTGAGGCTCCACCTGTGAGGGCAGTTTGATAGGTCTCTCCTGTAGCTGAAGATTCTGCTTTTCCAACAACAGGCTTGATTCCCTTCTGATTTACACTTGATTTGATTTCCATTATTGTAACTGACCACTTTCAATAGATTGATGGTCAGCTGATGATGGAACAGCTGGGACCTTCACAACTGCCTAGATCTGGAGACAATCTCTACAGTCTTGGCCACAACTTAATGCTTGGAAAACCACATTAAAACATCAGGTGGGCATGACTGCAAATGTTTAAGTCAGACCTACACAGTTGAAAAAAAAAAAAAAAAAGGTGAAATTTCTCTTCTTTTACTGTTTTTGTAGTTAAACATACAGTGGGAAACGTGCAGAAAGGTTTGACCATCATCCCCCTCTTCCTTATTATTATCGTTTTTCTGTTCTGGAAATAGAATGAAACCCTTGGATTAAACCATGTCTCAATTCAAATCCAAACTGGATCCAGTTCAAGTCTCAGCCTACCTTTCAAATATGCCCAGGTGAAGTTAGGAGTCCTATGGATTATGATTTAATCTGATTTTTCCATTGGACAATATTAAGTAAAATCAGTGAAGAAGGGATCCATTTGTCTGAAGAGCAACTGTGCTTGTTCCAAAGAAATCACGTGCATTGCATCAGGAATAAATAAATCTGTACAAAGGTGTTTTGCTGCAAAAGTTTTCCCTCCTGTCTGAAGGTGCCTGGAACCCTATCGGTCTTCCATGCAGCACATCACATTCCTGGAATACACCAAAGTATCACACTGCAAAAGTAGTACCCAAAGAACCTTAACTATAAACTTTATTGTGTTTTAACATGCAACTATATCTTTCTCATCTGGACTTGCCATCACCACTATGAGAAACAGCTCAAACAATTCGTACACAAGCTGTTGCTTGTGGTGCCTGGTAAAGCAGTGTTCAGTTGCTATTCACACTGCCTCAACATATTCCCTATGGAAAAAAATAGGAAGTTCTAAGAAAGTGAGCAGGAAAATAGGATTAGAAGGTAAAGCATGGACTCAGGAAAAGGTTACAGCCCATTAAGTGATAGGCTGTCACGGTCATGTGCCGAGTTAGCCCCGGTCACTCTCGTAAAGAGCACACACGTATACAGTTGGTTATCACAGATCAGCAGCAGTAACTTGTTAAATCTGAGCCTTAATTCCCAAACAAATATGTCCATCATGCTAAATGGAAGTAGGTATGTGCCAATGCACTACCGAGCTTTTAAAAATTCATTGGAAGGACTAAAAATAGCTTCTAGAATACATTAAAAAAAATGTGTTTCTATGCTGTTCTTTGCGACACCCGTTACTTCACTTGTGAGAATGTTGCAACACCGTCCATCTTTATGAGATTATAGACCACAGAAAACACATGGGGAAGGCTGATTCTCTTCACGTGAAGGCTTCTCTGCACCCATCTGGCAATATAAATAAAGCTTCGCGAGGATAGATGACACTCAACTCCAGGCCCTTTACGCTGCTAGACTGGTGCAAAGCAGGAAGTCAGTGTCTAGTGCTCGTCTGACAAGAAGCAAATCTATTTTTGTTTATAAAACTCTGTAGCAGATCATTAGAATACATAAAAAAAAAAACTCCCTAAACCCTCAGATAGTTGTGCCTATCAGAGGAGAGCAGGCTGAAATAGAGCTGAAGACTGTTGAATCTTCCAGGGCATTAATAACCAAGAACCACTAGAAATAACCATGGTAACAAACAGTAGCTAAGTACAGTACAATCACCCTGATTACCATAGAATTAGCACAAAACAAATGTTTATTTTTCCTAAATACGTATATTATGATGATGATGATAATGTTAGTAACTACCCCAAATTACAGAGTATTTGCCCAAAATGGCAATGGCATTGCATTAAATGCTTTGCTCTGCACTTGTTTTCAGACTTGCTTGTAGTAATTTTTGCAAGAAGTATATTTATAACAGATTCTTTCCTTGCTCTTTCTCCCATCCTGTCCCTCCTCCCTGACTCTCTATCAGCTCCATTAATTTGAATATCAGTTGGATTCATTGATCACTTCACAGCTGACCACAACACTTTTATGACATTAGTCATTGCACCATTAACATTTTTATAGGCCTCTCACCCAGTAGACAACACAGGCCTGATTTTAATTTACACTCCGGGATTGCACGTTCAGGGAATTACATCACAAAAAATGAAAACACGAATTTAAACCTACAGACTTCATGCAGGGTTGAGCTTAAGTGCATTAAAAAAAAAAAAAAAGGTACTATGTTAAATGGAGTAGAAATGTTGGTAGTGCAATGGAAGGACTCCTGTTTGCTCTTCCTGAGCCCTTATGTGTCTAATCCAACTTCTTGGCTTAATTCATTCTCCAAATGATTCTAGGATGCCATCTAATTTCTCTGCTGAACTGTCTCACTTCTGCTGTGCCACTACAAATGTTTGCTGGGCCTTGGTAAGGATGTCTGGGAAGACGTCATGGCCAGGAGTCCTAGGCACTGTTTTGGTTAGGCTAATTTATCTCCCCAGATGAACACGTTTCCTTTGGAAATGACTTAAACTTCAGGATAAGAAAAAAATATTCCTGGGAATTGCAGGGGCTGCAAAGAAATTTTAGTAACACAGGTCTGCTCGATCAGGATACTAGACCTAGTGTAATAGTTAATGATTTGCCTTTTAAATGTAGCGGCTGGACCACTTCACTGCCAAGTGTAAAGAAGCCTCCACTAGGAGAGGATCCAGCCCCAAAACACATGGTTCTGCCTTCTGGAACAACGAACACCGAATCAAGCAGAGATTGACACTGAAAGGACAATGAAAGTAAAACTAGAGGGTGGAGGCAAGGTTGTTGAGTCTGACAACTAGGATCTAGAATGAGATTGTCACAATGACTGACAGACATTTGACAGACCTGATCTACTTGTCACATTCACCTTGTGTCAGTGAAACTGCATTAACTAAAATACAGTGCCTCCAAAATTATACTGGTGCCAGCGAGAAGGCAAAAAACCCCTCCACAACAAAACAGGTTTTATACTCACAGCCTAGGGAAATGGTCAGCTAGTGCAAGTGAAACTCCGAAGTTAACAGAGCTAGTCTGGTTTGCACCAGCTGAGAGTGTTTTATATGTATACATATGGGTGTTACACAGCACATATTCTATAGTTTTCATTATCCAGCACACATCTCTCTGCAGCAAAAACACACACACATGCAGAGGGGCACACGCAGAAAAGAGTCCCACCATTAGACACATCCACTGTGTGTATCAAGATTTCCAGAAAGTTGAAGCTCAAATCTAGTCACAGACTATCAGGCTCGCATCAGTGTGAGCCGTGGTGACAGCTGGCACTCGGCTGTTCTCAAACCCCCTTTTACAGTACACAGCATCATGCTCCGACACGCGATTGAAGTAATTAGCTGCCGAGCGGCTGAACGTACCCTGCAGAGCACGGGTGTCTCGTCTGACACATCTGGGCACAGAAAGTAATTGAAACAGCTGCTTCTACCCATATGGCAGCAAAAGCTGGTGGTAGAGAGCCTGCTGGCTAGGCTGTACCAACCTCAGACAAATTAGCCATCATTAATCCCAGAATCTGACCAGCATACACACAGCCACTAATCAAGACATCTGGGGGAGGGGTGCTGGGTGCGAGGGGGAGGGAGGACTGCCAGGGAAGAAAGGGGCCATTTATGATTATTCTTAATGGCAAAAAAGTGTGAAAAAAAGAAAGAAAAAAACAAGGGCCTAATATTTTAGAAAAAAATGCCAACAACCAGCAGACCACCACAGCCCTCCCTCACCAACACTTTTCTCCATCAGCTTGTCTAGGTGGCTTTGCCCGTGCTGTTCATTAGAGGGCTGCTAAAATAGCAGCCTTGCTTTCTGAAAGTGTCATACTGATATATGCACATGTCTGGAATCACACAAAAATTATAAATAGCGGCGTGTAAGCTAAGAACCTGGGGTATTTTTACACTGTGGGGAATGCAACAGTGAAGTCACGTCTGTGGGTGAAAACTGGACCTACCCTTGCCTGTAGGTAGTTGAGATCCACCCTCCAGTTCTGCAGCACTAAGAATGGGGCAGGCAGACACGTGTGGGCTGTTCCCTTTCATGCCTGTAATACTGTTCTTGGCTCTGAACTTTGTCACCTGCAGTGAAGTCGTGCAAAACAATGCAGCTCCTCTCACCATTGTAAAATCCAGCCTGGAAGTGGGAGGACAGGGAAAACTTACACCTCATAACCACAGAAACACAGACTGCTGTGTAAGCAAGCAGTTTGGGGGCAGAATGGATCATATGATGCCTATTGTATTCTGTCTCATGTTTGGATTATTTCATGTCCAACAAGGTGTGAGCCCTAACCTGAGTTTTTGCTGTTGCTGGGGTGTTTACGGTCTCCCCTTGGACTCCCTGCAGCTTCTTTAACAGCTGCACTTACAGTGCAGCCTTCATTTTCAGAAAGGTCACCATTTTGGAGGGGTTTTGCCTGCCTACCCACCCACTCGTGTTTCCCAAACTTACGAGAACACAGCACTCAAGATCTCTACCCCAATATCACGTGTTGAATGGGTGAAATGAACCAGCCAATTTGAGAGTTATTGAGGGAACAGGCATCCTGCTAGCTGCATATGCTGTGCTGCTTCGCTTGCAACGCTAAAAGACCTTTGAATGATGCCAAGTGCATATGCATTAGCATTTTAGTTGGTTTCAGGAGCGTGCTTCTGATTAATCCTTGTTACTGTGTCTTGGCTGGAGTTGTGGAATGGTCTGGGCTGCTTTAGCTTCATCCATTCCTCTTGGATGAGTCTAAAGCAGAAGATACGTGCCATGAGTGCACCTACTGCACTACAGCTGCTAACGGGACTAGAAAGAGCCAAGCCAGAAGCAAGCCCCTCAAAACCAGAATAGTGTGGAAGTTGCTTCTGTGTTGCTTTGACAGACCCTCTCCTGGCAGACTACTTGCTAACACACACATGATCTCCAACAGCACAACACTGCAGTGGTGTAATAGTGTGACACAACAATCGTTTGCACCACTCTGCTGTTACCACATCTACTCTGGGAAACCAAACTATGCTGCAACTTATTCACAAACCACTGATGTTCTCCAAACAAACTTCTGGCACTGCTGCTTTCTTGTTCATTTTAGCTGTTCTCTGCACTGCTTTGGTAGTAAAAGTGGGAACACTCACACCTGTCCAACCAGTACCACATTCCAAATATTCTTGGGATAAATTTCTTCCACTCTGAGAAAATAGTGCTGCTTGCTTTGAAGCAACTATGTATTTAATCCCAGCCTCCAACTATTCAGCTTTCAGATCCAGACATATGACAGATTATTTTGCAGGGGATAAAAATACCACAATCAAAGCGAGAGAGGAGATTATAATCACTGAACTGCACTGTACCTGCAAACCTCACAGATTTGCTAAGCAGGCTTCTTCTGACCCCACCAGTGCTTCATTATGATCTTAATCATGCAGATCTCCCTTCGTCCATGTGGGATGAAGAGTTTAAAACTACTTGTGTCTTACAGTGGAAGGGAAGACTCTGCCTGGATGTTCAGATATCATTAAGCAACAGTGAGTGGTGATCTGGTGTTAGTGATCTCTCTCCTCTGCTCACACTTTGTCATGTCTGTCCAAACCTGACTGTTCATCGAAGTTTGCTTTGTGAACTGAGTGCAATTCATTGCAGAGATTTGTAATATTTGGGTGCTTCCCTAAGTAGACATTCAATGTCTTTCCCCATTTGGAAGTCCCTTCTTACTGATACGCTGCTTCATGATTATTGGGATGAAAGATGCGATGTAAGTGCTAAACTCTGTATTACATCACACCACATTACAGCTCCACCACAGGCACATCTAAAGGAAGATGAGTTACAAGACAGCAATTACACTGGTAATTAACAGGGTAAAAGATATTGTGAAAAGCACATGAAAGGCAAACATGATTTTCTTTAAGAGTGTTTTCTCAAATGTGATTATTCTAGTAACATACTGTGGTTCCCCTGACATCCTAACCCTGATCTGTTGTTTTAAACAGACCTATGTTACATAAGAAAAGTTTCTGTCTGGAAAGCTTTGCTGACAGCACGTGGTGATGACAAAGGAGGCTCGTAAACTCCAGCACATTGGAAAAAATAGTACAACGTGACAATCTTGGCTGCTTGAAGTGTCAATGCACTGGTTGTGTCTTGCCTGGCTCCCGAGGCACTGCTGAAGACACAAAGCTTTGTGGGATGTGCCCGGTTGGAAGCAGGGAGAGGAGAGTGAGGTGGCCCCCTGTGATTTGTTTATGGGAATGTTGCTTCCATCAATCTGTGTCTGTGAGGGATGGAAGTATGGTGTTAATGCTTCCCTTGACACATGGATCAGGTAACGCTGCCAAATCATATCCCTCCCTTTCAGACATTCCACAGCTTCTGGATCCTGAAGGCAGATGTAAGCTGTGTCTTCTATCAAGGCATCTGCAATGTGGTCTTTTCTTTGGTTACAAATACACTTTTTTAATTTTCTTTTTTTTTTTTTTTCCTGATTGCTTGGCTGGCAGGCTGAGGCACTTTTTATTATCAAGAAGGCTGTAAGAAATGTCAAAGGCTGCAATTTTCCTTCCAAACACACTACTGGCTATTTGCCCACCAAGTGTTTTTTATTCTGTGCAATTTTATTTTTGTAGTTGGGCGTTACAAACGTTCAGCAAAAATTGTTTCAGGAATATAAATTCGTGTTTTCCAAGAACTACATGGAACATTTTCTTTAATTTTTGTTTTTCTGAACTACCTCACAAGCTTTTCCGGATACACATTTCCCTTTATGTGTTGATAATTCATAGTCTGATAGATTAACATTCACAATGCATTAGTTGATCCACTTCTGAAACACCTGCATTGGTGGCCACTTCACAAATTCCCTAACAAATGCCCTGAAACAGAACTTCCCTTGAGATACAACACAAACTGAGAAAATCACTCACAGATTATCAGGCCTTATAGTTTGACATATTTAGATGCTCTGCCTAAACACTAGAAGTAAATGAGACTTCCGTAGTTTGGTGAATCAGCACAAATAAGAATAGAACAAAACCCCTCAAAGGTAAATTAACAAGGCATTTTGAACTGAACAGATGAAACAGTTTCAAATTATGTAACTAGTACTTGGATATTTGTCTTTTTTTGGAGGACATTCTGCAGTTCAAGCAAGCTGGCAACACTGAAATAAATTAACTACATCTAAGTATCAATCTGAGTCTGCAATCTTTTGTGAGGAAGTTTTGCTGAGAACTTCTTCCCCTTTAACAAAGGTATTTAGATTAAATGAACAGAGGTGGATGCAGCAACAGAACAAAACCATATTTAATTGCTGTAATCCTGATGCCTGTGTAAAATGCCAGCAAGTGAAATGACAGACCAGGAGGAGAATCAGGTGATGCTGTGAGAACCACCTGAAGGCAAACTCTGTGTCTGGCTTGGCTAAGTGATGAGAAGGTACAAGGAGTGCTTTGGAAAGAAGCACAACAAAATTCAGGGAATGCTTTAAGAAGCAGGGAAACTTTGCTGATAGGAGGATCTTTTAGCCTGCTGGACAGTCTCTGAGAACTAAGTTTAGCTCTTTGAAACACTTGAAATCTGACTTAAAAGTATCACAAACATTGGTGGAAGTAGGGTTCTAGTTATGGAACAACACTGAAATTAGAGAGCAAGAAACTTGACACATTTACATTGATTCTGCGTCTTTAATTTGTCATTTATCAGGATCACAGGGTGGTTCAGTAAAAGCAATGCCCTTTGCTTTTTCTATGAGAGCTGAACACTCCACTTAACTTGCACATTACTTGTCTATGGAAAAAAGTGGAAGAGGAGTTTTTCCTTGTCAAGAACATGAGAAAGGAAATGTCTGTTTCTCCTTTTAAAGAAAGGGATTTTGGAAAGTATGGATTTGAGTGGTTGTCTTTTAGCAGCAACAACAAATACTTGTTATATGTAAGCACCTGCAAAGCTGCATTGGTAAACACTTAAAAAAGGGACCTCTTTCCTCCCCTCCCATTTGTCCACTACTACATTTATGAAACTAATTACATTTTTCAACAAGAGGATCGCTGTTTTTGTTCCAATTCCCTTCCCAATTTGAGCCCCAGACATAGGTACCACACTGCACAATTAAAACAGTTAGCACAACACCTGGATTACAACTCTGCAATCGATTTGTGGCCATATGGTGTATTATTCTATGTCAAACCTTAGCCATGCATATATTCTCTCACAAAAATACACTCCCTTCAGTAGATACTTTAAAAGCCTGTGTGCTTAATTTTTTTATATGAGTAGCTGCTGCACAAAACAAGATTTCTGTGTTGAGCTGCAGCAGACAATGGCCTGAAATGTTCAGTTTTCATACAGATTTGCTTCCACATATTTATGAGAAAAAATAATTGAATTGGAAACATCTGCAGTTCTTCCAATGAAGCCTGTCCTGAGGGCACGTTCTACCTGTGTCTGCAGCTTCCTGTCTGACCATACCAGGTTATGAATTAATTATTAACTTACATCTCATCTGTGTGTATGCATGGTGGGGTGTATGTGTTACCAGTCTGTAAATACTTCTTCACTCAGATCTGCAAGGTCTGTTAGAAGTGTGCAGGCTTAATTCCATGGAATTGACAGATTAAACTGTATTTGCAATGGGTATATAATATTAAAGAGGCTCTACATTACTTTTTTATAAATTTTATGAGTAGAATTATTCTGCAATATTCTATTAAAAAAGCTACCCAACAACTTTCAGATGTCCATCCCTGGAAGTGTCCAAGGCCAGGCTGGACAGGGCTTAGAGTCACCTGGTCTAGTGGAAGGTGTCCCCGCCCATGGCAGAGGGTGGAACAAGAGGATCTTTAATGTCCCTTCAACTCAAACCATTCTACGATTCTATGAATTTCAGAGGCTTTCTTCTTGAAGGAAGCTCTACAGCTTCTGAGAACACCAGTTAATGCACATAAGGTGCTCAGTCAGCTCTCCAAAACTTGCATGACAATTCTTTATCTTGGGCAGACCATATACATTCCTGACTGACTGCTGAGGACATTATGATAGTCTTTAGAATATCTATGGTCCCAACAGCTCAAATCACTTCATCCATAAAGTTACAACCCCACCTGAGAGAGAGAAAACAGGATTGTAAATTACACCATTCATCTTTGTTGCCGAACAGTTTTACCTCAAATTGTGTTTCCTTTATTTCACACTCTGCCTTCTCCTGACCCTTAAGCATAGTCACTTTTTGTGTTGGGCTTCCATGGATCTCTTTTTCCATTTTTTAAAAAAAGTTCTAAAAGAATGTTTTTAATTATAATCCGAGGAAGAAAATATATGATATTTTTGAGACCCCCTTGGAGCATTCTCAGGGTGGTTTGCTTATAAATCAAATTACTGAGGGCTTAATTGTGCAACCCTTCTGTCTTGCAAGCCCTTACTCATCTGAGTAAGTTCAGGGAGACTTCCCAGTGGATAACTGCTCACTAACATGTGTGCACAATCTGGCATTACATGAATGTCACTCTCACATATTTTGTGGCCCAGTGTATTTCCACTATTTGCAGTGTGTTAGATACAGTTTAATGGTAAACAGCTGCTAGAAGTGATTTATCAACATTATGAGCCAGTTTCTAACATCCTTACTCAGAGTTGTACCTAACTCCTCAAGGAGTCCTTTTTAAGGGCGAAGGAATCACACACTGGAAAATGTCAGAATCCAGCCCTAGAAAGCTCAGGTCTGCTGAATATTTCAGCCTAGCGCACCAAAATACTTAAACCCAATTTTAAGCATATTCACACAATCCCTACATTTCCCCCTTAGCAAAGAAAAAACTCAAATAAAAAAAAAAAGAAAATTAATTAAAATTTTTTTTTCCATGGGTTTAGCCTTGCAGGGCAGTGATTTTGAGAAAGATGTTAGCACCTAAATAGAATTAAGTGTGTGCAGAATTTTTTGTGGATTCTGTCTCAGTCACTAGCACCTTGCAGGATTGACTCTGCCCAGAAGAAACAGTTTCAAAATGTATCAATGATCTGGAGGTTCAGTCAACAGTGATTCAGTTTGCTACTTACTGCTTTTAGATCAATCACTTGTAGAGGGCTGGCATGGGACTAAAATGCTGTGGATGGGAAATACCTTCTCTGTGTAGAGGAACTTTTCTTAAGAAAACTAATATATACACATGTGCAAGCTATCTGTATATACAATGGGTAAGTGTATATGCACGTACTCCTATTTCTTTTCTCTATCTTAGCAAACAAACCAAACCCTTGTTTGCTCCTAATCCTACGTTGATTTCAGGAAAGCAGATATACTCCACCAGCCCCCATATGCAGGGACAGATATGCCTTCTGAATAATTTAAGTATTTCTTCTGATATAATCAGCTATGAAATCAACTGCTCTCCTGCCTATGGATTTATAGAAACCTCACACTTTCCTACCAGACATGAACAGACAATTAAATATGGACTAAAACAAGAGAAAGGAGGTTAACACTTATGCCAGTGATCACTCAGCAAAGTCACTGAATGAGCAACAGTAATCTCAGTCTGTCTCTTAGTTTACAGGTTAATGTCCCACACGTGCCCTTTCCTGTGTGATTATCCCTTGATTTCCCAGTGCATGATTAAGAAAACAAGACTCTGGAAGTCAGGCAAACACATTTGCTTGTGACAGAGAATACAATTGATAAGATGCTCTGCAATAAGAGACCCGTGCAGCCCCCAACAAAATACAGCAAGACACGTAAGAAAAAAATTGGAAATTTAACTTTTAGTGATAGTGACTGCATGTAGAGCCTGCAGCAGTCTCATCCGTCTGACCTTGCTTTGTGAACTACAAATGACCTCACTGAAAAACAACAGAGACCTTTTCTTGCTCTAGGCTGTCTCTTGATTGTATCTCTTCCTTCAGGTTACTGTAACTGCTCTTTTCCAGGGGTTGGAAAGGCAAAAAAGAGAGAAGCAGAGTAGAAACACTTAGCTGAAGACCCAAAGGCCCCCCAGGCCTGCTTCTTCCTCAGTTCTACCATCACTCTATTAATAACAGACAACGTTTTCATTAAACGATGCACTTTCCCGCTCCAGGATAGACTTGAGTTTTCTGTACTGATCATTATAAAAGTCCCAGGAGGGCTCCTACAACCACACTGTCTTCACAACAGAGACAAGAACTATCTGTTCCTACACAAACCATACACTATACTGATCCCAAGAGTGAAAGAGGCCTAATAACCCACGAGTGAAAGAGGTACAGAGCCTAGTTATCAAATTCCATCCTGCAGGATAAAAGCATCCCCCATTCAAACTTCTCATGTAAGGTCTTTGTGGATAAAAGGTTTCTCCGAGCTGTCCCGGAATGGCAGGAAGCTGTTCCTTATGCATGGCAATTACCCTTGTTTTATTTTCTTTTAAATTGGAGAAACCTCCCTGATAATATTAAATCTTTTTCAGCTCTGGGTTTGTTGTTGGTGCATTTAGGAAACAGTCTCCTGTTCTGTTCTTTTTAATACTTGAAGCAGTGACTCTTAATAGGGGCAAATTATTGCTTCTTTCTCTCTTTCCCTTAAACAATATTATTGATATACATTTAACCCTATGTTAGGAAGGCCATTACGTTGTGCAAAGGGTTGTATGTTAACACATGGTGATACACCCCCTGGTCTGAATTGTTTGCAGTCTACAGTCACTGCATGGTAACTGCATCCAAAACTGAGCACATTTATCACCTTCCCCACTCAGAATGAATAATATTCTCAGTACACCCTCTCCAGAAGGTAAATTAAATACTATTTTCATTTTCAAAGGCTCCCCCTGTATCCTTAATCTTTTCTTATGAAAATTGGATGAAGAAACTAAAAAGATCAATAGCTTAAACATGAAAGTCATCAAGTAATCATGAATAAGTGACTACAGGGAATTCCTCAAAGTCCTTCCTTGGAGTTCTTGGCATAAAAGGCTACCAAACCCATTCATTTCTGGGCTGTTAACTAAAATCTGGCTACAGTATAGCCACATATGTAACAAAGTTTTTTAAGTTAGCGCTGCTAGTAAAACTCAAGTTCACAGTCCAAAGAAAGTTCTCAAGGATATGATCCCACTGAGAAAATGACGAAAATTTTACAACTTAAAACTTGGTACTTGCAAAAATTATGACTATTGAAAATGTTCCATTAGCAGCTGGAAACGGATTGTGTGGCCACTGCTATAGATAATGCTGCAAGGCCTGCCAAATTCACAGGCACGACTAGTCAGGGATGGGGAAATGAAGCTTCAATTTTGGATGCTCACCTTGAGACAGATTTTTGTGTAGGTTGTTTCATTGGAGTATTAGCTAAAAAACTTACAAGCCCTTGAATGAGGTTCCCTCTTTACTTACATATTCCAAGTCATGGAATAGGAATGGTCCAGGCAGGAGCCACAGAGAACTTGCTACCAGCTAATGTATCAGCAGTAAATAAACCTTCCTTCCCTGATGACCACTTTTATAAAGTCCTGGTCTACAAAAAGTACATACTCTGGATTTTTAAATGTCGCTATGCTGTGGAAATCTATATGACATAAACTCTTGCCTGAAAATCAATTCTGAGTTACAATTTGATTAGCAGAAAATTGCTATCACATTTGTTTCTACATTTGTCTACCTCATGTCCTTTTCATTCATAGGCTGGCCGATTCAAGCTTTCTTTAAAAACTCCCCAAGAAAGTCTGTGACATTAAAATGTCCTTTGATGCTCTTTCACTAAGCAGTGAATATTAACAGTTATGGTGACCCTGTTCCCTAATGTGTCTCTGTTGGATCAATAGCAGTTAAGTGCCACTGTTTTACAATTAAAAAGGGGATCATTTTAAATTTAAAAGCTCATAGCTAATTTTCTTCTTGGCACTTAATAGCATAATTCATTTTTGAAAAACCACATAGGGAGAGCATATACTTTATTCTTTGTCGGCAGCCTTACTGGGGTTGGTTTTAATACTCATTGTTGCATTATGTATAATTTACAACAATGCCCAGTCAAGCCCATCCTCATGGCAGGAAGTGTCATACTGCTCCTAAATATGAGTTTGATCTGCAGGCAAGGATTAGAGGAAGAACCTGCTGGCTTTATACCTCAGTGAACATCTTTTTGATATGCGTTTTGCAGTGACTTGCTTCCAGTGTTTTATTTCTGCACCTTCTTGCTAGACCAGGCCTCAGCTCTTGGCAGGCTGAGAGGTTTGTGCTCTGCTCAACAAAGTCAACAGGCAAGCAGGAGTTTCTGAAGTCTGGGCAATCCAGCACTATGTGCAAAACAATACACACTGAGTATTAACCAGTGCCCTTTCTACCTGTCAAAAAAGCACTCTGTCTTCAGTTCTATGAGTTATGGGGTTTTTAGATTTTGCAGTTGAACAAACTGAACAGAAGAATTGTGAAAATTCTACTGCCTCTTCCCCAAGTCCCACAGGAGTATTTTGAGCTTGAACATGTCCATTATGGAAGCAGTAGCTAAGTGTGTGTCAGCACAATATGTAGGCTTAAACCTTTTGTTACCATTATCCAGCCAATGCACATGAACAATCCTGGATCACTGCAACAAAGTAGTTCCTGTAGCCCTTATCTGTGAGGGAACAGAAGCTGAGGAGGGAATGGTGAGGTTTCTGGTGAGTAGGAGCTTTCCTGTCTTCAGTGTTTCTGCCCTTAGAGTTCTAAGCATACTGGAAATGAGGAGAACCAAGAGAGTTGTCCTCATTCTCCCAAATTTTGCAAAGCCTCTAGAGAGAACTGGACTACTCTGAGGAAGCAGGAGGTTTCCAATATAAACACAGAAAGGTTGTTCTTTGGTCAAGGGCTTTTGACTAAAGTACTTTCACAAGCTGCATCAAACCTTTTGCCCAATGAAGGAAATTTGCTCACTGGGCAAGGTTAGGTCTAGGAGACGAACTGTGCATTTCCCAAATTCATAAACCATGTCAAAAATCCACACTGTCACTTAAAACCTGGGCAATACAGATGATCTGACTGAATCATGAGACCAGGGACACGGGCACATTAGTATAGAACAATGAACGTACCGAATCTCAGTTAAATTTTAGTATTTCTCCTGAAACAAAGCCGCTGCACCTTGGCCTGGTTTTTTTTTGCCACACTTACACAGGCAGTGACTGAGTACAGTCACAATCCAGCAAAGCAACTGAGAAATTATAGTTTAGTTAAAATGATTTAAAAGTGGTTGTAGCATAGTTGTACAATTATCTGCAACTCCACAATAATAACACTAATTTCCCATCCTGGGCTCAAGATTGCAATGACTGGCACTGAGTCAAGTTATTCCTAGGGGTTCTGAAGGAACTATTGGGCTTGGAAGCCATGCAGCCTTCTCTAGCAAGAGTAATTTGAATTTGGATATAACTATAGTCAACAACAGACTTGAATTATCTGTCATCCACACAAACACATTCACATTCGCTCCTCTACTTCCCATCCCACATCAAAACAAAAAAATTCAACTATATCACTTCTATTTCCTAAACAAAACAAGGTTGTATTGGAAAATGTTCCCCAAATATCAAAATACTCTACATCTGTTTAATTATTAATACCTACACTGTAAGCAGATGGATATTCATTTCCCTGTCCCTTTATAAAGTGCAAAGTAACAGAAATTGGGTAAATTAGGGAGTTTCTTGAAGTTTACAAGAAGCGGACTTTTAAAATTTGGTTCTTGTAGCTGGGAGTTTGCAATCCGTAACTTCAGGAAGAAGCCCATCCCCGAGCAATACCACCTACTTTCCAAGTGGCAACATGGACATAGAACTGCAGAAAGTTTGGGATTCCACTTGAATAAAAAGGTGGCATTTCCTGAACTTCAGCGATCAGCCTCCTTTGACCACAGAGCAGAGAGAAGCACAAGTCTGGAGAAAACTGCATCAGTGTTGGGGTTTGTGTGTGATTACAGCCACTGAATCACTAACAGCAGCATTAAGGTGGTGTTGGAGAATTATTACCTGATTGTTTGGGTAACTTTGTGAAGAAGAAACCTACTCTTCTCTGCTCCCCTTTCCCCCTGAATAATAATATATGAACTCTAAAGGATATTTATGGAAAACAGCACTTCTGGCCCCCAGCTGACACTGACAGTAGCAGACAAATCAGCTGCCCTCATTTACAGGTAAAGACTAGCTGGGGCTTTTAACATAAAAGCCCATATTCACCCTGAATTAAATAAATTCTCTTTTAACAAATCACTGCTGTGCATTAGTAAAAAAAAAAAAAAAAGAATTTGGAGCCATGAGCTGCTGCAGTGTGATAAAGGCACATCAAACAGAGGAAATGTGGGTTAATGTGAGCTGGCTCCCCTGGGGACCCTCTCCCCCAAATGGTCATCTCCGTAACCCAAGTCAGCAAGGGGACAAGGAGCCTGGAAATGGCAGCAGATCAGGTTCTAACAAAGTGTGCTGCTCTAACACGCTGCTGTACAACACAATTAACTGCTTACACCAGGCCTTGCCTTGTTTCTGCCACCTTACACTTCTCACATTTCATGTAATAGTGTTTGCAAAGTGCTCCCAGTTTTCAATTAGCCAGCCTTGCCTTGCCTTCCCCTCACACTCTTCTGTGCCATTCTGGCTGACTCCAATGGACTACTCAGAAGTTGTCTCTCAGACACACTCTCAAATCATGGGTTTCAAAGGCACTGGTGGCAGTCTTGCATTTTTATTATTTTCTTTTTAAAGTCAGCCATTAGCTGTAATTTATTCTAAACACTTCTGAGGAATCAAATCAGGGATGTAACTTCCCTTTGCTTTCCTGCCCTAGGTGTACAAGGTATTCCTAACGAAATAAGCAGTAACCACTTCATCTGCAGAATAACCTTTCTGTGAGTGTCCTTCTACCTATTGATTTGCTGATCTCCATCACAAAATCTCAAACTACTGCTTCATACCCTGCCTCTCTTTGAAGTAGACTTATGTAAGTGCATGCAGATAAAAAAAATAAAGATAAATCAAAGACCCAGGAGTTTTGTTTCTCCTCTCTGCCCTACAAGGAAAACCACAGTCACATTTGCCTTTTTTGTGTAATTATCCTTTTATATTCTTTCATACCTGTGTGAAATATATGCCTTTTAGGGTGGGAGAAATGAGATGGAACGCTCTGTATCCTTGGTTTTCATTAGGTCCTAAGTGCTTGTAAGTACCTGCAAGACTGTCAGTCACCTCAGAAAACACACTGCGATTTTCTAGGACTGCAGTGCTATGTTTATGAACCACTGTATGGCCACTTGAAATCAACTCATGTAAAACTTGATTTTAAACGCTCTGGAAGTCACAGAGGATTTCAACAGAGCTACAGTTTATTTGAAAAAATGCAGACGCTGCAGGTAGCAAGTTAAATGGCTCAACAAGTTGAGCATTGGCTGGTAAACTTCAGATGATCAGAAATCTTTCAGCAGGTTTGTGTTTGGTACCCCAGTTTAAAGCAACTTTGAGAAGTAACCAAAGCAACCTCTTGTAAGAATTTGATTTTTACACATATCAACTCAGAAACCTCACAGGATATGAACAACCCAAACTGTAGAACAAGAAATACTCTATCACACAAGCCCATATGCAATGTGGTATATATTCTCAGTTTTCAGAGCTGGATGAGAAACTGAGCTAAAATAATCTCCTAAACCCCAACTTTTATTATGAGAAACTGGTCACTTCCAATGGCCAGATTTAGAAAACAAAGAAGTGAGAATGCATCTTGCTTTTTTCTTTCCTGTATTTCTGATAAAACACTAGAAGAAAAGGAGTGAAAATTACATTTTCTAAAACTTCCATGCCACAAAAATATCCATTGGGAATGAAGAGTAAACCTGTATTTTAGCATATCTAACTGTTCTGTCTTTATAGTAACAATTTGGTAGTTTGTAACCAGCGATACTCAGCATGGCACAGGATCCTTTTTGGCAAGCCAAGAAATAAAAGGTTTAAGGAAAGAAACCAGGGTGAGCTTAGCTTGGTAATTGGTCTGCTGCTGAAAAAACTTCTGTCTCAAACCAGTCAGCCTTAGCTTGGAACAGCAAGGAGCTGAAGCTGATCACACTCAGGCAAGAGTCTGAACCAGGACTGAGAAAGACTCCCTATATACTGATAATTTGCTACACATTTGTGCATGTTGATGGTAAACCCCTCTTCATGGTATTTCCATCATCTGGAATGTCCCCAGATAGGTCTACATAAGACTCTGGCCACGGACAAACTATAAGCGAAAATAGACCCCCTTCTTGAATATGAATTGCAAACAAAAGAATCAGTTGGAGGAGTCTGACCTCTACTCTTTGCTAACATTTCAATGTCTGGAGAAGGAATTATTTTTGATCCAACGCATTTTCAAAACATTCAAGAAGGTCTGAGATATCAACCAGGCTTCAGACCTGACTTGGAGGCCAGAGGGCCCCCCACTGATTTTGTGGATTTGGATCAGGGCCACGGAGAAACAGCAATTCTTCCAGCTTGCATTAGAAGACAATTGCCATTTGTAGGCAATGTGTGAATATTCAGGGGACTTTATTACACTGAATCCAGTAAAGTTTTACTCTGTATTAAGTTATTGCAATGTTTGAAACTGAGCTACAAAATTTTAATTAAAAAAAAAAAAATCAGTAAATTCCATATGGCTCCCAGGTGTTCCTCAACCTGGTCCCCAGTTTCCCCTTTTCCCCTCACCAGAAAAAGAAAAAAGGGATCTGGATTTATACGTAGAGATACCCCTCACTCTGCCACCACCCTGATGTTATTGCATCCAGCACTGCAGACAAAGGTTGGAGCTTCCTGCACAGTATGGGCCCAGGTCTGCTTTGCCATTATACAGCATTTACAGATGTTTTCAGGAAATTTGCTCCAGGCAGGTGAAGAAAATGAGTAAACTTCTTGGCTTTCCTATATATTAATATTTTCTCCCTTATCCCAACATCCATGTGTAATTCATTCTCCGTTCAACCTCAAAATGTCCACATTCCTAAACAGGCATGAAGTCAGTCAGGATTTTATTTTAGACCTTGTTAGGTTATTTTTAAAGCATGTTTATGAGTTTTCTTCCATTCAGTTAATCTAACCACACAAAGTGTTGAGTAAAACAAAACTTTAGAGGTACCATCTTAGAAAGGACCTAGAATGTTTTCTTATTATTTATAATGTTGTAAGATGTTGTAGCACAGAAACAATCTTAACACCTTTTTTGGTTAATTTACTCATTTATCTTGACAGAAGAAAAAACACAGTAAAATTTACATTGATTTAGAGATATTTTTCAATTACAAATCAAAATGGATTGTGTCATAGAACACCACGGTAAAAAAACCAACTGCACTTTTTCAGTTTGGGGGGGGGGGGGGGGGGGGGGGGGGGGGGGGGGGGGGGGGG